>CM021110.1:26820625-27258254 GCA_007115665.2 Sequoiadendron giganteum
CACTATCTGCTGCCTGTGATGATGGACAAGACTCTAGCATGTTCCCTATAAAGAAGGGAAAGGTTATTGCTGCCTTTTGTTTTGTCCGTTGGAGGCCTTGAAATTCTTCTAGCTGCCTTAGTACTTCCAACAGGACCATCTTGTTAGTTGGGAAAATGGGCAAACAATATGGGCTCCCAGTAAATCCTTGGATTCTGATGTACATATATCGGGGATACTGGATAAACCATGACCCATATTTGCCAATCAGCTTCTTGGCCTCAGGAGTCAGCCATTGATGCGTCCCTCCCTGGAGTATTCTGGTGATATACATAAGGAAGGCGTCATGAGCTCGCCGGAAGTGCGCCTTTTCTTTCAACTGCAATTGTGGATAGCAGTCGTATGCCTTCAGCTCATTTGATCCACTACCGACCGTGCCCTTGCATATCAAGCTTGCATACTTGTAAGTCCTAGCCAACATGTAGATGACATAAGAACTCATATAAAACGTTTTCGTTTTCTCTAGGTTGACAAGTTGCTCGTGGAGGTTGTTGCTAATCATTCGTGACCAGTTAAACATCTTTACGCCCTCTGTGATGTCCTCAATAAAATAGTACATCCATGGCTCAAATGGCGCCCCCAAAGGACTGCCTGCTATTCTGTTCAGCAAGATAATGATGTCTCCGTAGTCCTCCTTGAAGTCCGTACGCATCAACTTCTTGGGCTTCTTTTTGACCGACGGCCTAGGCTTGTCCAGCCATGACTTGTTGATGTTGGCGGCACAAAGGTCAGGCTGCTCATCATACAATCTCTGGGCGTCTTCCTTAGTCTTGTAGGTAGTCTTAGGATACTTAGGAATGCCGAAGGCTTCTTGTATAGCCACCTCTCCCAGATGCGCCAATATTCTCCTGTCAGGTGCCACAATTTGTCTTAACTCAGCATTATAATGCAGCGCACACTCCACCATTAATTCAGCACACTCCAGTGCAGGCGGAAATCCGGCAGCTTGGAAGATACCATTTGTCACCATCCTCCTGGTGGCAGGCGTTGGCAAAGGTCCATTATGCCCATATATTCTCTTCTTAAATTCTTCGAGGTCAATGTGGCCAAGGTTGGTGTCCGAGACGTCTTTCCATTTGGATTTAATTCTAGTCTCTGGCTGCGATCCTTTGCTTGCAAACTTCATCTGTGCTTTGCTAGATGTTTCTCCTTGATCGACTATCAACTTGCAAGTACAAAATGCTTAACATTAATATAAAAACTTTTAAAATCAAATTACTCCGGGTGTAGTTTGGACAAAATCGCACTTTTCAGCTTATTGAATTGAAATTTCTGTCAAAAAGCAAGCTGAAAGTAATAAATTCGCCTATCTATGAATGAAATTCGTGCCGGAAATGAAGTAGAAGATAGGAATGAGGTGTAAACATATTGCCGATTAACTTCCAAACCTCAAAGATCATGTTCTGGCTGCAAATGAATTTAAAAAAATTCAGAAAATCTGCCAGAAGAAGTGCGCCAAAGCTGGGAAGTGGGATTTTCAGCCAAGAAATGACTTATTTCTTCCTAAAAATCACGCCTGTCAACAAGAAATTGCTACCTCGATTCTCACAACAACGTTACTTGCACTAAATTTTCCTTCGCAAACGATTCCTAGAAGATTCGAGAAAGATAGCCTCTTCTCAGCCGAAATTGTGAAGAAATGAGTTGCTGAAACTCATTTTATGGCTGAGAAGTGCGATTTTCCTCAAGGAATTGCTTTCTTTTTTCTGATTTTCTTCCAATTTTTAGAAACGTTTTTCTTCTCAGATCGGCAAGTTTCTAATTTCACTTTCAGTTGTCGAGGCAAGTTTCTAATTTTCATCTCTGTGCCACCTCTGTTTGAGATTTTCGAATCTCTCAAAAAAATTTGCCTAAGTGTTGGAGAAAATATCAAAAGATATTAAATTAATTGTTTAAAATTAACTTTCCAACGTATTTTAAATCTTCAAATCATGGCAAAGCTAAATTCATCTAAGGCAGAATAATTTAATCTTCCGAATAATCTCCAGACTTCGAACTTTTTAATTAAAATTCCCTAAGTGTCGGGAAATAATTAAAATATTAAAATATTAAATTCCAACCCGTTTAAAACTGATACATGGCTAAATTTGTTTGTCCGTGGCTAAATATTCATTTTTCAATTGTCTGCCTAGCCAAAATGTGCTCAACGATTTGTCTACCAATTTCCAACTCTTCGGGTGGACTTCTGACCTTTCCAGACGTTTTACTTAGCCAAATAATTCATTTTCTCTCTCCTTCTGGGTTGGGCGAACTTGGAGATTTCTCTGCCATTTTGCCATTTTTTATTCATGCCTTAGGAATTTTTCCAAGCTGAGAGGGGCGGACTTCATGGTTTGCCTTGCCTTGCATTCTTCATTTCTTGCCAAAGAATTTCATTTCGTCTTGCCGAGGAGTAATTTTCATGCCGTCCTAACCTCTTCTCTCTCTAGACATTTCTTCATTTTCATGCCTTAGAAAAATTTATCTTCTAAAGTTGGGCAAATTTCTCATAATTCCTTGCCAATGGCGTGTTTTATCTTGTATTTGTCTAGGGCGGACTTCACCCTTCTCTTGCCATGGCGAGTTTTGGTCTTGCCTTGTCCAATGGCCAACGTTACTTGTAATTTCACCATTTAATTCAATTAATAGCGAATTTTCTATGTAATTTCACCCCTTCCAAACACCTTGGAGCGGACCCCTTCATAATTTTACCCTTCTCCACACTTCTTGGGGCGGACTTCTCATATCTCATGCCACTTGACTTATGGCGGACTTCATAAGTTGTTTGTCATTTTCCTCTAGGCTGGGCGGACTTCTCATATTCCATGCCACTTGACTTATGGCGGACTTCATCATGCCTTAGCCACTTCCTATCTTGCTGGTCGGACTTGGAGACCTTCATGCCATTTGACTTTCTTGAGCGGACTTTGACCTTCTTGTGCCAAGGGCGGACTTGGCTTCTCCTTTGCCATGGGCGGACTTTAGCTTCCTTGTGCCATTCGTCTCTTCCAAACATCTTGGGCGGACTTCATGGTTTTCATGCCAAGGGCGGACTTGGCATCCTTCTTGCCTATGGGTGGACTTTGGTCTCTTTGTGCCATGGCGGACTTTGGGCCTAGCTTGCCAGTGCCTACCTTTGGCATGCCAAAGGTAGGGCGAACTTCCTATACTTCATGCCACTCCTTCCTTGAGGGCGCCATCTTAATACTTAGCCATTTTCAAAAATTTTGCTATTTTACCTTGATTCTTTTGACATCTGGAGGTGTGTTGATTTCTTACTTGATGGGATCCAAAAATAGAAAAAGCAAAAAGCATCCCTAAAAAATAGGAACTCCAGAATGGCCTAAAAATGCTGAAAATCAAAAAAGCAAAAGGCAAAAAAGCAGAATCCCTAAAAAATAGAAAGTGTCAGAATTGGCCAAAAGCAATGGTGTTCCTCGTCTATTTCCATGACGTTTAAGCATTCAAACGGGTTCAAAATCTCACTTTGGTCGGACTGACTCTCAAGAAGTTATTCAAATTTAGGACTCTAAATTGGCGACTCAGAGGGCGACATCAAAACTTGGGGGTCCCCATTTGCAATGGGGCGATGTGTGAAATAGATCACAACAGGACCGTGATGAGAGTGATTCAAGTACAATGTAGCCAGCTAAGTTATTAGTTTAACTCAGTAAAGCTAGCTAAACTCTTAGGAAATGTTCATTCCTGTATAGGAGAGAATTGGAGAAGTACTTGCGATGCAGATTCATCCTAGTAGGAATACTTGATGTAGGATGTCTTTGGTACGGATTACCACGATAGGACAAAAGACCTACGCGTAGTGTAAGATAGTCTTAAGTCAAATCAACCCTGAATAGTGTATGTGACAATTGACCCTCAGTAGAGATACTATATGAACACTTTGGCCAAAGTAGTGTAATGAACAAAACATCCTCTTAGATTGAGTGATGATTACACTGTCATGATCACCGTGATCCCGTATTGCATACTAGATCGAGAGTTTACCGGATGTACAGGTTCTAGCTATGTAGGACACACCACTATGCTCAGTCGGTTTACTGTATCGGTTACCCTACCAATCTCTTCGTTGAAAGGAGGGCCATCTACCGAATGGTAGATGTGCGGGGGACCACATTATAAGTCCGTGGTTGGCGGAAAAGCGCCCGAGTGATGTTTCTCCTCCTTACCAGGCTACTCAAGCATCGAGATTTGAAAGGTGGATTCCTGAACCTTCTTACCACTATTAGTTCAAAAGCTCAATGAGTTATGTATGTACACGTATGTATGTTTACTCTGATGTTCATTTGAAAAGAAGAAGTTTCTTTGTTTGAAATATATTGTCTTGTTCATTTGAAAAGAATAAGATTTCAAGTTGATAGTTAGAATGTATCTTATTTAATTATCAATGAAAAGAAAAGAAATGTTTTAGTACTTTCTTTAATGCATGTTATCTATGTTAAATGCTGTAGACTAATTTTATTTTTTACGCAAGGGTCAGGTCGTTACAATGTCTTTCTGTATCTTGGATCCATAATTATGTAATTTGATAATACAAAACTTGTAAGGCCTTCCTATAGATTTTTTACTTCATCTATTTTGCAACTATTTATGCTCTCTACTTGCACCAGCAGCTGACCTTGCAGATCAAAAGCATGTTGCTCTGATCTTCATCTTATTTCTGATTCTGTGTGTCATATTCTATCACTATTACTTAATATGCTATTTAAATTAATTTCTGTGAATGGTCAGTGCTCGTTGATAGTTTCCAGTGGTAATAGTAAGCTTTATGTTTGAGTAGTTCAGTTATTTGTATGTTGGATACAGATTTGGTGTTAAATTTTATATATATATATATATATATATGTTTTGGATAGATATTTGGTTTTAGGTTTCATCTCTCTCTATATATGTATATAGGTTTATTATATGCAACATCAAATTTCCAAATTTAGAGCTAAGTTGGATTCGAATTTGGGTACAGATCATAGTACCTCAGAAGGAAATTTTCCATGTTTTCCATCCAGGGACATTTGAGGGATAGGGAGACAAGAACAAAACATCCCGTCTTCAATGTTTTAAATTTATAGGGAATGCTCCTGGGATGTCTCCCCAAAGTGTGGGATGTTTCCCAAGATGTTGCCTATTGCAAAAATGCTATGGGGATGGCCTACCATCCTAGAGGTCCTGAGGACATCAGGATGTCCCCCGTGCCAAACAAACTCAGATCTCATTAAAAAACACTTAAAATAGAACCCTAACTCAATGCCCCCCAAAATTTTAAAAAAATCGTTTCATGCCCAAAAACCTTAGCCCACATTCATTTTTATGTTTTACTTTTCATCATTTGTCATTTGCATGGTTACAATTTACTTTTGCAAGCAAGAAGGAAAAAAGAGATGTGCCATGGAGGTCCTTGTGGCCTTGAAGGCCTTAATTTGTACTTTGTGGCAGAGGTTCCATCCCTCAACTCCACCTTGTATTGCACCAAGAGCACTGCCCTTTGATCCCATTGGGGCAGCCAACCCCACTCTCCCAGTCTAGTTTTAAAGGCAAAAAATAAAGTTCGCTTTGTGCTGTGCTGGATGGAAAACAATGCTTTTTCCCACTTAAATCCCAAGTAATTGAATTCCATTTATACTTTTGTTTTCCAAGTCAATCTTGATTCCATGTAACACAGCTATGATATAAACCATTTTGGTTTATCATTAAATACATTTACAAGTTGATAATTGACATTGAATTATCAATTATCATCTGTGTTCCCAATTCTGTTTTTAATTTGGTACATTTTGTGCAAATTATAGAACCCTGTCACTCCATCCCAGAAACTTAGAGAAAAAGTGGTATAGATATAAGTACAGATATTGGGAATTTCCACAACCAAGAATCAGCTCTAAGTTGTTCTGAAACTGGCAAAGCCCATATGGCATTGAAAACCCTTCCAAATATGAATTGAGAGATGATTTGTGTGGATGAGATGAGAGGTATGTTTGTTCGTGTGCCAGCTTAGCATTAGAAATTGTTCAGCTGATAATGTTTAATTGGAGAGTTACTAACATAGGTACAGCTGTACTACCAAACAAGAAATGCACAAATAAATGTCTCAGAAGGAATAAAACTGGTTTCCTGGTTTTGATCTATACCACCATAATCTTGACCATTTTGCCCCTATTTGCAAAGTGTAAGAATTTTATTTTGGTTTTCTCTTAGTTTTCCTATGAAAATTTTCACAGGATATAGATCAGATACTGTAACAGTTGTATTTGAAACATCATATCCCAACACAGATACATACATGAGCTAATATGCATTTCACATTGGGGCAGATATCCTGAATCAGAGATTTTAATTTAGATGTCAATACCACTTACATTTTTCCATTTGACAGTGGTCATGTATTATTGTTATGATTATCGATATAATTTCACTTCTCATATGTAAATTTTAGTTACAATTTTTGGCAAAAGGGTTGAAAACAATAATTTAATAATTATGGTAATTATCATATGGAATTAATTGATAAATAATTATTTTTTTAGATCTCAATTGTGTATTCATCCCACAAAGACATCTATTGTTTAACTTAAAGAATTTAGAAAGGGACTTTTGCAAATGCTGTACCCATAAAACCATGTAAACTTGAAATATAGTTGACTACATATCAAGAAAAAAATTTATTCCATTCAGCTCCAACGTAACAGACATTCTGAAATGTCTCAGAATAAGAACCCCGGAAATATATCATTAGCAGACCTGATCATAGTGGAGTGTAGCTTTATCAAAACGCTTCCGGACCTCCTGCACATTATTGTAGGATTCTGTCAGGTATAATCTCAAGCCATATACCATCAATACAAATGTAAAGACTTAGAAAAACTTAGATTCACTGCAAGATTTTGAAAAAACTGTAACAGATCTCACATTAGAGGAGTTCCAGAAAGCCTGTATTGAACAGCTTATCTGCAACTCTAAAGCTGAATCTGATTTCTAAATAGAAGCAAAATTGGGCATGTTGAACATTTTTTTGTGAATCACCCTGCTTTTACCTTTCTACATGTCCTCATTTATTGCCTGTGTACAGCTCTATCCCAGATAAAAGGATCAGATCTAAAATGAATGTTAGCAAACTATGGTTTTCTATACATATGCACAAAATGTATGGTTTCCCAAGTCTTTACAAAACACTCCACCCCTACAGTGTACAGATTTTTTAATTACCCAAAGAAAATGATTGAGGTGAATCACAAGTGTGCACTGCAGCTGGGCCAGCACAGATAAATCATGTAGAGAAACCTTAGTCAACTCAGTAATTATTCAACTTCTATCAATTTTAAATTTGATGAATCACCCCATTGTTACAAAAGTTGGGACTCAGTGCAAAGATTTGGCAAGGATACTCTAATTGATATATTATTTTTGATATTTTCTTCACATCATCTTTTTGGATCTGAACTGAATCCTGGGTTCCAGGTTTGACAAGGATAGAACTGCATAAGAGATGAGGGCTCAAAGTGACAAGTGGAATCCCAAGAACAGAGAGACCATACAGACATTCCATTGGCACCCTAGTTAATTAAGCCATTGTAAGGCCAGGACATAGGACATTGCCATTGTCGAAACAAAATTCGGTAGCATGAATGGTATGGGAACTGTATGTGCCATGAGAATTAGTAATATCAACAAGGCCATCTAGAGTTACAATTGAAGATTTTTTAGTGATGACAAGCATTATTTCCAAGAAAATTAATTACAATGGTTGGAATGATGGACCTATAATTAATATTTATTATAGACATGTTAAGTAATGGTATGTCTCTTATTTTGTTTCGTCTTAGGTTGGTCTCTGCGTTTTAATCCCCAAATAATTCTAAAAGCAACTTTCAAGAATTAACAACTGTTTACAGCTTTTGTTAGTTCCTAGATAGTCCTAATTGCTTTCATAATGCCTTAATTCCTAAGGTTGTGAGTAGATATTTATTCATTAAATCTGCAATAAAGGAAAAAGTGTCAAGAGTTGTCTCCCAACTCCTGTCTTTATGTGGAAATAAACCTCATATGGTATGTCTCTTATTTTGTTTTGTCTTAGGTTGGTCTCTGCGTTTTAATCCCCAAATAATTCTGAAAGCAACTTTCAAGAATTAACAACTGTTTACATCTTTTGTTAGTTCCTAGATAGTCCTAGTTGCTTTCATAATGCCTTAATTCCTAAGGTTGTGAGTAGATATTTATTCATTAAATCTGCAGTAAAGGAAAAAGTGTCATGAGTTGTCTCCCAACTCCTGTCTTTATGTGGAAATAAACCTCATGTAAGGAACGTGGGAGTTACAAAGTAACTCTCATGCTTCCCACTTGTAAGAAATGTGAGAGTTAATTTTAGGAGGAGACAAAATCCAACCATATGTATGCTGCTTTTAGGAATATTTCAGACAAAGGTCGAAGAATAAACTTGCAAGTTGACATGAAAATATATTTGTGGGCTGACTTGGTTAATGATTACAGGTTGGTCATAATAGTTATGGACTGATTTAGTGCAGATAAAATTAATGATAAAACAAGTGCATGATAGCCAATCCCTCGTCATGCATTGGCTATCTCATGATTTCTCATGATTTACTGAGTGGGCATATGATCGCAGCTACACTCAAATTTTGAAAGTGCTATAACATTTACTGTGTCTTCTTGTATTGTTGTTCAAGCTGAATTGTGTCTTCTTGTATAAGTTCTATTTTGTCTCCTTTTATAAGGGAGGTATTTAAGGAAATTTTGATCAGTTGCAAGGCTGTTACTAAAGAGGATTCCATTATTGCATACTCAGACACTCTTTTCCATCATTTCCATATTGTAATGACATTAAAGAATCTTCCAAAGAATGACAGAATACAGTTAATAAGGAAACTATAGGGTTCAACCCCGCTTTTTATCACTATTATTAGCATTCTTGTACAGTTCACTTTAGACTCACTCTATCATCAATATGCAGAGAAAATATCAAGTACCTTTACATCTTGTAAGTCACTATTCACAAAATTCGCCAACCTGTCATTTAACATATGCTCCACCTGAAAAGAAGAAAGCAAATAACAAGTCAAATAATTAATTGACTAGACTTACCAACACAAATAAAATCTTCCAATCATAACCATTCTCTTTCACCACAAACAATGTAAACTCTTCAGAGCTGATGTGAATATGGTAAACAGAAACACTGTACCCTTGCTCCCATTGGAATAACCTCTACTACCACCCACCCCACCACCCAAACAAAAAATAAATCTTGTAGTTTAACATTCAACCTTGTGTTACAACTATGATGAAATTATTCCTTTTTCAAGCATAGCTGGACAGACATGGTCATGTAACTACCAGTGAGCTAAATTTCTGGTCAGAAGTGCACTCTGCTCGAACAAAATCAATGAAATTATGAATCAATTGAAATCAAATTATGTCATCGATATTCTAAAATAAACAAATAAATTGAAATTTAACGCTAGCATACAAATGGATGTCAACATAAGTCATATTACCATTCAGAAACCTAGCAAACAAATATAACACATGGTTTTACTTTTTTTCAATAAAACCCGAGAATATGTGTGTGTGTGCACACTCACATAATAAAGTAATAAATGTTATAATGGTCATTTAGTTTATTAGGTAGTTTTTATTTTATACGTCAGTTTAGAGTTTAGTAAGTTTCTATTTTCGTTCTTCGATTTTCTCTATATAAGGAGGCTACGTCTCCATCTGTAATCATTCAGTTTATCAATAATGAAATATCATTACAACACATATATATGTAACAAATCATACCCCTGGTAATATGATTAGGTTATCTGAGAGGAGAATGCTTACAATTTTTCTGTATGTTATACAAACTCTCTCTGAGAGTGCTGGAATAACATCAGAAAAAGCAACATTATCAACTCTGTTGTATATATGTGTAAATACCGTTGCTGATTTAAAATGTCATTTTAAGGTTTTATTTAGAGAAGTTAAACTTCGGAAGCTACCAAGCATATGACTGAACTCTGTAACACTAGGTTTTGCAATAACCTTGATTGAAGTCAATCCCTGCCCCAATCAAACTTCAACTGGAAGGTTTGTATCAATTGTGGGCAACCGATCAGGCTTTGCCCAAAGAATCAACGAAGGAGACTATCCTCTTGAGGGCAAAGTCTATGGTGGGTGACAACAGCAGAACATTAAAAAAAAAGGGTTTAAGCTGGCCAAATGGTGGCAAAAATCAAGAATAGAGGGCAGTTAGAAGATAAATGCCCTTGATTTGGTACAATCCAAGAAGGAAAAATGTTAGAAATGAACTTTCAGTCTGACCTGTTCAAGGCTCTATGGAAGGAGGAGATTTATGAGCAACTCCCATTTGACACAGAGCAGACACACTGAGTATCCCCCAGATGGCACTAGGAGTAGTGGACACACCACGTGTGTGGTGTACCCTGTTAGTTGAAAACTAAGATTCACCTCCATAGAGGCAATTGTAGAGATGAACCCCTACTTGAGTAAACAGATTAACCTAAGATAGGTCAACATTCTCCAAGATCAAACTAATAATTCATTAGAAATCAAGAACATTCAGGTTTAAAAAACTTCTCCCAAATAGAAAGTGTAAAATCAAATAAAGGTGCTTCAAGAATGTGATTTAGAGCTATCTGAGTTTGGTAGTCTGCTCTCAATAACGGATAACATGCATTTGCCTTGTAATCAATGTAATTTTTTAAACTCCTTTCGAAATTTAAAGATGTTCCAATGGATTTAAAAGACATGCGTCCCCTAGCAAACATCCAAAACAAATAAACAAAATGTACAATCTATTGGTCTACAGTGAGAAATATTCCATACTGGATCTTCAATTGATTCAATAACAATAAAGATAAAATATATTTTGATATAAAATCACAATTATAAGTAATGCAATAGTGGTCATTTATTTTGGAGAACATCTACTTCAACTACAACACCTATCAAATAAAGGAAATTAAATACAATGCTCATTGTAGAACAAACTGTTTTTATTACAAAAAAATTAAAAATTCATTCTAAATGATAAAAAATTAGGTTCTGATGAGTGGCAGTCACTGTAGCTCACAAGAACTTGGGAAAAATAACCAATATAATTACACCTATATTTGATTTCTTCCTATTTCCACTTACAAATCAGAGGAGGATCGCTTAAAAACAGTTTACATGCCAAAATCTACCTGAGACCGAAGCACTTCTTTGTATGTCCCTATTTCACGCAAAGCAATAGTGAATTTTGTCATCACAGGTCCTGTCACAAAGATAAACCAGAAAACCACAATTATATCAAATATTTACATTGCTAAAATACAATCCTTTTGATTCTACATGAATATGCCATTATAAATCTTCAACTCTATGTTTTACATCTCTCATACCAGCCTCACCATTACCTAGGCATATCCTCAATACTTTGAAGTCTGAATGAATATGTAAGAAACGGTTTTAAGGTTAGCCAAGTTTAAAGATGTAAATTCCATGCCTTGTGTTTATAGTTTGCACTCTCTCATTGTGGACAACAAAGAAAAAAAGAAAATTACATTCACATTGGACTCAAAATAGAACCTTCAATGAATTTAGAGAGATGACAGGGTAAAGGTATGTTATGAAAAGTAACAATCATTTCCCATTACTCTGCTAATCACAAACATGATGAGAACAAAATATTCCCATAAATTTTCTTTCGGAACATTTTACACATTTCTGGAACAAAAAGAGAAGATGCAATCAATTAAATGTTCAGCATATAACAAATACAATAATTTGAAGTTAGTGGAAAGCTTAGTCATAAATTTCTTCATCTACTGAGAACACTTGTATAACACAAGTATAAAGGAATGTTTCATAGTTTTGCAGCTTGTGCTTTGTTTTACAGTCAGATGCATTATCATTATAATCTCTAGTCACAGATAGGACACAATGAACTACACTCTAGTTCAATCAAACTTTTGCATTCAGTCATAGCACTCCTATTTCATTTCTAGAAATTTTGTAGTAATAAAAATGGTAATAATCTTAAATCACCAGTTAAAATAGAAACAATGTGTAACCAGAAGTGTTCTTCAGTGTCGTACACATATGAAACTTTCATATTGTGTCAAGTTTTAAACTGAGTTTTGTTTTACCACAAAGTTTGTAGTTAGTGTGCAGTGCCTATTATTATGTTTCAATAACATGGTTTATCTGACTATATATTAATTGTTTGTCGGTTTCGGGTAGTTATAAGAGTCAATTGGTCGATAGTTGTGTTCTTATTGGCAACCGTTGGGTTCTTTAAATAGACTTTTCATCATCAAAGAAGGGAGGAAGATCAAGTATAATCCTTGGCTGACCATCTTTGGTCTACTTCTATAATAACTTCATGTGCAAATAAAGATATACTTTTACTCCTCTATCTAGTATGCATTGATATTTATGTTATTAACTCAAGTATTAATTTTATTAGATAGAGCAATAAATATATGGTGTTGTTGCCTTAAAAGAAATCACTAATCAGGTCAAATTTAAGAGATCCATGCCCTTAGACCCCAAAAAAGAGAGGAGGACACCACAAGGTGGTCAAGACCAAGAGATCAAGTGATCTTTAAGGATAGTAAAGAAATGAGAATGGAGAAGAAGATTGCAACAAATAGTTGAAGAAACCCAGCTATAAAAGTTCAAAGTCAAAGCCCATCCTAAGAAAGAAGTCGAAGTCGAAGTGTGAATTGAAGAAGTAAAAGAGTGATGTAATGTCCCCTTCTCAACACTAGTCCTTTATGAGACCGTTAGCCTATTTTGGAGGCCCGTAGGCTAGTCGGAGGCAAATTTAGGGTTTCCTATTTTCTTGGAGGTATCTTTTTGGCTTTTCAGGGGTTGGTTGCAAGAGTTTGCCGGTATGTTTTTTGGGCCTTTCTAGGTTTTTAGAGAACTTTGGTGGGTAATTACATACATCCTTATCAGTGCCTATTTCTAGACTTACTATTTTTGGTAAGTGCTATTTCTAGCAATGTGGTTTGGCAACAATTCTGCACTCAGTTACTATTTCTGGTAGTGTGGCAATGTAGTTTTGGCAGTGACTTCTCCAACATTCTTAGAATTCAAAAAAGGAAAGGTTAATAACTTAAGTTATGTTATATTTTAATGTTGCTTTTTGGACCCCCACGCCTAAGCAACATAACTTAAGTTGTTTTTAAAATGTGGACTCATGTGTTGGACGCCAAAGTCGGAGATATTTGCATTTTAAGTTAATTTGATGCCAAGGTAAAGGTGGATGCCTAAGTCATGACTTAAGTGAATTTTTATGAATATTTTAATCTCCTTGAGGTGGGCATCCCTTTTTGGAGTGAATGGAGAATTCAAACTTCTAGGTTTGAACTTATAAATATGCCTCTTCTTCTCTCATTTTGGTTATGCAATTATATGATAACGAAGTGTTGTCGAATTGGCTTTAGACTCTTGGGCTTTGAGGATGATACCCCTCCAAGCTTACTTCAGTTTCAAGTTTGCAAGATAACTCCTAGCTAAACAGTGGATGCATCTTCATTCAGAGGATTGTAGTTGAGTGGAAAATGGTGATAGCTTCCTTTTTATTTGTTATTCTTGTTGGTTTTGATGTGTTTTAGCTCATTTTGGTGTGGGTGTGTGGTCATTTGCTTCTTGGAGATCATTTTGGAGGGTTTTTATCATTTTTCTTGTTGCTGGTTTGTGAAGGGCTGAAGTACGTTTTTGCTCATACCGAACTAGAAAATTAAGATAATTTTGTAGGTACCTTTTCTATGGCTCTCTCACACTCGGGTGACCCTATACTCAAGATTTGGTGATTTTTCGCAGAGTATTTGATTTTTGAGACAATGTCGACCTTCCTAGGAATGTTGTACCATTGCCAATGGTGCCTTGGGATTCATGCCTGAGTCTCATTGCCAGTTTCAAAGTGTTTCTCAGTTGGATTTTGGACGCCTAGGCTTGCTTCATCCTTTGCAACAGATTTGGGGTCATTTTGTTGAGCGGTTGGAGAGATATGAGCATTTGATGGGGTGCTGACTAGTGTATCATATTCGCTGTCCAGAAAATCAGTTTGCTGTCATAACATATCAGAGCTGATATATTCCTAGTACTTGCTTGTTGTAATGTCCCTTGCCCGACTTTGCCCTAGAATTCGCTTGTTCATTAGATTTAAGGTTTCTCCTTTTTCAAATGAATGTTCTCTTTGACTAAGTAATCTTGGATTGAAATCTGCATTTACTATTTCCACCTGTACATATATCTGTTAGCATTAATATCTAGATATCCAAATATAAATATAATCACAAATCAATAATAAAGACATATGAAGAGTGGCATGGGTAGATCCGCCCGAAACTATCCATCTAAGCCCAAGAGCCCAAGCGTCCTATCGGACTGTTAGAAGATTTGTCATTGATGTCAAAAACAAGAAGTCCTCAAATACAAAGCACTCATTCAATTATACAAGAAAACAAGTTTGCTCCAAGACAGAGTATCGATTGATATAATCTGTTATAAATATTAACACAAATATCGTTTCTACAAGAAAATAAGTGTGCTTCAGACAGTTTCAATATAATATCAATATAGCAACCTGCAGATCGAAATTAGAAGAATATACATAGATTTTATGTGACTATCGGGTATCTAATTAGAGTCTAGCCCTCTGCGCATTATCATTGCCGTCTAGAAGAACAAATACGGGCCACTTCAAGCTTTCCGAGATTATCAATGTCGATCTCTCTGCTGAAGACGTCTCACCCGAAAGTTGTGTTTCAAAATGAAATACGATTTGTTAAATGAGCGATTGATTAAGAAACGTTGACCATGCTTCATGGACGTATCTTCAAGGGACGTGTTCATTTGGCACGTGGTTGAAAGGACATGGCTCTTCATGAACCGAATTTCAAATGGTGCGATCTTCAAGACATACGTTTTTTTTTAATACGTGTTTCTTCATAAATCTGTTTCAATCTGAAAGATCAAAAAATGCGATTAAGATCCAAAAGACGTGCTTCAGAAAATAAAAGACGGGTCTCTTCAAAAACGTGTTCTTCTATACATGAAGTGTCTTCAACAGAAAGACGTGTTGGTTGAGTATGAAAGTGCTTATCCAAAAGATGATACACTTGAAGATTAATACGTGTGTTTGCTGAAAAGACGTGTTTCATCACTAAGAGATGCGTCTAAATTCCAAAGAAAAAGAACAGATTTAATAATTAAACATATGGTAAAAGGGGAGGTAAGCAAAACAAAGAGATTCGATTAATATCAAACTAACTCAGATTTACTTTATGAAGGGACAGTTTTTGAATGGATGCAAGTATAGTTATGTTCTTTCATCTAAAGGTTGCAATGTTTGAGTGACATACATAAATAACATCCAAATCAAGGTTGCAAGTGTGGTTGTGTGAGTAAGAGAGCAGTTCAGTCAGATTTCTATCTCCTTGTGTGGGCTGAAGGTGATATTATTTATCACATAGAGCAGATTGGAGAGTTGGGTTTGTGCAGATCAGATTGAAGGCAGTCTCACTTCCATCAAGTCAAGGATTGGTGCCTTGCATTAGGGGTTGGTGCTCCTTGTAGGCAGGTGTCTACTAAATTTGTAAAGGTCTAGGTGTTCCTTGTAGGCTACATTCTACTAAATCATCTTGGTGTAAATCTGTAGGTTGGTGCCTACTTTAAAAATAGTATTTCAATAAAGTTGTATCAATTTGGGGAAATTGGTTCATATCAAAAATTGATTGTAAAAAGTTTGAAAAGATTAAGAAATAAAAGTTTGTGATTGATTTACTGATTCACCCCCCCCTCTCAGTAAATCTTTGTGCTCTTCAAACAACCCACCCCTTGGCCCCAAGCAACATGCGTCTCGAAGTGGCGTGCTTAGAGGAAACACTTGTACTTGCTTTCCCTACCCGTGCCATCACCTCGAAAGACACTTAACCTACTGGGGGAAGCCAACAGAGCTTATCCAGGCCTACCACCCCTCCATGGCCGCAACAGATTTTAAGTGGGACCCCCACCCCTCCATGGCCATAGTGGATTGTTAAGTGGGGTTTTTAGGCACCACTTTTCTCAGGCCCTTCCTCCCTAGTAGGCTTGCATACACTCAAAAGACAATCTTTTCGCAATCAAAAACATTTGCATTTATTACTAATTATTTAAATCAATATTAACATCATTATCATCATGATAATACTAAAGAAATCATTATACTAATAATCAGATTAGCAATATTTGTTTCTTATATTCGAAATATGCTAAATATTATTGCTAAGTGAGTACATCACCCGAGTTACTATATCTCTTCACGTTTTTTGATTCCTTACTCACCTCCTTCAACCTTACACTGGATTGACAATTCATAATCTACTCATGTTTACATTAAAAAGACATCATTACTTATAAGGCTTAATAATTGCAGCAAGTATCGTTATTGTATATTCACAAGTGATCCCCCTATCTACTGACCCATATACACATGATTTTATAATACATTTATATATTCTATATAAATTTATATATATATATTATTATTTCCAACTGATTTCAATTTACAATAATTTCTTGGTATATATATATATTATTATTATTATATCTAACTTATTGTTAATGTATTGCTGCTGCCCTCCAAACATATTAGACTTCTTACTTATTTGATTCCCTATTCTATGGTGTTGCCTTTCTAAGTGTCGATCCTTCTCCCCTCCTTTGTCTTGTTTTGATTTTTGTCCTATATATATTTTGTCTTGTTCCTTTGAGGTGGCCATTCAAATGGTCATTTCTTTTATTTAAACTAGCTATTGTTTGATTATTGATTGCTGACTTCTTTTAATAGATGCTCTCCTTAATAACTTAAATCTGCCTTTTATTAACCGCTGCCTAAGTCATGGTTATATTGTTGCATAGTATAATCATTGCTCTTTCATAATATTAATTTGCTGGCTGGAGATATTATTGCTTGATATAGATCACAGCCTCTCCCTTTCAATACATATTATTTTATATTTCATATTAATAATTTTATATTTCCCATTTTACTATTATATTTATAAATTGAATTTATTGTGAATATATTTATTTAAATGGTTGATATTTATTTTATATTTTTAATATTTGTATTGTTATTTATTTAATTTACTTATTTTGCATCTCAATGCTTTATATTTTTAGGGTTGCAAATTTTGGGGACACAACACTTGTTTTATGATGGCTAACTGATTATATGTTGTATGGATTGATCTATATTGTAATAGGCTTTCATTTTGAGTAGTACTTATCAGTTTATCATGTATCTAATGATCATTGTAAAGACGTTGATATGGTATACCGATCAGCTATTTACATTCAGTTATTTTGTACTACACTCCCATTGAATAAGTGGTTGAGTTTCCTTTCATTTCTTGTTGCCTACTAAATAGTGCTTTACATTGCTTTACTTTTCTGTAGCCTGCTAAAAAGTAGAAGTGGTTGGCTTTGCCGCCAAGTACTTACTTTCTTTATTGGTTGGCTTGCCGCCAATAGCTTACTTGTTACTTCCAGCATTGTTATTATATTCAGATCCCCTTACATTGTATGCTCTCACCTTGCCCACTCTGAGATCTAGATGATCAGAAAATGAAGGGTTGCTTCAAGTTTGCTTATCATTACATTTGGGCTAACACTAACGGGTGCAAGTTGTGCTTTATTTGGGAAAAAATTAAGGGGGTATTTTACATGTGAGTCGAAGTTGAAGTTGTAGTCAAAGAAATAAAAACATTTCTACTACAAGAAAACATACAAAGGAGGAGCGAAAGGAGATAGCCAAGAACTTGCCACTACCCAACGAAGCATGGGTCAATCTTTTTGACCAAGTGGAAAAATCAAGCCAACCTTCTCTGGACAAGGGAAGTTGGGAGATAGAGTCAAATTCCTTCACAAAAGCGTACGAGAGAAACCTATGGGGAATCGAAGGGTTGTCAATCAAAGGAGAAGAAGCCAATCCAAGGCTGTATAAAAGAAAATCTTAAGGCAAACCAAAACTCTTTAGCAAGCAAGTTCCAAATGCTAGGTTTGCATTAGAACAAAACCATAGTAAGCCCTAGAGGAGGAAAACAAAAATTTGTCCAAGTTTACAAGCAATGGATTAGAGGATCCCGTTAGGCATTGTAAGACTTGTGAAACAATTTGGACAAAAAATGGGCAAGATGCTAAAGTAATTTGACTACGGCCTTTTCTAGACACCTTGCAAGATGTAGCAATTGACTGGTATACAAAAATTGACTAAGCCTCTCAAAACACATGGGAAAGATTAAAGAAGGCATTTGAGGAAGAGATTGAGTTGCTTTGAGATGTTAATGAAATGGTAGCAGAAATTTACATTTCAAGACAAGGTAAGCATGAAAATGTACAAGCTTATAATTGTCGACTTAAAGAATTGCTTGTAAGGTTAGAAAAAGAACCGTTCGATGGTCTCAAGAAAAGATCGATCATTGAAGGTCTAATTCTATCATTGCAAAAAAAAGATGAAGGTAGTACCATCCTCTTCCTACATTCGGATGATGGACAAAGAAAGTGAAGACAAAATGTCCTTCCGTGGTAAAAGCAATATAGAGGAAAATTAAATTCAAATGACGGCAGTGACAATGAATCAGGAACAATAGAAACACTCCAAAGGAAGATGCTTCAAATGATGAAAGAATTGCAAGTGAAGAAAGAAATCAACAAACTATGGTGTATTGAATGCAAAAGTGAAGGTCACACCAAAGGTAACTATCCTAGAAAAATCTTTTGTGAGATTTGCTAGGTTACGTGTCATTCAATAAAAGAGTGCCCATATAATTTGAAGACCATGAGTGCACAAGTACTCTTTACACAAGGAGAACAGTCCACTCCATTGAAACCACAAAATGCATCTCTGAGTAGTTATTGATATCAAAGATGAGGAGATGGAAGTCAAATACAATACGATCCCAAAGGACATCCTATCATACAATACCGACAATGTAATGAATGGAGATCATGAAGACACTAGATGTCCAAAAGTGGCCATTACTCAAGCCCAAACAAAGAAGGTTGTGTACTCATATCCACATGCAAAAAAAGAAAAACTTCACAAAGCAAGAGACGAAGTGGAGAATGCTATGGCTAATGATGACGCCACTCAAATGCAAATGCAAGTATGAAAACAAATCAATTACAATCTAATAAAAATATTGCAAGGAAAGTACTTCAAACTACCATGCTAGTTAGAGTAGTGAATTTATTACAAAGTATTCCTAAACTTCAACATGCTATTGTATTAGGAAAGAATGAAATTGTGGAAGCTACAACCCATTTGGAATTTGGAGAGAATGAAGACCCAATAACCAAACTTCCATTGTTGGGTGACCAAGTGATCGATCCAAGATTCCAATGTTACTAACAATTAACATGAAAAGAAACTAGCAGTGGTGAATATGAAGATCCTTGGAGGGAATCCCACTATTACAATTGTTGATGGTAGGTCTAGTGTGAACTTACTTCTAGAAGACAGTTGGAGAAGTCTAGGCAAGCCAACCATTTAGCCCCCAACTTTTCAACAAGTGGGTGCAGACCAATAAGGTATTAAGGTACTTGGAGTTTTAATGGGCCAAAAGGTAATCATTAGAACCCAAGCATTTTTGTTGAATTTTGTCATCATTTTATTTCAAAAGAAAGCATATGATGCACAATCGGGTTGAGTTTGGTTGGTAGCAACCAAAGGCAACCACAACTAGAAAAGGAACACAATCTCCATTGAAAACAAGGGTCAGAAATATACAATTGATTTGAAAAACCAAGTAAAAAGTGAGGAAGTAGCTTCCTTAAATTCGTTAGATTCGAACTCCAAAAAAGAATGGATAGAGAAGCATGATCAAGATCCAATGGAACCCAAAAACAAAGGGATTCTAGAATTGTAGTTGTGTTTAAAAGATGAAACAAATGCTTTCCACGACCAATTTCACAACCAAATAGAGGACTATCAGGTATTTCTATCAAACTGTAATTTCATTGAAGCCATGGAGATCAATTGCAATGGAAAGCATGAGATGAAGAATAATTATGAAAAGTTGAACAATGTATGTGCGAGATGCAATACAAGGTTCACAAAAGACAACAATTCTAACTTCAACAAATGCACCCACCTATATAAAAGATTGAAAAATTAATAAAGCCAAATCAACTTCACAAGCAAATTATGGAAAAATAAAAGAGTATTGAATGGGTTGAACAAAAAATTAAAAATATTGAAATTAATAAGAAAAAAAAGTGGTGGGTCCCACAAGAGAAGATGAAGAAAATAATAAAAGTGGAATTTTTTAAAAAAATTAAAGGGGCAAAAAGAACAAAAGTAAATTAGAAAATAAAATGAGAATTTTCAACCATACAACAACTAAGAAGGTAGAAAATTCAAAATCAAACAAAAAAGTCCCTGACTACATAACCACTATGATTTATTTCTGTTGTACAAGATTCTTTCACATCTTTGGCCATATGAAGCCTATGTTTTCCTAATGTTGTGCAATCTTGTTTTCTTGCTACAATTGTACAATCATCCCTTTTTTTTAATTTTTTGTGTCCAAAACAAATGTTCTTCCACTATACGGATACAAGAGATTTTCATTGCACAACTGCAAAAGACATCACCATATGATCAAATGAAGCGATGTCTCTTCATCGTACAACTTCTTTAGACTGTACAATTAATTCAAATCTTACCATATGGCTCCATGTTGCTCTCACTATACGACCAGCTCAGGAGAATTATCATGTACAATTTTACCAATTGCTCCCTCTGTTTTTGTCCAAGATTCAAATGATTCATTTGCACAACTCTTGCTAAGTGATCCTACTACAGTAATCAATCTACTTTCTCATATAGTTGACCAGCCTTCTATCATTAGCTCTTCTTAAAAATGTATATTAGCCAGAAATAAAGAATCATTCTTATTGGTTGGTGAATTCAAAAAAACATACATTCATGGCATATGGGAACACTAAACAATATTTTCATGATTAGAATGCTTTTGAGACACCTCCAATATCTTCAAGGTTCAATTATCAATTGCGTGCAATATTCCTAGGCTCCAATGTGCAATCAGATGGGGTACTTTGGTTGGTTGGTCCTCAAAAAAATTCATATACCAGCATATGTTTTGGATATTTTGGTTCTACTACTTCTCTATGAGTACTTCTAGGTTTACCTACAATTTCTTCCTCGTTTACAATGTCATCACCAACATGGAAAATCTTACGTAGTGTTACTTGATGCTTGTTTTTTATCGTCTAGAAGATGACTTTTCTTTGGGGGAATGATGTAGTTAGTGTACAATTCCAATTATTATGTTTCAAAAATATAGTTTATCTAACTATGTATTAATTGTTTGTCAACTTCGAGTAGTTATAGGAGTTGTCAATAGTTGTAATAGTGAATGATGCACTTCATCAAAGTAGAAGTTCAATGGCGCATCTAGAAGAATGGAAGTCAACTCAAAGTCAAGTGTGTCTAGAGTTTGAAGTGCATGCCATAGTAAAGGAAAGAAAATTTCAAAAAATTCAAACAATGCATGCCTCAAGGAATGCACATGCCTCATAATAGGTTGTAAAAGTTCAAAATCTTTTAAGTTAATGTAACAACGAGATGAAACATGCCTATACAAAGGAATTAGTATTCATACACATGAGGAAATGCAAGTGCACATCTCAAAAGGCAATTCATTTTGTTTTTGCTTCATGAAGATGTCCAACTCAATGTAGAGGAACACCTCAACTAGAGAAGCAAATTCACACCTTAGAAGGAGGCCAATGTATAAGCATGCATGAGAAAATGGACGCGTCTATCTTATGGAAATTAGCAGAATTCATGATCACATTCTAATACATAGGTGCATACCTAGAGGCAAACACATGCATGTATAAAGAGTATTTTTTGTCAAAATTTGTCATCAATTGTCAAGCATGCATTTGATCTAGAGGGTGCAGCTCATAAAGGAGGCAAGTTCATTTTAAAAATTCCATGCTCAATTTATAGGTGCACCTCAATTTTTGTCATTGAATGCTGAAAAAATGTCTTCGATTGGATGAAATAAGACCATAAAATGTCAAAAAATTTAAGAAGAGTGAATATTGCATGGGTTCTACTTTATCCCATCACCAAGCAAGTCCACACCAAGAAATCATGAGTCTCAATGGAAAACTCGGTTGAGTCCCAAGAAAAAGTCACCGAGTACTCAACCTAACTCACAACTCACTCAACACACGAGTCAGGTTGATTCAATAAGGTGAGTTGGAAAACTCATGAGTCTCAACGAGTCAAGTACTTGCTAACTTTTCCTATTATGCTTTGGATCACACTAAGTGATCCATCATCAAGATGACAAGATGAGGGAGAAAATACTTTTTGCATCAACAATTTGTATCATATTTTGTTCTCTATAAAGATGTCTTGATATGCTACTACCTGCAAGGTCCTCCCCTTGCACATCTTTTTATACTTGTACTTATTGGAGGCTACCTTTTTGTTTCTTAAGGTTATCCTATATGTGTGTTTTCCTCTATTTTCTCCTACTTTTCTTGCTTTTTTCTATTTGCTCCAAATCTAGGGCCCCTATTTTTTCCCTAGTTCCTAGCTATTTAAACTATTGTTTGTTACAATCCCTTTGACCAATTCTTGATCATTCATGGACATTAATATATTTGTTTTCTTTCTAAATGCCTATACCTCAATATTGTCATTTTGAAATGCAAAAGTATTTTCTAAGGCTTGTTTAGAGAGATTAGAAATTGATAATGGTAAACCTCTCCACTATTACTTTAAAAAAGAACTCTTTGACAAGGTTAGCAATAAATTTCTTGTTTCCTCACAACTGAATAAGAAGTGAAGTATTCCGAGCGCTGAAGAACTATGGCTGCATAAATGTCAAGGTATAGAGAAATAAGATCTTTTAAGCAGAATGTAGTGGGTGGTTGGTTACTCCTTCACAAGAGATTAGCAGCCGATACAAGATAGGGTTTACATATGCTTCTCATGTCACATGCCAGCAAGACAAAACAGTACTACCTTTCAGCATTGCAAAACAACTAGAATCTTTTGGTAGAAGATCAAGCATAATTTGACAACCTTTTTGTGAGACCTCTACATTCTAAAGGAGCTCTATCGGAGATATTTGAACAATCAGAGATCATATTCAACAAAAAAGAAAATTTTATGGCTTCTTAAAATATATTTCCTTTAGAAAGAAAATCCACATCCACTTCTCAGGGAGGTTACTCTTCTTTAAAGCTAAAAACTCAACTCATTTTGGATCAATCAGAATACCATAGTAGGTCTAGAAAGCATGTTGACCCTTTGCAGGTTGGTGCAGAAGCAAGGGTACCTCCTTGATCTTCAAAAATTGTCCACTTAAGTAACTTTTCTGTCATGATTAATTAATAAATGATGCATGAGTTTCAACGAAACAGAAAACATAATCTATTTCAACCACCACAAGGATTCTTTAGAGAACAAGGAAAAGGACCTTGGCATTTGAAAAGAGAATTTCCTGAACATAAATAAGCCAACCACTACAAACAATTAACTCTCAAGTATAAATAAGGAAAAGAAAAGTAAGCATGAACAACAATCTTAGGGGAAAATAAAAACATACGAAGTATTCTGTCATTGCAAACCAAATGCATTCAAGGCTACTAAAAACACTGCTTAAAAACAATAGCATTGTCAGTAGGTGATGAAAGAGGAAAGGATAAATAAGACAGATTAAAAAAGTACAGATGTAACCACCTCCAACAGCTATGCTAATAGGGTCATCATGTCCCCCTCCAAATGTTTCTAAAGAACTTGCAAAAGCAATGTCTCCATCATATGCTTCTCCAAGTCCTTCACTGCAGCCAAAATAAACATGACAACAAACATAAATGTGGAAGCCTTTTTGAAGCAAATAATAGGTTACAGACCATGGATAGAAAAATATATATTTGCAACATCAGAAAGGACTGATCATCAAGCATATATGCAGATATTTGTGTTAAATAAACACATGTATGACTAAACCTTGCATATCTTCCCCCCATTAATAAGGAAACACAGTTGAACTTGAAACAGTTTCTGCCTTTCTACATTTTAGTGAAAATGGAAGCATTATTTAATTATGTAAGCCATTACTGAAATATTCATTTTTCTTTTTTGATTCGGACTATTTAATAATGGACTGCACTGAATTATTTCCAACTTCTCTTCTTAACATTGCTTCTTCATCTGCCATTAATAAGAAATTATCTAGAAGAAAGCATGTGGGTTAGAGATTTAAAGTTTTCACTACAAATTCTCTACTGCATTATTCAAATAAAACTACATTGCCCCAAAATTAATTTACTTATTAGCCAAATTATTAATTAATCAATGAGTATGACATACGATCTCTACTTTCCTTGTTTATTGCGTGCCATTAAACTGAAATAGGAACATTGAACAGAAAAAAACTAAAAATTGTAGCTACCAAAGAATTAACTTTGTAAGAATAAACTTGTAAGTTGTAACACATGCTCCTCCAAATGAAGCATCCATATCATACTGCAGAACATCCTAAGAAGGGAGGAACTCAAATTCCATAACCTGATCTTGAAGGGATCAGAACTGTCTTAGGTGTGCCTAAGGATGCAGTGAAATGACTATAAGCTGGTGCAAGAAAGCCTCTTTTGGTTAGAAGAAAGGAGGCAATTTCAGCTCGAAAACATTCAAATCCTCTCTGGTGAGAAAAAAGGGCAGGGAAAAAAACCATACTTGAACTCCCAATAGAAAAAGTTTGGCTGGTAGTAACCCTCTCTTGTCCATTTTTCAAGAAACCTTTTAAAAGAAGATTTGGAAAAGATTCCCTAGATTCTCTCCCAAAGCTGCTTCATAAACTCTGACATAAACAAAGGAATCAGATCTCCTTCCCACGCAATTTCTCTATTTGTTGTCCACGGCCTAACACTGATATAAGAATACTCAACGGCAAAGGCCTAAACAAATGTACTTGCTAACAGACAGAAATCTGTGGGAGATGACACATTCACAAAAGAAGCTGCAAATTGCATCACAGGGTCATCATTATGTATGCATCATTTGACACTGAATAGCAGATCCACAATTGAATTTTTTATGAAAATAGAAGCTGACGCAACACTAGCTGAACTGAAATGGATCTGACATGTTTTGGAGTGCTTCAGAATACAGCTATTCTGTCATAACCACACTGCAGGCAAGCCCTAGCAAAATGATAGGCCTTATTTTGGTCAGAAAAAATGCATGAATTCAGCTGTTAAAATTTCAAAAACTTCTTCTAAAGTTTTACAAAGAGGAAAATGTCCTTAACTTTCAAAGCCCATTAGATGTGCAATGTTGTAAAAGAGTTTTGCTCAATGACACCTGTTACTAATGCAAATGTTTGATTTCAAAGAGGATGTGAACTGACGCCCTAGTATCACCACAGCCGCACAGCCCTAAAACACCCAGAAAGCAATCATCCAAATACCTCTTTGCCACAGGCAAATCACACCCCGACTCTGATATAAGAAGAGTGAACAGCAGAGGACTAAACAGTGTAGCTACCAACAGACAGAAATTTGTAGGAATGATACATTCACAAAAGAAGCCACAACTGGCATCACAAAATCCTCCCTGTAGACACGTCCATATGACTGAATAGAAAATATACAACTGAAAAAAAAAAGGTTAGAAATAAATCCAACGCTAGCTGATCTGAAATGTGTCTTAACATTATTTTCCTTTTTTTATAGGATCTGGCATATTTTGGACTGCTTATGAATACAACTATGCTGCAATAACCAAACTGTAAGCTAGCCCTAAGAAAAGAATAGGCTTCATTTTGGTTAGAAACAAAGCGTGAATGAATTTCAAAACCTTCTTCTAATGTTCTATGTTTTACAAAGACAGAAATCTTTTAGCTTTCAAAGCTTGTTGGTTGTGCAAATAGTTTAGCTGAAAGACACCCAATAACAAGTAATTATAATTCGGTTTCACAAAACATGGATGTGAACTGAGAGGTCCCTAGCATCCCAAACCTGCCCAGCTTCCAAACACCCAAAAAGCAATCTTGCAAATGCCTATTGGGCACAGACAAATCAGATGCTCCCTTCCTACGAAGGCAGCTTCGACTGTAATAAAGAATAGACTATTTTCTACAAGATTTTGCTTTGATCTAAACACTCAATGGGCTACTGCCCAGCAGCATTCCATGATGGTATGTCCCCAAGGGTCCAAATGACATCCCAAACATCCTGTGGACTGGACAGCCTGGATAGCCTGCTCCATGTGGTGCATAAGAACAAAATAAGGTAGCTTTTAAGGAAAAACTGATAAAATCCTGTAAAAAGCTGAAAGGGAGAGAATTGTCATTGCAAATTTTGCACATGTATTTAATTTTTTAAAAATTCTGTTGCTTTTAGTTTGTTTCAGTTATTTTAATAGCCATACCCTCTGCTCTCCCCAAAATTCAGGAATTTTTTTGCCATCCCCATGTTCCCCCATCCCAAAAACTCAGAGAAACGCTGCTGCCCAACCACCAAGTCATATTGCATTGAATCTCATGAGCGTGGTCTTGCCATTTGTAAAATAAATACCATTTGCATTTTGACATGGGTATTCCTCAATATAGAATTTGGTGCGAACAAGGTGATTTTTCCCACTTCTGAGGAAGCAATGACTTGTCCATCAAGCTGTAGTTCACTAAACATGATATTTCATCCTATCCTCTACAACCCTTTGAGAAAAGCTACCAAACCTTCTTCATCTTCAATTTTGGGTAAAGAATCTTAATGTGGATATTGGATAACATATTTTAAACTTCACTGCCACCTCAGATAATTTTAAGGATAGGACTTGTACTAGTGTTACAAGACTCGCAGAACTCGCCTAGACTTGGCGAGTTGCAAGGCGGGTGACCCTAAACGAGTTCCAGACTCGGCAGCCAGATTTTCGGGACTCACAGTCTCCGAACTTGTGTTATACCCAAAATGAAATTTTTGGCATTCTGCTTAAATTGAGCTAAACAACGTAAAAATGCCATCGAAAGTATGTTTTAGGTCAAACCAAATATGAAAATCTTTGTGGGTTTCTGTCAAGGAACCTATGGTTAAAATTCTGAAAAAATGAAAATTAGGGTTTTACACCCCTATTTTTATGGAAACCCTAAAAAATAGGACCTTCCCGGAAATGATTGAAAATAATTCTGATAGGATTAATTGCCTTCACGATCACACTGATCAAGTCAGAATTATCAAAAATTATGTTTTACTCTGGTGGGTCTGTTTCTATTTTTCAGGAACAAAGTTAGGAGCTCCGCAGCCATTAATGGCAGATTGGCCAGTACCAGGTGCTGAAAGCTAAACCTCAAAAGCTTCAACGAAGAAACCATGGCGGAAAAGGATGAAAATGATGCCGTTCAACGAAGGAGATTCTCAAAACGGAAAAGGCCAAAATTTGGCTAAGTCTGGAAGGTGCACGTTTTGTCTACCAAGGCAAAACACAGTCTACAGTGGCTAAAAGCGCCCCTCTTGAAGAAAGGCGCCCTTGGATCTCAGAGGGCAAATCAAATCATTTGGCATTGTCAAAACAGTCATCCTCTTCACTTTCATACTGGCTCGACAACGAAACAATCAGCAAGATCATCTGATTCAGGGATCATTGACCAAACCGTCAGCGAAGTATGGAGGGTCCATTGATGACAGAAATGCCAAATCAGAGAGCTTCAAAGCTAAAAGCGCCCCTGCTGGCCAGGGGCGCCCCTCAGTTGCAGGCACCAGATGAATCCAAAAGCTGCAGCTCTATACATGATATCTTTCCAGCTTCTTCCCAGCTACGTGATCAATCTAACAGCAAGTCCATAAGACACACCAGACGATCACGAGATGAGATCAAGCAGAAAAAGCCAAATTTGAAGAACTGGAAAGATAAGCCAGAAAATGGCTAAGGCATGGCTAAAAGCGCCCCTCTCAAGGAAAGGCGCCCTTTCCTAAAGGTATCCAGATTTAGCCAGAATCTTCACTGCCTCCCAGGATGACCTTCTCAGCTATGACCTATCTCGTCAGCGAGACTATCAGCAAGAACTTCCGACAAATCAATCAACTGATGGAGGAGGTCAAAGACTGGCAGTCCACAACCAAGATGAAACCAAGCAAAAGCTAAAAGCGCCCCTGCTGGCCAGGGGCGCCCTTTAGTTTGGAGGCCCAAAACTTGCCAGCTTCCACTGAGAAGTCAGGCATCGTGAACAAGACTGAACCGGCTACCCGACACATCGTCAAGCAGAATCATCTGATTCATCAAACATCGGGAACGTCAGATCAAAGCAAAGAGGGTCTGAAAAGGTCAAAACGAAGAACGAGTCAATGAAAATTGACTAAGGCATTGTCAAAAGCGCCCCTTTCAAGAAAAGGCGCCCTTCTTTCTGGAGACCTAAACTCAGTTTTCTGAGTTAATCTCTCCCAGGCATATCTAATCATACTGATCCCGCCTCGACAACAGAACTGTCGGACACTGCCTGAGATCAACTGAGTAACCTGAATCGAAGATCAAACGGGAGCACTTCAGCTTGCAAAATAGACAAAAATGATCAAACTCAAGGTTGGACGCCTAAAGGAAAGTCAAACAGAAATGTTGACTTGAGTTAGCAAATTTGGAGCCAAAAAAGAGAAAAACACTCCACAATCAGTGGAAATCATCTTTTGGAACTCCAAATCAGGCCTGAATGATGAGTTATCTTCCATACTTTGTGGATCTTAACCCTAATTGCCTTATATTCATGCTAGGCGTCCCTTTCCTCATTATTCTTTTTGCAGGTTGAAGGATAAAACATCAAGTAGCTCCCAAGAACAAGTTTTCAAGATCTGGCAGGGGTTTTGAACGGATCTTCAATATTTTTGAAGATCATTGGCAGTAAAAGCATTCTTCTCCCAAGATTGCTTCCAGAGACAGATTATTGCAAAGTGGCAGTTTATAACTTCCAATCCATCTTCTGTCTATTCCTCTACTTCTGTCTATATTTCTTTTGCATGTCACAGGAAACGACAGATTTTCACAGATCTGACCAACTGGGTATGATCAGCACAACTTTTTCAACAAAACCCACATGGTAGATTTTTTCAGAAAAAGTAGCCCTGCTGCCCCTATTTTTTAGGGTTTTCGGAAAAAGTCATAATATTGAAAAACGACAAACTGGGTTTGTTTGGCTTTGAAGCACGAACAAAACCCACATGGTAGATTTTTTCAGAAAAAGTAGCCCTGCTGCCCCTATTTTTTAGGGTTTCCGAAAAAAGTCATAATATTGAAAAACAGACAAACTGGGTTTGTTTGGCTTTGAAGCACGAACAAAACCCATGTGTTAGATTTTTTCGAGAAAAATCACTTTCTGGTGCCCTTGCTGCCTCTGCCACCGAAGGGCTCTTGCATGTCAAAGAAAAACTCGTTTTTTCGAATTTCTGACGATTTGGGTCTGTTTAGAAAATCATTCTTAACAAAACCCATGTCTCAATTTTTCGTAAAAACTACCCCTGGCGAGGCTATTTTTAGCAGTTCCAGAAAAGTGTCAGAACAGGGTCAAGTGCCCAGTCAATATTCAAGGTTTTCAGAATGCAGTACTCTCAGGTACAATACAAGACCAAAACGGTCTTATACCATGATTACCTGAAAACGACTGATACAGACTTATGGCAGAAAAATCCAGAGGTCAGTTCTGAAGACTTGGAGGGCATGAATCAAATCACATTGCAGAACATCGAAGAATCCGGTTTGTTTCAAGCAGCATCTATTCCAATCACCTTACAAAGCATCGAGCTTGTAATTGCTTGCACTAAGCATTACAACCCGACTACAAGAGAGATCCTGTCAGTAGACGGGAGGGTGATTTGCAGCTTGAAGCCGGTGGACATAGAGACTTGTTTTGCAATTCCACCATGCCCTACCAAGAAGGTCATATCAGTGACAGAATGCGAAAAGGCATTCGAGGCTTTGAAGGACAAGTGTTCGCTTATAATGGCTGAACATTGGCTGAAAACAAAGAGAACCAGCTTGCCCAGATTGGTTGGTAGAGGAGAATTCAAAGACGAGTACGGAGTGCTAATCACCCTACTCAGCAGAGTCACTAGACAAGAGGAGGGAAAATCCTTCCAGCCGTGGATGTTCTACATTATTGGCAAGATAATCAGCAGAAAAGAACGTTACGACTGGGCCTCCCTGATCAGTGACACACTCCACCAACAATTCACCGGGTTTCTAGAAGAGCACCGTTTCCACATGTGTTCATACCTGGTCTACCTGATAGCCTTCCAAGGCGATTTCAGAACATTAAACACTGTGGGAACCCTGGGTGTGCAAAAGGTACAAGAATACTTTCCTCGCTTGGAGTTCACTCTAGCGGAAAGACATTTCAAAAGGATAAATGACCTTTTTACTATGCACACCGTGCACGAGCTAGACCATGAGATGCACGTGCGTATTTCACCAGCAGCTAAGGCAGCAATGGTGGACTGGGCGGATTGGTTCATACAATTCCCCACTTTCACCTACATACGCGTGTATGGCTATAATGGCCACCCCGCCATGATGCCACGTTACCCCTCAGATAGGGTAGTGTTCATGGAATTCCTGAGGCAATTGGCCGAGGTTCACTCTTACCTTCGCGTAAAGAAAAAGGCTGCAGTGAACTTTCCTCTTCAGATGGGACTCTACAGATGCAGAACTGCAGCTGATGCAAGGTTGATAAGCCAAGAAATAGTGAGATTTAATCTCAAGTACCTCATCGACAGGAGGCCATCCTATGACCCCAGAGGCATCTTCGCAGCTCACCTTGAGCAAAGATCATCACATGAACCTTTCATGGAAGATTTTTGGGTCAACTGCGAGGATGAGTTCGAAGTGAGAAGAAGGAACCATAGCAGATTCAAGCTCTCGCAGATTGCAGAATTCATGTCAGAAGACATCGAGGGCTTATCTGAAGGACGAAGAAGAAGTTATTCTTTCTTCCTTCTTCACGGGTCTAGTGGATTCACAACCACTCGGCAAAGTAGACTGGTACGCGAAAGAGAGTACGTCTATTGAGGAAAGAACGGGTAGAGTAGTTCGACACAGTCAACTCTACCTGGACAGTAAAAGGACAAGGAAGGTAGTACTTCCCCGATCAGAGCCGCCAGCGGTTCAGTTTACACTACCTTCCACGTCTAGGAGGAAACCCAGACAGAAGAAGATGAGCTTTCCTCCAGAAGGAATGCGGATGTCAGGAAGCACATGGGGGAGAAAAGGAATTGCCAGCACAAGCCGGCAAGAGGTACAGGTGGAGACAGCCACCAATTTGCCTGAGACAGTTGAGACCGCTGCAACTACACAAGAACCAGTGATTGAAATAATCGCTGTAGAGATGGAAACCATTGTAGAAGAAGTTGCAGCAGAAGCGGTGCCAGTGATAGAAACAGAGCCACCAGCTTCACCACCATCACAGAGGTCACAAAGTCCTATTGATTTGGACTCGCCACCACGAGACATTGCCACGGCACAGTCTCGTTCTTCTAGCATTCAGGGGACCTATGTTCCTCCTCCCAGCGATGCTAGCCGAGATTCTATCTGGCTGGAAAGCTCGCTTGGGAGGAAGAGGGAGAGGCCTTCTTATCAGCTTGACTTCTCTGAATTCCATCATGTCCCACAAGACATGCCGGTAAAGAAGTTGAAGAAGCAGACGCATGTAGAAAAGAATGCAGAGAACGAGGTTATCATAGAGACTGCTGCCCCACCTGAAGACAAAGATATACATAATGTGAGGGTTGAGGATTTCACACTTTCAAAAGTGAACCTTGGAAAGACCACTCGACAGGTGGAGGCAGACCTTCTTGGAATTGCCTCGGCGAGTGTCAAAGAAAGGATGACAAAAGATGGACAAGACAAAGCAGCCTTGAAGGCTGAAATCCGTCAGCTAAAGTTGTTCATTTCTAGTTTGATACATGACACTCCAAACTCCTCGGCTTTGCCTCAAGGACTGTTGGATCTCCCAGCTGAAAGAAACCATCATCAGTTGATTACATACGGTAAACACTTGAGACGTCAAGTGGATGAGTTTGTTGTCAAAGGGCGGTGTGTGTTGACAGAAGCATATCAGCTGAGAGACAGAGCACATGGACTTCGATCAGAAATCCAGAAGTCAGATGTAAAGGCAGCTCAAGAGAGGCCGAGAGAGGAGGCGACAGTTGCTGATTTGCAACAAGCATATGAATCAGTTACGACCACAGAAAATAAACACCATCTCTTTGAGTGGAAAGAACAGGTGGCATACAAGGTGAGAGCCTATGATGCCAACTCTGTGGAGCTGATTGACTATAGACGCTTCGTCGCCAATATTATCAACTTCGCAAGAACGTTGGTAATATCCTTCCCTGAGTTAGAATATCAGCGGGAAGGAGGAGAATATGTGGAACTTGAAACAGTGCAGACACGATTCCAAGAGGTCATCCGATCTTCATTCTTTGAAGATCCCAATGGCTGCAAATTAGCCAAAATTGCAGCCATGTCTGTCCAGTTAGATGAAGCAGCTGCCCAATGCATAACCTATCATCAACAGCTTGCGACGGGTGAAGAAATGCTTAGACGCCACATATTCATCTTGAAGAGCATTAATTGCTCGGAGGCCGAAGAGGTCAATGACTGGATAGAGACATTGTTGACCAATGGTGAAGAGGTGTAAAGCACCAAGGGAGGATGTCCTACCCTCCAAATAGCATTAATTATGACTGAAGTCAACTTGATGCCTCTTTCCAAGTTGACTCCAGATCTCCACAGATCATGCATGTCAGATCCCACTAATCTAGGATGTCTATTTGACTCCCACGATTTGTGGATCTCAGATCTCCTCAAAAGGTGGATGTCTATTTGGAGACACATTTGTAACATAAGTTCACTTTTAGTTAGGTGTCAGTCAACTGAGGTAGACTTCCAGTTTGACTTTTGTTTAGTTTCAGTTAACTGAAGTAGATTTCCAGTTAACTGTTTGCTCACCTACTTTTAGACATAGAATAATATCTTGCTGATTGGCAAGAACTGTTTGTTAACTCAAGGAGATTTTAGGGTTGCCTACTCCTTTGAGTTTCTATAAATAAGAGCCTTAGGTTCTTTATTTGTTTAACCTTTATTTGCTAGCAAAATTGCTGCGCCACTGTTGCCAGAGTTCGCTTGTTTATATCTGTTCACTCTTGGATGAGAGTTCGTTGGTTGATCGCAATTGTGCATGATTTCGTGCCTTTGCTGTCCCGACCTTTGTAATTCTTTGAAGAACCTTGAAGAAATAAATCAGATGGTGCAAGCTTGATTGATCTAATTATTTGAGTTATTCAAAGTCTTGTTTTTAAATAGTGTATTGTTTCAATCTCCTCCTTGGACAGGTGTCGTCGCCTCCTTGGATATTTTGTCATCGATCATTATCGTTTGATGTTGTTTAATGATCTCTCTTGCAGCCTAGACTTTGGACAGGTGTCGTCACCTCCTCGGGAATCCTGTTAGAAAGGCCATCGTTCCTTGTTGTTTCCAGTGAGCTGCTTCCAAGCCTATACCTCGGATAGGGGTTCCTCCTCCTTGGCAAGTCTCAGATCCAGTTTACCGTAACGAGTGTTTGCTTGTATCGAGCCCTATCTTGGTATATATCCGAAGGTTCAGAGCCTCGGCCATATTCCATTGAGACGGAGGATTCAAGTGATCCAACCATACCATTTCGCTCCTACGCCCTCATGCTCTGTTTATCTTGAGGAGGTAGGATAGTTTAGAAGCTTAGTTAGTCGTAGTTAAGATCTGCGGAAACCAGAGAAAAAGCTTAGCTACGGCGCATTGGTTTATGCACCCTTGTGTCCTACCGCTGAGTAAAAAAGATAGGAAATCTTAGTACACCCCTTTTTTACAGTATAAAATCAGCAAAGAGAGATCTTCCTCTCTATAATCCGAAGAGCATGTACTAACACACTTGCAATAGCTGTCCGTTTCCAATAAGCACTCCAGAGGTGCTAATTGAAACGCCAACAAGGTCAAATACTAAGGTGTTTTCACTTGCTTCTCTAAAGATGGTTGAGGGACCACATTTGAGAGGCTTATCCTTTGAATGCAAGTCCTTGAAGTTTTTCTTTTGTAATTGGAGACAAACCTTGTCATTGAGATGGAAGTTAGGTGGGGAGCTCCTTATAGCTCTATTGTTAGCACTTCTTGTACTACTTTTGGATTGTGAGGACCCCCTTCATTTTTATACATTTCTTGAAAGTGCAATATGAAATATTCTTCCTTGTTTGCATTATTTTTTCTATTTAACAGACTCAAATGTCAATAGGCCATGGAAAGTAATGTCAAGGGGTGGTACTAGTTGGAACTTAAGACTTGTTTTAGACTTAAGACTTGTTTTAGACATGTTGGATGAAAGGAAAATTCTCATCCCATGGACACAATGTATTATTCATTTTCCTTTTGTAGTTGATCAAAGAAATTTCAACATATCAAAAAGGTTTTCATGTATTGTCTTTACATTACTTGATCTGTGTTGAGTGTGCCCGAAGTGTGGTGGTATAAAAACACTTACAATACCTTCATCTTAATCACATGCCTCTCTTCTGAACATTGCTGTTTCCTTTTCCCTTATCGGAGTTTCGGACTTTTCCCTAGTGGAATGCTTTCCCCCAAATCTTGACTTGTGGTATGCATCAAGTGGTATCCCCAACCTCCAAGCTCTGACATTACTGGCTTTTTGCATAGCTCCTTCCTACCCACCCTTGCATGAGCAAGAGCTCCATTAATGGCTAGTTTGATGACACAAGCATTACAAAAGGGGGATTTTGCCACCCAAAAACCATTGCCAAATCACTTTTTTGCAGATTCATAGGCGACTACAAGCAAAGAACAAAGAAGGCCAATTAAGTCAACCAATTCAAATGAAGTGGGAAAAGGAGAGTCATTTTGATTGCATGCCATTACCTACTACTTGGGTTCCATTAATGTGGTGGTTGCATCCTTGGCTACCCATGATCGGTGCATAGAGTCGAGCTATCATTTTGGGTAGGATCTCATATCAACCATTGATTTGAAGGATATTAAAGATGGGACATGTTCTTTCCAGAGATCGTCATTCAATTCTATGCATAGAAACCCTTATTGAAGCCACTCTAAGCACTTGTGTTTAAGTTCCGATTTGAGGACGAAAACCCTTGTATTTGTAGGGAAGTCAGAGGACATAAACATTTTGGTTTCACGAGGCAGAGGATGAAACCCCTTTATTTGATCGCATGATTTCACCTGAAGTTGTGAATGAGCTCCCCATGGTAGCGGACTATAGTTGCATCAACTTCATATGATTTGTTGTTTGTTGAAGGATCAAGCATGGAAGTTTATGCTGTAGTTGCAACTTCTTTTGAGGATACACAATGTTATTTCTACTGTTATCACAAAGTATTGTAATATATTCACGACCAATCTAATTTAGGGTTTGTGCATTGTATTTCAAGTTAGGGTTGCTATTGTAGCAATGGATTGTAATAGATTTTATGCTTATTTAATGTAAGGAAGATTTTGTACTTTGTCTTCTCCTTGTGGGTTGATGTATGGTTTGAGTAATTAATGTTTTGTGTAAATCCTGAATGGAAATCTGGGTTTTTGACAGATCTGGTTACAAAATTGGAATCTAAAATAGATTTGTTACCTAGTTGTTAGGGCTAGAACCTCAAGGGTTCATCTTTTACCTATTGGTTCATTAGTTAAGAAGGAAACACTATTATTGCTATTTAAACATGGACAAAACCTAGGTTTTTACCAGATCTAGGTAGGTATTTAAATTTGAAAAACATTTGCTGAAAGGTGTGATGATAAATTTTGTCCTAATATTTTGGATTGGGTTATTACAGTTTGCAAGCATAGGGTTAAAATATTTAAACTTGAATTATAATGGTTCAAAATACTGAACATTTGCAAAAGGTTTTAAGTAATATTTGCTTAAATATTGTAATGTTCCTGTTTTGGCAGTAATCCTGTCAATGGCTCATCAGCCTATTTCGGAATCCTGTAGGCTAGTTGAGGTGATTCAAAGGGTTCCAGTTTTGGAGGTTTTGTGGTCATTCTTCAATATTTACTATTTATAGTAAATACTATTTTTGGCAATTAGCAATTGTCAGCGTTCATTCCATCGCGTCATCTGGAGCAGTTACTTAGAACTAAGCCTTGGCCTTTTGAAAATATTATTTTAATGAATTTCTTCATTAAATGGGCAAATTGTTCTAATTTGCAATTGATCCCTTGGCCTAAGGAATTAACTTGAAGTTGTATTAAAAGAGGGACTTAAAGGGTGGCGCCTCATGAAGAATTTAAAAAAGGTTTTTATTTAATTCTTCCTTGTCTCAAGTGGGACGCACTTTTATGAAGAATTTATATCTTTTTTTTTTTTGAAAAAGAATGTGGTGGCTTTTGGCGTACCTTCTTTGGGATTTGAACAGTCTTCTCTCGTCCTTTAAAAATGAGGCTTGGCTTCAGCATTTGGTTATCTCATATTTTGCTAAACTTATGCTGTCGAAATGATTTATCATTTTATACTTCGAGGAATGCTAACCTCCTAGTTCTTATCTCAATTTCGTGTTTGCAAGATAACACCTAATTGAATTGTTGCTGCTTCTCATTCTGACTAGCAAATAGAGCTTCATGGTGAAATTTTGGAGTTTTTACCAGTTTTTGCAGTTGCTGTTTGCACACAACTGAAAGTCGAATTCACTCACAGCTGCTTGTACGAATTTTGTTTTGTTTTGGGTATTTGGTCCATTTGTTCCTAAGGTCTAGGCGACCATTCTTACCAATTTCCAGAATTTAATTTGGAGTGTGGAATTTTAATGAGCAAAATCACCCCTCAAGGAGGGCCGTACCTTTTTGTTTGCATTGGGATGCGTGTCATAAATAATTGCTGGTGTTTTGAGGCCGTTTCTTCATCTCAGCAGGGGCGTCTAGCTTCCAGTTGATCATAGCCTTTGGTTGCACGCAATTCGAAGGTATTTTGATTGAGTTATGAATATTTTATGAATTTCTGTAGTTGTTGATTGTCATTTCCAGAATTGCAAATTTCTGAGATAGAAGCAATTCATTTTCTGTTTCCATCTTCTTTCTTCATTTCTTATTATATTCTAACTTGGAAACATTGTATAACGTGGTGCTTTGGAAAATGGTGAAAAACAATGTAATTTGCAGCTCTCTCAATTGTACAAATTGTTAACAGTAGTACTGTTTCAGTTTTTAGCTTTGCTGCAATTTTTAATTAGCTTCACATTAAGCACCCCTGGATGGTTTACCGCCAGTGTGGATGATCTGATTTGTAATCTCTTTCATGCCCACTTTCAAGTGGTGAATCCCCACTCTTTAGTGGATGCCTGCCGCAGCAAAAGAAGTATTGATTTTGTAATCTTTTCCCCCCACTGTTTGGTGGTAGCATGGAAAGTTCTTTGGCTGGTTATCCGCCTTGTTTTCATTTCAATTCAGGAGTAGTACTCCACCATATGTTAGCACCTCGCCTGTCAAAGGATCTTGAGTGCACATTCTTGGTGTCGAGTTTAATATCTCCCTTTCAGTGTAATCACGTCCTCATTGATTCAATAGATCTTAGGGATCCTCTGACCATATGCCCGCTTCTCCTCCTTAAGTGGTTTTAGGGCGCATTCTTGGTTAGAGTTCTTTCATGTATGTTTTGGGTTATGCTAACCTTAACGGGTGATTGATTCTATTGTAAATGTTTGGCTTAAAAATCAAAAAAATTGAGAGAGAATATTTCAAATATTTAGCTCGAGATATTACAAGTTTGTAATTGTGTCCCGTTGGCTCAATTCTCCAATGATGATTGTACTCTTATTTGTCTACACTATTGGTGGTACTCCATATTTAGACGAATTATAGTTTGGCTGGCTTTAATTGAGATGAAAATGTTGTTGTCACTTGAGTGCTTAATTCATAGCATAACATTCCTTGTAGTGGGTGCTATAATGTAGCTTGGCTTGTGCCAAGGGTTTTGAATGAAAAGCCACAAGATGTCCTTCCTACTCAAGTACCATGTCTATGACATTGAGAAACATAGGTCTCAAGCTCGATTGGTTATTGTAAAGTTAAATCAAATAACCAATCACTTGTAGATCCTATAATTGGTCTTATAAATGATCTTCCAAACATTGTAGGGCTTCATGTAGACTTCGTGATAACTAGAACTCAAAGTATTTGGCACACGAAAGCTGATCTAGAATATGATCAATCTTGGAAAATAGTTAGCAGCTTTTCACAATGATTTTGTTTTCACAAGGAGTTTTGCAAGAATTGCTGCATTAAATTTTTCTCTTGTTAGGTAATTTTTTATATGGCACTCTATCTCAGCAATCTTAATAAAACATTGAAGGAACATTGAGGAGAAGTCCTTTTTTGTTCTAGAATAACATCTTAATACACAAGGATCTTAGTGCTCGGGGTGGTGTCTTTGTGTCATCATCTTCTTTATCTCAATGAATGATACAAAGAGCAAGGAACTTATGTAAATTGATGTATCTACTTGACCATTGGCATGCTAGAGAACAAAAGTATTGGGTTTATACATAATTTTCTTATACAATTGTTAGGTTTTGTAGAAGGTGCCAAAGACTACCTTGGGGTCATATTGATAAGATGCCCTAAATATCAACTACAATAATCAAATGGATTGACATCACAATTGACCATGTTTTCGAATGTATCAGTTGTGAATGTGATAGAAGACATAGGAGACACAAATATTGATCCCTCTTTGACCTACACAGCCTACATGGGTGCACATTTAGTGGATTTGAAAATGGAAGTTTGTGTACCAGCTTCTATTAAATCAAGGTATTTTGTCTGTAACAGGGAAGGATAAGGACAATTTTTTCTTGATTCTGTACTTATTATTAGACAAAGCTTCTTCAAATTTGATAGAATAATCATTAACAATAAGAATGAGGACTAGAATTATTGGCATTGAATAGTTGAATTTTCAGGGTATGACTTCTTAGGTAGAAGGTTTTTTACTTTATTTTCTTTAAGAACAAGAAATTTGCTGGTAGGATGTTGGTGCATTTGCGATAAGTGTAATATATCTTCCTAATACTAAATAAAGGAGCTTGGCACTTAATGCAACCACTTTGAAGTGTCTCCAATTTTTGATGATGAGGTGGAATAGTATAGGAGTTGGTAAAGGTAAAAGAACTCTTTTTTTGGATGAAAAATACTAGAGGTCCTTTTTGCTACATGGATTCTGCCTTTATAGAAAGATGAAAAGGATGCTTTAGAAATTTGATGACTAAGAGCCGTAAATCCAACTATCAAGTGCTTTGAAATTAATCTTTCCTTGATTTATTGGTGTGTCTATTGATTTGCAATTTAAATAGTATATGACTTTGAAATGGAGTGTTTCAAAGGGTTGACGGGATTATGTTTATTGAAGTAGTTCATGCATTAGGTACACAAAATTGATTGAAGAGTGGCTCTCTATTTCAACAATACTTCCTTCACAATTTGATTAAACATTTTTATGCTGTTCAAAAGCTTTTGTATGAGATTTACTTGTCTTTGGCCTCATTCCTCTACTTGCTTAGGCTGAACTCTCTTGTGCTTTTTTTGAGTTCTCATCTAGGTGGCCATCCATTGCTCAAAAACATTTATCCTTCATCTCTTGAACTTGGGCCTACACTCGGGTTCAGAGGTTCAAATGATTATGCTTCAATGTATTATCTGGTGCAAATAGATGATTGCTCAATGTGCTGAGTTTTCTGCACAGCCCCTTTGTCTTGAGACTTATCTTCAGATTCATTTGGTTTATATATAGGCTGAGATCCATGGGAAAGATACTTCCTTTCTTCGCACTCTATTCCTTGAATGTGATTGCTACATTGCCCCCCCTAGATGTTGGCATTTGTGGTCTCTAATGTCCTATGCTTCTAGTCTATTGGAATTTGATTGGATCAGCTCCCTCCCTTTAGGTACTCTTTATGTGCGTCTTTTCATTTCCTTCTAGGGAAAGAGGTGCTTAATCAATCTATTAGAGAGGACGTTTACTATTGGTACATCTAGCTCACTTAGATCTCCCCTCTGATTTTTCTCAGCCCCAAACTAGCTTTTTATACTAAGCATTTCTTACAAGTTGTGGATGGGATCATTTTTTGAACAACCTATCTTCAATATCATTGGTCTTATTGTTTGAGGATTCCTCTTGCCTAGTTATTGGTGTATCCCCATCAGCTCCATGTTGAGACAAGCCACTAGATTTTTGTAAGAAATGCTTAGTAAAAAATTGCATTAAAAAGTTGCATAGATGTAAATTCTTATTCATTTATCTTTTGCTCATTTTACTAGTTTATAATTATGATATATTTTTATTTGTTTATAACTTTATATTTTGTTCTTCAATTCAACTACTTATTTATGTTAATTTTTAATGGTACACAAATCCTTTAGTTACCCTTATTCGTGTTACTGCTGGGAAATCAGCAGCTTTAGAAGACTTTATGTGCAGCTACTTATTTTTTGAATCTAGTGTTCCACTTTTTCTCGAATAACAAGGATGATCAGAAAGTTTAGTCATCGAGCGAACTGAAAGAGACTCTCAACTTAAAGTGAGGATTATCTCCAAGATTGAGATCTTCAAACTTGTGCAAGGAGACCTCTTTGCACAAGATATATATCAAGCAACTCAGCCAACATTGTAGCAAGGTAAAAGTTGATTATGGTCATACTCTAAATTTTTTACATTTCTTACATTAATATTGAACAATGAGATTGAGTTCATTTTTGTGTGTTGTCATGTGTCTCTTGAGCCAACCATTAAACACATTGAAATGCAAGCAATATTGGAGTATGTTTGAACACATACACTCCAAGAGGCACAATTTTGAATGACCTTGTCTATGTTCATTACAACCTTCGCCTCAGTCAAAAGAAAATCATGGGCTCTAATTTATTCCCTATTACATTAAAGGAGGTTGATGCACAATTGGATTGAATCATTGAGGCTAATGATCCTATCTTCACTAAGGATGACCATGCATGGGTTGATCGTGTGGAAAAGGTAGCACCCATAGCAAAGGAGAGAGCATAAGCCTATCCCTTGGATGTTTCTGACACACGCCCGCATATCATGAATGCAACAATATGGACCTATGTAAGACATGAGCACAAAACTCACCGTAGAAGTACTAGTGCCTCATCGAGTAATGTAGGCTCCTCTCAACCATAGTTCTACTTTTGATTGTTTCACTTTTTATGCAACATATATCATAATCCATGATTTTTGTGCACCTAACAAGATTGAGAATATTTATATATTTAAAATGTCATTTCCTTCAACTCCAATCCACTCTTTTACTCATTTTCTTGATGTATACTTGTATATGTGATCCATGTATCTTGTAACTGATTGGTTTCCTATGCTTTTAAAGTTGATTTAATAAAGAGTGCAAAGAAAAAGCTTCAAAATCTTAAATAATCTATATTTCACAGTTTCTTCAATTTGTCAAGTTTGAGTGTCTAGTCCAAATAAAAGATTAGCTTGTTAAGTTTGTGAGGGTAAATATTTTGAGATGCATCAAAGGAGCCATGGAAATGTCATCAATTAAAGTGGAAGTCAAGTACCAATGCAGATACTGAGAATGCTTGTCGAGAAAAGTTCAAAGTTAAGGTGGCTAGGCTAGACAGTGCTGGGAATTAGTTGATATCACATAGAATCCCTCTAATGTTTGAGGCTGAAGAATTGGTAGTAGTGGGGAAAAATGAATAATGTGAGCCTACCTCTAAGATATACACCATGGAAGGGAGCTGAGAGAGTATTCCTAGGAGTGGGATGAGCTAGAACCACAACTTGGGGTGTAGGGGAGTCTCAACTATAGTAGATCATAAGGAAGAGCAATGGCTCACCAATTTGTACCCAATTGTATGTGAATCAGAAGTGTTTAAGGGGTGCTTAACACCTTACAAAAATACTAAAAAATTGCATGGGGTTTTTGAGCTTTTTTTGTGCAGCTCAACAGCTAGGAGATAGTTTACCCATAAACAAGGTTTAAATTGGACAACTAGGGAAAAAGCACAGGGTAGGGTTTACAGAGGTAATCTAAGGTTTTATAAAAGGTTATTTCTCAAAAAATATTGAGCAGTTTTATTGTTTCCAAATTTGCAAGTTTGTTTTATAGAAAATATTTTAACAGCGTTGACTAGTCTCTGTTTCTAGTTTGGAATGTGCAATTAGTTTGAGTTATTTCTATTTTGTAATTCACTTAAGTGATAAAGTGGAAATCTTTTATTAAGTTAATTAAGTCTATTAAAGTGTGGATAAGCACTAATGATTTAGACTCATCTTCCAAGTTATCTCTTGTGTGAGATAAGGTTGCTTTCTTATTGTGAGATAAGAATGCTATTTCTTGAAGATTAGATTTTTTAGTTGAATAGTATAAAGATAGATGCAAGATAGAAGTATAGTAACTTAGTACAGTGTAAAATTTTTGTGCAGTTATTAGTTTGATGATTGCGGAGGTTTCCTTTTAAGCTTTCAAAGGAATGCAAAGTAGATTTCAAGGTGTAAATTGTTTGCTTACTTGTGTTTGTTTCCGTAGTTTGAATGTCAATGATTTGTGTGATTAATTCAATGTTTTCAAAGCCTTAGGTGATTAGTTATCATGATTGGAATTTCGATATATATTAAAGGCTTGGGATGGAGATTGTATGATGATTTTCATTGTAGGTTTAGAGTGAGGTTATGTTGTTGGATTGTAATGAGAAGACAAAGATGTAAATCTCCTATTAAGAGCACTTGTAATCATTTCTTTAGGTAATATAATCAGAGTTTGCTTTGGAGTCAAGGTTTTTCCTGTAAGGGTTCTCCTAGGGTATATCTTGTTTTGTGTTTTTACTCTGCTGAGTTTTTGTAAAATCCTGTAACTTGCATAGTTTCTCTCTTGGGACTAGTGTGTTTCCTTTCATCCTTATGGAATGCTGGTTAGAGTATAAATAAAAGGAAACCATTCAAACAAACATAGTAAGAGTATGGATAGAGATTTGAGTTAGATAGGAGTATACAATTTTCATGGTGTGAATCTCTAGAAGGTACGACTCCTCTATGATGTGTTAGGTGGTTTTGATCTTTATAAGGTTAGTTTAGGACATGCAAATACATAGATCATAGTAAATTAAAACAATATCATCAATGGAAATTAAATCTAATGCAATTTTGGCACATTGTACTTCCCCTTAGGTGATTGATGAGACCAAATCCTAGTGGGGGACAACTAGAAGTGGTGATCCTTAGGTGTATAGGGATTCCTAGTAACAGGGGCAATTTGGAACCTTAATTGCGTCATAGGAAGACCTATCCTTTATATCAAAACAATATCATCGATAGAAACTAAATGCAACTAGGTTTTGGTGTATCATTCTCCCCCATAGGTGATTAATGAGACCAAGTCATAGTGAGAGACAACTAGAAGGTGATGATCCTCAATTGTATAGGGACTCATATTACCATGGGCAATTTCTAACCTTAATTGCATCATAGTAAGACCTAGCCTTCATATCAAAACCTGATGTGAGCAAGTATGCTAGAGCATGTCAAAATTCAAATGATGTAGAGCTTATTTTGTAAGTATAAGTAGTTAACCTACTTATATACTTCCAAAAACCTAAAAAGGTTGAAGGATGGTGTGTTTGGCTTCAATTTAGGCATGCCTACAGGTAGATTGGGCAGTTGGCCTAAGTTTAGGGAAGTGCTAGGAAAAGAAGAGAGGGAAGGTATTAGGAGTATGTGTTGAGTTGTGTGTATGAGTGAGTTCACGTTATGGTCATCAGGTTATGGTCTTGGCTTGGCCAAGGCCTACTGCATCTTGGATGTTAGTGTGTCAAGATGCTCATGCAAACAAATAAGTAACCTTTTTCATACATACAGAAAAGCTATAGTATTTTATTAGTCATTAGTGTGTTAAAAGATTTTAGAGGATTTACTGCTTTATGTATTGTTTCCTTTTGTTATTTTCTCAGATTTTGAAAATTCTTGACAATACAGTTTTCATTGGCATTTGCAGGTCAAGACAGCACTGCAAAATATACAGCCAGTGACATTCCACAAAGAATGATTCTGGCTCCTGTTTTGAATGGAACAAAGGCCATAATGCCATCACAACCAATTGATATTGTCAATCCTGGTAGTACGAGAGCCTCAAACTGGGTAGGTAAAGTTTATTTTTAAATTTGTGATGTTATTTGTCTCTGTTGTTTTCTCTTTTCTGGACCTTGGCTTTTTTTATATTTATAAAGTTTTATGATTCGAAGTTGAAAATTACATTCTTTAATCAGAGCTTCAAATTTTTATAAGCATTTGATTGGATTATATCAGCTAAAAGAATGCAGAGAGCTTCTTCAAGATGCCCAAAGTGCTTTGAAAGAAGATGGCAAATCTCGCTATGTCATTGAAGCAACTAGTGAGATCTTGGATGCAGGCAGGTCTGAGATCTATCCAGCTCTTAAGCATGATTGTTTATGCACCCGTGCAGCAGCATTTTTAAAGGTTTGTGTCACACAGGTGACTTACATTAAAGGCATTATCTTGGTTTGGATGAACGTATTTTTTTATATATTTTCTGAATCTGTGTCAGTATCCCTTAACAGAGATCATGGAGGAATGATACTCACATGGCTATAAGGGATTGCAATGAAGCTCGTAGCATCAATCCTATTTCTGTGGAGGCACATATAAATATGGCAGATGCTCTTTCACAGGTTATTCTTTATTCAATGTTTTAAGATTTAAGCGGATGAAGTATGAAGATACATTTATGCAGATCTGTTACTTTCTAGGAAGGTTGAGCCCAGGGTCACTCGTCATCTCAATATGGCACATAAGTATGTTTTTATTTGATGTGCAACCCTCTTGATGGGTTTATTATTTGTTATTTATTTCATTTATCTCTGAATGCAGCTAGGAAAACATAAGGATGCTTTAGATTATGCCATGCGAGCCAACTTTTTAGATCCAACAGATAATGAGCTAGCTGAAAAAGTACAGGTTCTCAGAGAAAAACTAATTGCAGGTTGGTTTTACCTTAAGTTCTTATTCATGATATCCTGGGTTTATTTGTCAAGATTGGTCTGTTATTAACTTATTATCCTTTTTCAAGTGGTCGCACAAGTAGAGCTGAAGTATACAAAAGAACTTAGAAACATAAAATTAGGAAAAATGTCTTTCTTAAGCTTATAGAGCATCATGAAATAACAAAGTGGAGCAAGACCTACAGCTCACTGTAACTTTATCAAGTATAATGCTGCTTAACATTCAAAACCCTAATTCTGTATTTGTTTGTTGCCTTCTTTGGAAAGAAACTAACTGTTTGAAATTTGAAGAAAAATTAGTGTAAACACATAAAACAGTAACTGCTCCTGAGTAAGCAAACATCGATTGACAATGGATTGGCCAGTTTTTAATAAATTCTAACAGAGTGCCTTATACTTGATTTCCTGTATTATGTATATACATGCTAGAAAAAGTCTTTCTCAGGATTGACTCGGCAAACCAAAAGATAAAGAAAAGATAAAGACATTCTCAATAAATCAGGAAACTAAAAAGCACTGAAAAATTCCTAAATTTAGAGAAAAAATGCTTTTAAAAACCATAAAAGTTTCCATCTGGTGGAGCACAAATCAATTTTTATTTTTTTAACTTTGTAAAACTAGAGTGGGTGTCTAGAGTTGGCAGCACCCAGGGGGGTGGAGGGTCAGCATCGACCTTCATGGTATATGCCATTTTTCATGATTTAATCACTCTAAACCAAGCTCCAAACCTTTCAATAAACACAGGTGTTGAGGCCATAAAGAAATATTTAAGCCATAATTGAATGAGAATGGAATGGATATTCACTGAGGAATGAGTGCCCTTGAGTATGCCCTAATTGACCCAATGCTTGGTTACTTAGGCAACATCCAAATCTGCAGTGTAAAAATGATTTATTGATGGAAAATTCAAAAAATAAGTATTTTACAGGCAAACTGAGAAAACAAGATGAAGAAACCACAGTTCATTTGTGATTAAACAGGCCTTGGGAGTCATGTCAGCAATCCAAGGGAAAAACTGGAAGCCTCTGTAATTGTACCAGCAATCAGAGAAAAAATTGGCGATCCAATTTAAACTGGATTGCTGAGTGGGCTGGGTGGTGATTTATCTCAATAAATCATGATTGATTAAAGATTTTTGCTAATATGGTTTATAATTTAACCTGTTTGGAAATGATATATTGTGTAGTCTCCCAAAATACATGACCTTTTTGGTTGTCATCTGAGTCAATTATGTTTTTTCTGGGAATTATAGTTTTTGCAAAATAGCTGTGGTTTAATAGAATCACCCTTTTTCTTCTGAAAAATTTGGCCACATCTATTTCTTATGTCCCATATGACTGATCTTTGTTGGGTATCTTGGTTCTATGAGTATTTTTTATATTGGATACTGGTATTATGAAACATATTGAATCATATACCCAATATATAGGCTAATCACATGGATTACATTTTTAGGAGCACGCATGAGGCTCTGAACATTAAGACCTCATCAAAGGCGTGCATTGGATGCAGCCAACTGAAAATTGAAACTTTATGTACTAAAATATAATTCAGAGCACCTATATTAACTTAAAAGTTTGTCTGTGGATGCAGTTGGCATCAAAATTATGTCAAAGATATCTCATAACAGTATTATTTTTTTATAGAAGTCTTAAATAGACTTAGCTTAGTGACCATATTCAGAGCCTTTGCTCCAGAGTATTTGGCAGGATTAGCAGCTTCTCTGATATGGTCCAAGTTGATTTTCTCAGTCTCAGGGTATTTACCAGCAGGACTAACAGCAACCAAGGTGGGAAGAGAGCACCCTGCCACATTGATATCCTGAGGGTTCATTTCCAATGCTGTGATAGAGTTAGCAGCTTGATTTACCTTATAGGATTTTTCTGGTCCAATATTTGTGATTACACAAAATAATTTGAATTGTTTTTCAGCATCTCCTTTTCCTTTTCTATTTTCTCTACCATTGCTTGATTAGGAGTTATAGAGAGCAGAACCATATCTGTGTCGGCTGGCTTTTCCTCTTGAGAAGGCATCTTGGATGCTCTCCTCCAAGACATTGAAAATTTTGGTGCCTCATTTGGCTTTTCATTGTCTCCTTTTATGCCTGAACTTCTGAACTTTTATGCCTAGGTTCTTGCAGGGTCATCAGCAATCTTCTCTCTACTTTGTGCATTAGAATGACCCTGTTTAGGCTTATGTTAACTTTGTGTTTCATGCTGCCCTTTCCTTCTACATTAAGTTCAGGAGGTCTCTCTCTCTCTCACTCTCTGGTCAGTCCTTTTTCTTTGTCACTGTTCATTAGAGATGTGTAAATTAAGAGATCCTTTTATGATTACAAAACTAGTGTTATTTCTTCTGAAGAGGTATTTGACATTTTCTTAAAATGATGGTAAAATAAAATATCTAGTAGTCATCAATCAAAATAATATCCTTATGCTGGGATATGCTTAAATACAACAAAACCACATCTAGAGGGAAGACTCTTTCTTTATGCACAATACAAACCAAGCATTTACTTGGGGCTTCAAAAGTAAAAGTCTCTAAGATTGATCAGGAGTGATTAAATTTAGACCATGTAATTAAGCTTTTCAAGGTTAAACTTTAAAATATGCTTTCCTCAAGCTTTCAGTGATGTACTGATTCATAATATTGTTGAAATTCTTAGCTGTGAAAATTGAAATTAAAACTGTGATTAAACTTGTTCTCTATGCTGCTGTTATAATTGGTATTGGAATTTGATGTCTTGAATATCCTTTTTTCAATTTTCATTTTTATGTGAAATTTTTTTATCTTGTTTGCCATTTTCTGTAGCTGAAGATCCAAAAAATAATAAAAAGAACGAGGGGGAATCTAAATTGGAAAAGAAGTCTCATAGGGTGCGGTCATTGAGTGAGTTGTTTTATAGATCAGAAGCCAGTGATTCATCCCATGATAGTCAAAGAGCTGAAAGAGATGATTCAGATTATGATGATGATATGGATGTAGAAATGGAATTTGAAATGTCTGTCTCTGGTGATGAAGAAAGAGATAGAGAGTCAGGGATTCGACCAGGAAGTTTAAATTTGAAGGTCCGAAGAAGAGGATTCCACAGACATAGTGATTCCAGATCTCCACCTTCTGGAATGGAAAATGAAGATTTCTCATCTCAGGTATCCTTACTGTGACAGATGTGCATGTTTCTACAGTATTTTTTCTTCCCACTTAGTTTTCTTTCTAATTATGGTTTTCCAACTAAAATATAGAAATTATTTGGTTTTCAAGCCATCTTTAGAATTCATTGAAGTACTCTTTCTATTTTTCTGCTAATTCAATGGCCATTTGATTGTTATGATTGGAAAATTTAATATTCACCCGTTGGTGGTCATAAGAGAAGTGGGTATATGCATGTTAAAAGTAGAAACAAGGGACTGCATTAGGCATTGGCTTCCTATGATTGAAAGTTGAACCAAGACTAATAGTTCTCAGGGAAAATATCAAAGGTAAAAATAGCTAATCCTCCAGGTAAATAAATGCTTTCACTATTCCTGCTAGTCATTGGATATGATTTCAGTGTCTCACAAGTTTGAAAAGCGCTTGCTCTTTACCTTTCCAATGAAAGAGATTGGTAATCTTGCTTAGTTTTTGCCCAGGGAAGGGGAATTTCCAAATAGGAAAAATTGTTTCATCAAAAACAAAATGGTTTGAAGGAAAGTGCAGTGTTTGTCCTATTGTATTCTAGAAACATCAAATCACAAATGTTAATAGGGAAACCTTGTGTCCCACCAAGCACATTACATCAACTGGAAGGACATTTGATGCCTGCGATGTGTTGTTATTATCATCCTGTTCTTGATTAGTCTTGCCAACTGGCATCACCATCTTCATCTCAAGTCATCAGTGTTCTAGTTAGTATTGCTTCATGGGTTCTATCCAGCCCCTCTATTATTTTTGAATTTTTCAACTAGGGTCAGAAAAGGGACAATCCACTCCAAAAAAGAACATTGAAACCAGAGTGAGCAAAATGACTTACCTCAGCTCTTTTGGAGTGTCAACACCCAAAAGGAAAAACTTAAATGTAACAAAGTTTGAATTTGCTAAACTTTACTCAATAAAATGAATCCTTAGTAGTTTTTGGACGTATAGTTCTTTTAAGCTGCAAATAGAAGTTATGGGCCATTTAGAGAGACTGGATGTAGTGTAGTGATCCAGAAGCCCTTTGACTGGCATGTAACTAAAGATCTTTATTACAGGCTTCTTTTTGGTTATTACTTATTTCTGATTGACTGAATGGTGGGGTGCTCAATATCTTGATGAATGTTGCTTAGGTGCTAGACAACTGGAAATGCTTCATAAGTTTGGAAAAACGTTTGAGACCCAAGACTCACCAGCAAAAAGTCTTTCAAATGGTTTTAGTTGGATCTTTCTTCAGAGGTGCTTGGCAGTATTGAAAATATTGAAAATGACAGGGTCCCAGGGGCTACTAGTCTTACATGCCAGCAGGAAGAAACAATGTAGCACACTTTTTGGCGGTGCAAAATGTCTATAAACGTTTGGGATCAAGGAAGAGTATGGAATATTTCTTTTGGATCTCTTGTGAAGGAATAATCACTATAAGATTCTTACAAGAGAATGGAAAGCTTTATGTGGGTCCCAGGTTGAAAATTTGATTCCCTCTAGAAAATGCTAAATCAACATTTCAGGAAAATAACTATCATATGCATGCAGCAGGATTTATTAGTTTAAGATAGATTTAGCAGATCAGAGAAGCTAGCTCCCCTTTCCGCTGACAGAAGAGTACCTTGCAAAGATTTAACCTCTTTGGAATGTATATTTTCTTTTATGAAGTAATATAGGATGCATAGTTTCAGATTTAAATTTATTGTATCCACTGTGTCCTAGTAGAGCTAATATCCAATCCCTCGTATAATACTCCACCATTCAGATAGAACTGTAGAATCATTTCCTTTGTCTAGATGCTCTGTTACTATATAGCTAGCTTATGCATCACAACACAATCAGTACTTGAGTTAGAGGTAATTGCTTCTGAACAGATAACTATTCTTATCTGCCAGGCAGCACCTGACAAAGGTGCTTTAACTTTCTTATGTGTACGTTGTTTGCCATTAAATTCTAGAAGAGTAAATTTTTCTCAGGAATTCGAGGTAGATAAGATTTATCTCATTGTTTTCCTCACAGATGGAGATTGCAGTTGATATGCGGCAGCGCTATGTTGGACATTGCAATGTGGGCACAGACATCAAGCAAGCTAGTTTCCTTGGTAGAAAAGGTATTCAACATTTCATATACAGTATCGAAGGATTTAAAACAAACTCTGTGTGAGTTTCAATTTTCGCTTATCTAATTTTCCCGAGTTTCAGTCATGGGCATAGGTGAATCTAGAAAATTGTATTTGTTATAGTTTAAGGATACAGAAAATAAATTTTGTGTTTTAATTTGATCTAGTTCATTTTTTTGCACTAACTAAGCATTCCACAGCATATGTGGATCCACATGCATGCACACACGCCCACACAAGCACACACACAATACATATATATATATATATTAGCTATATTATAATTAATAATAGTAATATAAGTATGGTTACTTTATATGAATGTGATTATATATGTATGTATATATAACATTTAATCCTTTGAACCTGCTGGGACTGAGTCCCACAGTTGTAAAATTAACTCGTTTCTGCATTTTTACAGTAATTTTTACCATGTTCTATGTCTGTTGTGTCGAGGAAGTTTAATATTAATTGCCAAATCATACAAAATCTTATGTTTTTTTCGGTGTCCTACGTATTGGCCCATCTGCAGTCATCTTCTCAACTCTAGGATGACCTATGTAAGGAGCATTATGTGCTTCCTCAAGCACATAAGCTTTAAATTTCCCTATTGAGGTACATACATCCTCTCTCGGTACTTAAGTAAACCGTCCTGTTCAATCACATAACCATCATATTGATGGTCATGAGGATTGGTTGCCAAAGCTTCTTTAACCTTCTTGTACCATGGATCTGCTATTTATTCCTTTAGCACTTTCTTTTAAAATGTAGTTCTGGTTGTTACAATGGCAGTTATATATCTCCCAGCGTTCCACGGGGATGCGTCCCCCCACAATAAACCCCGCATTTCCTAGACGGGGATGTCTTGGAGACCTGGGGACTTGGGGAGGACGTCCCCCCACCAGCCCACCACCAACGTCACCATACCACCACCAGTGTCGTCGTCTCCAAGACGTCGCTAGGACTTCGAGGATGTTGGGGTGTCCTCAAGACATCTAGGGGACTCCTAGTTGTCTCCAAGATGTATAATTCTTATACATCTTTCTATAACTATTTTCTCAAGTACTATATGTATTTCAGCACCCTACCCCCCCGCCTCCAAACTTAGAACCCTCATCCCCATGTCCTCGAGACGCGTCCCCTACCGTCCCCGAAACCCCGTGGAACACTGGTATCTCCTTAATGCATCTGCTACTTTGTTTTCCTTATCTTTGATATAATCAATTTCAAAATCATATTTACTTAAAAAATTCCAGCTATTGCCGTTGTCAATCATTTCAATTAGGTTGAGTATAATGTTCAAATGGCTTCCCAATCAAGAAATGTTTCCACTTATGGAGTGCATGAAAAGTGGCGGCTAATTCAAAATCATGCTGAGAATAATTAAGCTCATGGGTTTTGAGCTTCCATGATTAATAGGTCACAACAACTCCATGAATCAATACCCAATTCCTTTAGTTGAGGCTTTTGTCATATCTAGGAAATTTCCGTTAGGATAAGTACTCTTAAAATACGTCTTGAGGTCAATCTTTCTTTTAAAATCTGAAATGCCTTCTGACATTGCTTAGTTCACACAAACTTTTTGCCTTTCCACAGGAGCAAAGTTATTGTTTTTGCAATTACATATTTGTGGCAATACTTGGTTAAACCCATGAAGCTTTTAACTTCTTATGCTTCACTTGGTGCAGACCATTCTATTATAGCCTTCAAAAACCTCTCTATGAAAAATACCATTATTGGATTATTTCTTGCCAAGCAATTGTGTAGTCATCATGCAGATGGGGACATTGTGCATCAAATACAATAGTAGGACTCAGTCAAGGTACAAACGAAATTATTTCTATTGTTTGGACATAATTTGTACCATTTTCTAACAATTGTCATAAACAAATAGAGAAATAAGTTTTAAGAGTATTGAGATTTGGCCCACATAATGTTTTGAATCTCTTCTAAGACTTAAAACCACTGTTTATCATCGTTTCAAGGACAGGTGGACAGGTTTTCAAGGATGGTAAAACAATTTTGAATGTTGGGGACAGCAAAGGAACAATGGTTAAAACTTAAAATAATATATAGAAATTTGTACTTGTATTTTAAAAATAAAAATTAATATATAATACCTAAAAAGTGACTTTGCAAACTAAAAGAAGCTGAAAATTTAAAAATGCCAACATTTAAATATGTCTACTAAACATATTAGCATGGGTCCACGAAGCATAGAACTCTTGAAAATTTGTATCCAATTGAAAGGGAGAGATTGTATAGGTGTCTGAGGCAATGTCAGTTTGAAATAAACTCAATTATTGTGTCAGTAAATTCAACTCACTTGATGTTAGTGTGTCTAGACTTGTAGACACATTGAAGACATTGTTAAACTAAAAATTAGGTTTTAACAGTTCAATGTATTTCCACTGAAAAACATGAGGAATAATGATCTCTTCTTGTGGGTAGCCTCCCATGTTTTAGTAATTTAATGTTCACCGACATATGGAACAAGCCTCTTAGCTGACATTTGAATAAGCCTTTGACCTCCACCAATAAGTTCAGATCACGAGTTTGCTTTCCATTCAACAGGTCCTTAACTTTGATTAATGGATGCGTGCTTTATTCCTTGCTTCTAACCAGTGATGCTCTCCTGTCAATACTCTGTTTTTTTATAGCAACATGAATGCCTTAGTGTTGATGTTTATCATTTGTTTGTGAATGCATTTTGGCTCAATTGGAATTTTTTTGAGGAACAAGTCTTCCTAATTCCTGTGTGAATGGACTGGAATCACGTGTCAAATTCCATCAAGTGGGCACTATCAATTTAGTGTTGGAAATAGTGTGATTGATGTCAAAGGCGTATGGACAAAATTGTTAGAATTATTATCATTGATGTCAAAGGAAGACTTCTGTGATGAAAAGTTTGTTGATTGAAGACAAGGAATAATAAGAGTTTGATTTAATTTCTTTATGGCCGACCTCCATCTACTTATGGCAGCTTTAGATTTAAAAGGTAGAAATTAAAATAGAATATTAATTAAAGGGGCCAACCCCTTAAGGATGTGTTATCTCCCATGGATGGCCGACCTCACATGAAATTAATATTTATCAAAGATGGCTGACCTACTTTGAAAGGTGAATTTAAATATTTAAAATAAATTTTATGTCAAATCTTGGGTGACCTATTTTTGGTAAAGTGCATGATTTGGATATAAATACAAATTATTTTGGAGGATAGAAAGTAAGTTCTTCAATGCAAAATCATTCCTTTTAAGAGCAGAGATTAGGAGAAGAAATAGCAGATTTAAGAAGAAATGGAGTAGACATTGTGCCTAATTTGGAGCAAACCTTTAAGGCAGATTTATAGCAGACATTGTGCCTGATTTGGAGCAGACCTTTAAGGCAGATTTATAGCAAACATTGTGCTTGGTTTGAAGTAGACCTTTATGGGAGATTTATAGCAGACATTGTGTCTGATTTGGAGTAGAATTTGGATCAGAAATTGCATCATTTTGGAGCAGAGATATAAGGTGAACTTGAGCTGAGATATAAGGCAGATTTGGTGGAAAGATATAAGGTGAACTTGAGTAGAGATATAAGGGAGATTTGTAGCAAAGATTAAGGTAGAATTGGAGAAGAAATAAGTGAAGTTTTGGAGCAGACTTTGGAGAGGTTGGTGCCTTCCAATTTAGAAGAGATTGGTGTCTCTTACTGAGTTGGTGCTCAGTTGTGGGGATTGGTATCTCCAGTAGGTTGGTGCTTGAAAATCTTGTAAGTGGGGATTGGTGTCTCCAGTAGGTTGGTGCTGCAAATCTTGTAAGTAGGGATTGGCGTCTCCACTGGGTTTGTGCTTACGAAGATTGTAAGAGAAGTTTTATATAAGCAATATTTTTGTCATGGTTTTCTCCCATAAAGGTTTCCACGTAAATCATGTGTTCTTATTGTGTTGCATAATTGTTAGATCTTGTGTGATTGATATTGTTGTGGTGATTAAGTTTTGAAAAGTAAAAGATTGTTGTTATATTGATTCACCCCCCCTCTCAGTATAACTATGTGTTTCATCATTTAGCATTGCTAAATTTGGAAGGCTACCTAGACTCCTCAATGTCCTCTCCAGTTTGCTTGAGAAGGCTTGATTTCAGTCACAAAATGCACACAAGAATCCTGCCACGTTTTTATTCTCTTTAAATGGTGCAAGTGTGTAGGAATGCCTTGACCTACTCAGGATGTTAGGGCATAAAGAAATTAGCAAAAAAAACGGGGACATGCCAGTTTTTTAAAAGGGGGCTGGGATTGTATCTATGCCCCAATGACATGTCCGTAGGGAACATTACTAAATATTCAAAACTAGATTAAATATGTGATTTGAAATTGATTGATAATATAGATTGGCTGAATAAATCTGAGAATTAATTAGAAAATATGAATGGACCTTTGCCATTTTCATATGTCATACTTTGTTGTTTGCAAGTTTAGAATTTGATTGCATTTTGGCATTGTCAGTGTTATTTTTGTAGTAAATGCAATGAGCCATCATTTTCCACACAAAATGACTATAATGATGTTGGTAGATTGGCCTTAGATGATTGATGTAGCACAATTTTTTCCAAGTTTGAACTGAATAAAAATGGTATTAGTAGTTCCCACTATGCTTTTATGCTATATGATGGGGGTTAGCATGCAAATAATGCAAAGAGAATTGGAGGACAATCTGAAACCCCATATCATGGACATGAATACTTTCAAAATGTTACAAAGGCAGTGAACAATTAAGTACAAAATGGATACTAGTTGTGACTCACTAATAACAACAAAGCATGAGAATATAGCGACCATTAACCTTTAAGACATCCTCTTTGGCAAAGTATACACCAATGCTCTACCAAATTCTCTTGATTGTATCCATTTTCAATTGATTAGTCATGGGTTAATCATTGCTTTATTCTGTAAATCATATATAGGAGAAAATTAAACAATTACTAAGTCAACAAGGTTGTTTGAATAGTAGTGACTTATCCCCAATTAATAAAAATCTCATAAATTCATTATAGATCCTGATAAGAAAGGGGATTTTTTTAATGGTGCCATGAATGGAAGGGATCTTTGGCATTCTAGTGGATAGTTTTTTCTCCTGAAATAAGATAAATATATTAGAGTAGGATAGAAGGGTACAACATTAGAATCTCCTAAGTGAGTAAAATACAAGAAGATTCCCCAATTCTTATGATGGTGGATTTTTGGAATCTATCTAGAGGATACTGATTTTAAGCATATAGAGGCAATCCTTAAGACCAACATTTTATACAAAAATTTACATGGAACATACTCCTCCAGCTACAGTTCCTCCTAATAAATTTTCTAGACTGCATTTTTCTATTAACCCTATCATACTGGAATATAAATATGTATACATTGGAAGCATGTATCTTAGGTTTACTAGTCATGATTGTATTCCTAGTAGACATATCGAAGAGAATATTGCAAGGTGTTCAAGTGGAGAATGAGGTTGAAGAGAAATTGTTTGTTAATCTTGATAAAGTACTCGTGTCTTGATAAATTGAGAAGACAAAATGAGGCAATCCATGAAAAGTGAGAAAGAAGGGAAATGGGGACATTCAGGCACATGGGGATATGTGGGAGAGTGCCTTAATAACTTTGGGGTGAAGTCATGGTTGGATGATATTTGTGTTTGAAATTTAGTTGCAGTGGTCTTTATAGACATGACCTAAATGTTGTTGTACCTTGATCCATTTTGATGATGATTACTTCCTTGACTATGCTTCTCAGCTTTCACAACTTATGTTCAACTTCTACTCCCTTCCACCCTCTACTGTTGCCGCCTTGTAGGAGTTTCTCTATGATGCTTGTTTGGAGGCTGCCCTTGAATATTTTTCTCACATGGTCCATTATTCTACCTAACCTTGTTTTAATTGTCTTTTCCCTATATATTGTTGGTTTGACAATGTGTGCAAAGCCATGCATTGGAAACTTCATTTTATCTTGGTACTATCCCTCCATTTGTACCACCCATGGACACTATTGCCATAGCCTTTAGCATAAGAGACAATTATTTCTTGGATCAATGTTGAATGAGCTCCTTGCTACTCTTCATCACTCCCCTAAGATCTTTTTGCATACCTTCCTCGCAAGGAACTCCCCCATTGTTCATATTACCATATTTGATTGGGTCTCTTATGCTAATTCTCTTTATGATATCCTTGACGAGCTTACCACTGTTGGTGTAAATAGTGACTTTATCAAACTAGTTAGCTATTAGCCTACCTAGGAGAGTCCTATTCACATTTATTAAGTCTCCACTTAGGGGCATCTAGAGTTTTGTCTTCCCTCATGTGGTTGAGACATGTGTTCTCACTTGTGTGACACCTCTTGCATGCACACTTTCCACTCACAGAACACTACTTGCCTATATATGCAAGGTTTATATGTACATTCAAATCATCTCTTGTATCGACTCTTTGATAATGTCAATTAGGTTTATTGTGTGCATGTATTTTGTGGAAGTTTCTTGGTTTTTTGCTTTATGATCTTGGAAATCATAACATGGTATCAGAGCCATACTAGAAAAACCCTTCCCAAAATATTGTACCTAGCCTAGTCAAGCGCTCATTTTTTAAATCTAAGCTATTTCTAACAAAATCTCTTTGGCATGAGGTATTGTTTGTGTTGCAATTTTGTGCATGTGTAATCTCCTTACTTCTCATGGCCTCTTTCCATTTGAGGCGTGGTCTATGTAGAAAGGCCAATCCATTCATTGTGAGGGGTTGACATTTTGATAGGAGAGCTGCAATCTAAGCATCCTCAACATGGCACCATTGTTTGTAATGTTGTCCTACTATCTTTGCACATTTGACGTGCAAAGAGTTCTTGTGCAGTAGTAAAGGCGTCTATCTCGTGGACTATCTGTGTAGTAACAATAGGCATCATCCACTCTATCACCAAGTAGAGCCCACTAAGAACCTCATTATTTGCATGGAAATAACAGCGAATTGGAAGGCCAAATTTAGGAAATATGCAACTGCATGGAGGGGCCTATGAAGTTGGTGGTGCCATCTCCTATCAATGATCTAAATGGGACGATACTTATCCTCAACTCCCCCATAGACGGATCTAATGGCCTCTTTGGTCCTATCCATGCCCTCATATATGTAGCCCATTGCGGGCTTCTCCCCATCAACAACTCCTAGGAGAACTAGCAAGGGCTCGATGAACTGCAAACATTGTGAAACAATAACTTAAGTGAACGAAAATAAACAAATAAAAGTAAAATATGAATAAAAATTAAAACATAATGTACAATTAAATTTTACTTTCACAATCTTCTCCTCTGGTGCCCAAAACCCTGGCTCATAAAAAATGCAATTTGTCACATCAATCCCTGCAGTAGTCCTAGCATAGGATGAGGAAGTCCACTCCTCACCAACAAACATACACCTCAAAGTTGCCTTTGACCGAATCAAGGATTGTAATGTGATAAAATTAGTTGCAAATCTAGTGATGCCAGGACGAGCCAACTCCCTCAACCCTGTGTATTGCCTCATTAGGCTAAGGACCCATGTGTGATTGTATACAAATTTGCAAATGTTTTTGGCCGCATCCACACATGTTTTGATCCATGGAAGCTTGCCAAGATCCTCCAATATGAGGTCAAGGAAATGGGCGGCACATGGAGTCAAAAATATAGTTGGGTGCCCCTCCATCAATAGTCTACCAGCAACAACATAATTTGCTGCATTATTGGTCACCACTTGAACCGCATTTTGTTCACCCACCTCAACTATGACCTCTATAGCCTCGCAAAGGTATGTGGCATTTTTGACATGGGCGGAAGCATCAATGGACTTGATGAATACGATGTCACCTGAAAAATAAGGGAAACCAATTATTCAATAAATTTAAAAAAACATAAATTAGCCATATTAATCATTAAATCAAAGTTAAATTTCAAATTATTTAATGCATTGAGGGAAGTACAATTACCTGCGGAGGAAACTAGAAAATTGAGTAGCATCCTATTTCTCCTATTGGTCCAACCATTGGTCATGATGGTGCAACCCTTCTTGCTCCATTGCAAGCGCTGCTCCTCTATTTGGGCTTTTACATCAGCCACCTTTTGACTCAAAAGTGGACCCTTTAATTCATCTTTGCTAGGGGCTTTGAACCCCGCCCCACATATAGTTATGGCATCAACCATATTTTGCCAAAAGGGAGACCTAAAACATGTCATAAATAAATTAATAAGATACTTAGATAAGTATTGTAAAATGAAAAGTTTAACTCTAAATGTGAATTCGACAATGACATACATCTAGATTCTAAATATAAAAATTCATGAGACAAAGATATTAAGAATCAACTATCAAACTATAAATTTTAAAACAATTAAACAAAAAAGAATTACCTAGCTACATGGAAGGGAATGGTGCAATAGTACTAGAACTTTGCAATTGATTTCTTGGCTACATCATGTGCCTCCTTGTTCCAACCCATGCTCTCAAGCGACAGTTGGGAACCAAGAGTACTGCGTGGTACAAAATATGAATCCATCCTAGATTTACGAACTCTAGGACCAATGTTAACACTCCCACTACCACTAGCACTAGTGGCAAAACTAGCACTACCGGTAGGACCAACACTAGCAGTAGGATGGTATGGAGGCATGGAAGAAGCATCTCCAACACCACCAATGCTCGCCAACTCCTCTCTCTTACCTCTTTTTCATTTCTTTTTGCAATTCAAATGATTCTAATTGCATTTGCACCTCACGAATAGCCTCAAGAGGTGCAAGAGGGCAGCCCACTGTATTATGGACGGGTGTGCATGCAATATGGTATTTCAATATGTTTATGCCTCCATGAATTTTTTTTGCAATATTTTCATTTGGCCTCTCCTTTTTTTTGCTCAAGAAAGATTTTAGCATGTTTCCAAGCAAGGTCTTTTCTAGCTGGGGTTGTAGACATTGTGAAAAATATGGTTTGAATTGCAAATGAAGGCCGTTGCAATAACAAGTAGGGTTTCTAAATTTATTGCCAAAAATGTAGGGTTTGTTAAAAACGAAATGCAAACTAAAAAAAATGCAAATTTTGCTAAAAAAACAAAAAAACCCCAAATAAAATCAAGCTTATCTCTTAGATTAGGCTTAAAATGAAATACAAACTCCTTCTAATCAATGGTAAAAAGCTCTCAATGCACCTCCTTGCTGGTATGAAGCTTCTCAAATGCAATTTGATGATGGATTTATCTTCTACCTCTTATTGGTTGCCCTATAATGCTCTCTTGTTTTTCCTCAGCTCTCTTTTCTCCTCCTATTTTGCCAAGTGAATGAAATGAAGTTGCTTTTAGGGCTGGGGAGAAGATATAAGTAGAGAAAAAAACTAAATTTGATTAGTGTTTTATGTTTTTTTTTCTTTTTGCAAGTGTTGCTGCCAGCCGAGTCCAAGCAACGAGACTAGCTGAGTCCAAGCGATGAGACTCGCTGAGACTCAGCGAGTCCGTCTAGTCTCGCTAGGAATCGTACGGACTTAGCCGAGTCCGAGTCTAAGCCCCCAGACTTGGCTGGGGTGACTCAACCTGGGACTTGCCGAGTCCAAGCGAGTTCTGGCGAGTCTCGTTTTTGTGTGCAACATCACTGGATGTGCATGAGTGCAAAATGAATTCACCACTTTTGCTAGTGAGTAATTATGTGTTTGCCGCAGTATTCTGCCATTCATAGTGGTATAGGGTCATTCACAAAGGTATTTCACATTTTAGCTGCTTGCACAAACTCAAGATTTTGACAAAATCGGCAAAATCTTCTGTTTCTTCATGTCTTTTCATCAACCAAAGCCTGCACATGGATATCCCATACCACCCTGAACATTTTCCAGCATACAAGAAATTGTCTACTGTCCCAAAACATGCCAAGAGCACAAAACCAGATCCATTTTCAGATCAGTTTCTTTTCTTTTTTATTTTTGGCATGTTCTCCATGCAGAATTTCACAGCTCAATGAGAGTTTTGCCATTTGAAATGTATTATTCTTTCTTCCTTTATTCTTTAGCTAATTCTTGTTTGGATATGAGGCTAGGGTTAAACATATTGAATTGATTGAATTTCTTGTGCATTGTTATAGTCTGTCTGTTTGAGAAGTATAGAGAATGGATTATATAGTCTTTCTAGAAAAAGTTACTGCCATTCATCAATGAAGTTCTGTAGAGTTAACTGTCCAATCTGCATATTTTATTTTTCTGTTAAAACTAAATGCAATGTCTTTGATTTGAACTGTACTATTTTGATGTTGAATGTAATCCACTCACTTAGTCATTGACGTTTATTTGTATGGAAATTTACAACTAATTCAATCATATTATTTTTATCAGTAGGAAAAGAAAAGATGGCATCATTCCAGAGCTCAATGGTGAATTGATTGCTGTTACTTATTGTGTTTCCATTTTAAGTATTCTGCTTGCACTTTTCACAGGAGATTTTGTTGCTTGCACTTTTCACAGGAGATTTTGTTGCTAGTGGAAGTGATGATGGACGATGGTTCATTTGGCATAAGAGAACAGGGAGGTTGATGAAAGTTCTAGTTGGAGATGAAAATGGTATGCTGCATCTAAAGCGTCTTAGCATTTTAACTTCATTATGTATATTTCTTCATCTCTTTAACATTTCTTGGGTTCTTTCAGTTGTGAACTGTGTGCAGTGCCATCCTTTTGACTCCACCATTGCAACAAGTGGCATCGATAGTTCAATCAAAGTAAGTTGATGCAAATAGTACAATTTCTCTGATTGGCTGCATAGAATGTGCAACTACCTGCACTTCCCTCTGGCCTTACCTAACAAGATAAGGTGTCTGCAGATATGGAATCCTTGTCCTAATCTTCCGATAGTTCCTGATAGTATAATAGGCCCAGAGACTGCAGATTGGTTCAGTATCATGGCTGAGAATCAGCATAAAATGCACCACCAGCGAGAAGTTGGCTTGTAAGAATCTCTTACATATTGTAATTTTTCTGTAATATAAGACTCAACTTTCTTGCAATTAATATTTGTAGCTATTACTAGATTATGCTTGAAATTCATGAAATTGATCTTATCAAAAGTTTATTCTGTTAAATAGGATTCAACTTTCTTGGAAATAATGTTTCTGGCTAGTACTAGATTTGCATAATCTAGTTGCTTGAAGTTTTTGAAATTGAGTTTTCAAAACTTCATTCTATTCGAGTAAACCATAACTTTTAGCTAGCTGGAAATTCAATCTTTGAATTTCATTTATATGGAAAGACAGAGATTAATGTAGGTGGTGTCAAAATATGACAGATAAATTTGGTTATGGAGTTTCGAAACAGAAAATAAAAGAGGTCTTGATTGGAGTTTTGAGGTTGAGTTTATGGACTGTTGAGAACCATAAGCAAGAAGTTTTGGGATTATGTTTTATTTATTCTAAGCAACTAGAAATGAGTCGAATACTGTTGATTAACACATCATTGATCATTTCGAGGCTTTGGACTTAGTATTCTAGAAGTAGTTGTAACTCTGAGTCCCTGACAATGATTATAGTCTATAGATAAGGTCTCTGTACAGGTTTGGACCAGATAAAGAATAAAAGATGATACTGATAGAACTAATAGAAGTTGTGCTTGTACACTTTCAGGCAACCTTTGATTTCTATCTTGGTAACTTGGGTATCATACCTCAAAATGAATTATTGTCAAGAGAGGAATTATATGCATGATTATCAGGAGAATCAAAATATGGAAAATTGTAACCAATTGGCATTTTTATTTAATATCTATGTTCCACCAAGTTTCTGGGATGGGGGAGTGTTGGGACAGGGGGCGTGTTTTGGGGACAGATTTTTTTTAGGCCATTTTTGGGGACGAGAGGGGATGGCTATATTAAAAATAGGGAAAATATGATAACATTGATAACATCATAACAATGATAAGGCATTCATCATATTGACATATACATTATAGAATCCTTAATACAAAACAATAGATTTGACATGAAAGTCGAACAAATTAAATTTAATAGTAATAACTTTAAAAGCTCAGAAAGTAAAGAAACTATAAATTTCAAATAGATAATCAAATTAACCTTTGAAGAAGTGCCTACCTTCTATTTACATATCACTCTTGTAGATATAAAAATTACAATGTCCAACTTTACAAACATCAAAACAATATGTCTAGATTGTAGATATACACTACGCTTTTACACAGTTAGATACCAAATTTTCAATAGTTAAAATAGGCATTGAAGTAGTTAAATCTTGTTGGAAATGTTGTCATTGATGTAAAAAGAAATGGATAGGATTATTGGCAAGACTATTATCCATGTGTAGCAGGTTGATAGCAACAGATTTAGAGATGTATGACAAACCTTCAAGAAGACATATGGAAGAGTTTATGAGCAGACGTTTGAAGAACTGATGAGCAGATTTGTAAAGAATGAATAAGTAGATTCAGACATGAACAAAAATTAGGATGCAATCTGAAGGTGAAATCTCAAACATGAAATAGCAATCATTCTAAGATAGCAGCAATTAAAGCTGGGTAATAAACAATAAAACGGATAAAAGTTAAAGTAGTGATTAAGTGTTGATAGAAGGCAACAATTAAAAGTGAAAAACAACGATTCATATTTTTAATAAAAAGACAAAAAGTCACATAAAGACAAAATCAGAAAAAAAACAAAATTAGATAAAGACAAAATCACTAAAAGACAGTGAATACGACAAAACCATATGAGACAAATTGCTAGAAGACAAAGTCATTTGTTAAGGCAGCAATTGTTATTTGCAAAAGTACATGATTTTCTCAAAGAGCAGCAATTTCTTTTGAAGAGATGTATCTATTCTAAAAAGTGGTGATCTTTGCAAAAGGGTATGTCCTTTACCCTCATTTGAAGACATAAAAATAAGAAGATAGGAGTTCATTTAAAGACAGGAATTTAATGAAATATTTTCTGAGTATAAGGAAGAGGAAGAGGCAACACAACGACATATATTTCTGAGTTGTGCGAAAACATTATGAGCAGAATTGAAAAGAGGAAAAAACAGATTTGAAGAAAATTGGTGTGAAAGACATAAAAGTATATCATATACACCAAACAAATGAAAAACAAAGTTAAAGAAGATTATTTGCAGATTATATAAGGAGATTGGAAGAAGTTAATGCAGATTTGTTAGTGAAAGACATGATTGTTCAAATGGTTGTATCTATTTCAAAGGGTTGCATCCATTCATAGAAACATTGCAGATATAAAAGCAGATCATTCAAGTAGTGAAGAGAGTAATGGCTGTGTAAAATCAGAACAGCAGAGTAGTGTGTGTGAGAATGAGAATGTGAAATAAAAGAGCAGAGCTAAAGGACTTTTGTGAATCTTAAAGAAGCATCATATATCACAAAGAAGAATGAGATTGTGAATGATTGTGATCAGTTTTGTAAAAAAAGATTGTGCACCATTTGGATCAGATTTGTGAAGGAAAATACCTTTTGAAGAATGTTGGATCAAATTTGAATGTGTTGGATTAGATTTGTGAAGGAGAACCATAGCAAATTTGGTGCAAGTTGAAGAGACATAAATTGAGTAGCATTGTATGAAGAATTGGACAAGAAGATATATGAAGATATTTGGAGATCTTTAAAGGAAAATAAATCAAGTGGAAGAATAGTATTGAAGAGGAGATCTTAATTGTCCATCATCCGTTGAAGAAGCAACATTGAAGGTGGAACATTATTCTTCAAGTTATTATTTTTGCTGAGTTGGTGCTTGGCAAGCCAATACGAACGTTAGGGGTTGTTGCTCCTTGTAGGTTGGTGCCTACTAAACTACAAATTGATGATTCAAGTAGGATTGTAATTTCATATAAACATTAAAATACAATTGTTGGAGTCAACTTGTTTATATTGTTTCATATTGCATAGTTGATATTGTGCTAAAAGTTAAAGTTGATAAGAGGGTAAAATTTTGTTGATATACTGATTCACTCCCCTCCCCCTCTCAGTATATCTTTGTGCTCTTCAAATTTAACATGGGATTTAAATAATGAAGACCAAAATGTAAACATGGAAGTGCGGCCAAGAGCCAACAACAACAACAATATTGTTGTTGGAACTTCCACCGAACAAATGAAAAATAAAAGGAGGCTTCTTGAAACTTGAGGTGAACCCCAATGGTTTTTTCTTCTTCCTTTGTACATTTCTATGGTTTATCTTTTTTTCTGGCTATATCCCATTTAAATTTGAACTTTATATAAACTCTTCCTCCACTTTTATCCCATGGTTCCTTCAGATATTATGGTTTTGTCCAAATGCAGAAACAATAGAATTGTCATGGAACATATTCCTCTATAAAATTTTAACAAAGATTTCAAATAATTCAAATTGGGGTTTTTTTGTAAAACTTGGCTACAACAGTAGGGGACAGCTTAATAAATCGTTATTTTATAAGTTCAAAGTTTTCTTTTTATAAAACTCAGCTACAACAATAAGGGACAATTTAATAAATCATTATTTTTTAAAGTTTGGAGTTTCCTTTTTATAAAACTCAGCTATAGCAGTAGGGGACGGTTGGCTGTCCTCAGGACAGTTAGGGGATGTTTGAGATGTCTCCAGCCATCCTAGGGACGTCCAGTTGTCCCCTGTTGTAATGTCCTCTTTTTAGCCAGTTCAGTGTGTTGATGGATTAGCCTATCAAAGGGTCCTCGTAGGCTAATTCTGGTGTTTAGAGGGCCTTGTTTTGAGAGTTTTCTTCTTCAGAGTCTGGTGATATTCAAGGTTTGCCTTCTTGAGGTGTTAAGGCTCCATTTATACACATTTACTATTTTTAGTAAGTCACTTGGATGTTGGGGTCCAATCTTACTATTTATAGTAAGTTAGTTTGATGAGCAAAGGAAGCAGTGGGTTACCCTTTGGTGTTGGCAGTATTAATTAATGTTGAGTTTTAATGGAGATATGATATATTTATTATTATTGAAGTGATTACTTTAATAATAATAATTAAATAATAAGTGGATATCATTAATGGTTAATTTGGCCTTATAATATATGACATATTTAAATAACACAAGGTCGTTTATATTATTCATTGAAAGGGGCGCATACATGGAGTTATAACACTTGGCAACAAAAGTAAATATTTTAATATTTTAATGTTTAAAAAGCCAAGAATGAAATCATGCTTTTTAGGGGAAGTATAAAAGCACTCACAAAAAAACATTCATTATTCATTCATACTTATGCGAATTACCAAAGCTTTTTGTGTGGAGGAGAAACAAGGGTTTTTTGCTGCAAAACAGTCTTTGAGAACGAAAACTCTCTCAGATTAAGCATTCTATAGGTGTGAAATACCACCCAAAGTTTGCTCTTTAGGTGGCTTCAATTAGAGGTCACATTTGTGCACATTTGGAGTGATTATCACAAAGAAATTCAGGGGTTTGAATTGCAGATCAGAATTCAACCAAAGGCAAACATTGTTGATTGCATTTAGTGTTGTTTGCATCCATTCCTATTGGCACGTGGGTTTCTTAGAGGCCGTACATTTCACCTTTGCTGGGCCGTACAACTTATGTGCTAGGCGTGTTGGTTCAAGGCTGAAACGCCTAAGGTTTCAGCACTATTCTTTCACCATTTTGGGCGGCTAGGTCTTGGCTATCATTGTACATCATTCCTGAGGTGGAGAAATCTGTTATTTGAAGGTGGCATCCAAGACAAAGGTTTACTAGTTTGCTGTTATAAGTATTTCAGATTCACAATAATTCATGATTTGGCTTCCAGGTATGATGTTATGTAATTTCTCAAGCATTGAATGAAATCTGATTTGAAAGTATATAGTATTTGCTTCAGTAGTTTGTTTATTTTGCAATTGTTTGTATATATATTTCATTGCATTTCCTGGCAAAATCTCAAAAACACAAAAAAAGAAGCAAAAAAACCATAAAACCAAAAGCATTCAGACAAGGTAGAGAATTAGTTAGCAAATATCCATTTGGAGGGGGGATATTTCACCTACCCGTCCCACCTCTTTGAGATGTTTCATCCAAAAAAAATATAAACGCGGACAGCTAGGGGATGCATCCTCGGGGAACATAGTTTAATATTCTTTTCATGGAAACTCCAGAAACAACTTCATTTGGGAGCCCTTATTTCAGCAATGTCATCATCCCTTTATTGCTTTTGGTACTTTTTAGCGTAGAACAACACTTGAGAAGCCAATTTGCCTTGAGTGGTCCCATATCAGCTTGCCAAGACCTTTTAGATACCATGTGACCATCTAGGAAGGTAGAGCTCTCCTTTGGACCCAAATTTGAGTTGATTGAGTTCCCAAACCTAATAAAAACCATAGGGATGCTTCCAACTGTTCCAAGAGCAATCATGTGCTAGCATATCTTTCTTAGCAAGGTCTACCTTACTCAAGCTATGACTAGAAGAGTTTCTCAAATACATTTCAATCTTAAGGAGCTCTTTTGTAGAAGTTAGCAAATCCCTTAGCAGCTAGAAGTCCAAGCATTCCAAATGCTCGATTCAAATAAAGCTGAATGGTATCCTCCCTCTTTTATAGATACTCACAATTGTGAGATGCATACTCACCAAACTTGTGAGAGGATGTAGAACTATCCAAGGGGTTCTATTGCTGCCATCTCCTTTGGTGATGGGGACAAGTACACACTTATTTGTTATTTCCTTTCTTTTCCAGTTTAAAGAGATGATTGGTGTGTCCCTTCCTTAGATAAAGCTTTGCTTCTCTTGAATGTTATACTTAGTTTTACTTCATATTTCTAGCTTAGATATCAATTGGAATGCCTTTTAGTTTAGTTAGGTTAATGAAGCTCAATAGGATTCTCCCATTTTTCTAGAGAGAAACAATCTGTTAGCATTTCAATTTGCACCTCTGCAATGCGAATTAGAAACAAACAGCTATGCATAGATTAATTGCTCTTCGAATTGATTGTCCTATCCTTCCAATCAAGCTCCAAATTAGTTAACAAAATTATGTTGCACAAAGAAATGCATTAGACCTTTCCATGCATGGTGCCCACAGAGAGATGGGCAAGGCCTTTGGCATTGATTATTATATGGAAGTGGAGATTGCATATATGGCACAATGGATAGAATAGTTGATAGCATGCCACAATAGTGACCTAATCAAAATGTGACCTTGTGTCAAATATGAAGTTGAAAGGGCACAATGAAACAAGTTGTTATGCCCCACCCATGTCAGAAATAAATTGAAGCATCTAAAAAAGATCACAACACTTAGTAGTCTAGGAAAAGGCAGCGATTTATTTAAGTAATTAATTCTTACAAGAGCGGTGATCTTTTGGAGTTAGAAAATATTTAATTAAAATTAAATTAAGGGATTCAAGCCAATGGTCAAGGGAATGTTTCCTCCTAGAAAAAGATATTAAAGAGGAGTCATTTTATTTGTGGGAAACATCAAGTTGGAAAAAGGAAAATAAGAATTTGAAATATATCTGTTGGAAATAAATATTGCTTTTAGGAAGAATATTATTTTGAAGTAAATCTATTGCATTTCCATAATGATATTTTTTTAGCAATTAATATAGCAAATTCCTTTAGCAATTTGTTTTGAATTTATAGAAGTGTCTTGCAAATAGGGAGGTCGTTCAACCTTCCGAATTGTCAAAGTTGAAGGACTAGGAATTCTTTGTTGCAACGTGTGCGTCCTTGGTCTCCTTGTGATGTGTAGCGCAATGCTCAGGTTCATGACATGGCTTAACCGCCTCTCGTGGATTCATTAACTCTAGCGATTGTATCAAGCATTAACAAGTATCAAGTATTCGTGGCCCAAGAGGCCGAAAGGACCCAAAATCCATTTCCGTGCTCTTGGGATTGGTTGAAGAGGATAGCCTTCATGCCTTATCAAGCACACCACCTCGAGATGGATGAATTGGAGGTTTTGCCATAGTTGTGGGTCGAGAGGCCGAATGGACCAGAAATCCACTTTTGTGCTCAGGCTTGATCAAGGAGGACGACCAACCACCAAGGTGGACTAAGGGATGGAATGGATCAAAAATCCTTCCATGCTCTTGCAATACAAGGGCAACCACCCTTGAGATTGCGGTTTGCAAGCATTTCCAATGAATTCCTAATACGGTTGACTATATGAATATGCCTTGGAATAATTATTAATGATATTAAGGTATTTTGATATGAATGATGCTTAGATCGATTCAAATATTATCATAAATTTTTTACTTGTTATTACTAATATCAATTTTAGTGATTAATATTGTTTTGTAGGCCTAAAATTAAGAATTTCCCAAAAGGGGACATTACAATTGGTATCAGAGCCTTGATCTTGCCAGCCTAAGGATCAAAAAGAAAATTGGTGCATGCAATTGAGCCAAAGAGCTCAAAGAGCCTTAGAAAGAGAAAAGAGGAAACTAGAGGCTAGTAACAACCTGACTAAAGGTAATAAAATGGTTGAACATGAGGTTAACCTAGGAAATGAATTGAGGGGCTTTATGGAACACAAGAGAAGACAACACAATTGCTTCTTCAAACCCTTCAAAACATAAACAACTCAATCAATACTATTAGTCCCAACCCAACCAATGGAAGAGATGCAAATTCCAAGCATTTTGAAAATAATAGAAGTTATAATTCCATTAAGATCATCACCTAGATTAGAAGTTAGAATTCCATTAAGATCATCACCTAGATTAACAAGGCTGACCTCCTTACCTAGGGAAGAATGATCAAGAGAAAAAGAAGAACCCAACATAGTGGCAAATGACGTTGACGAATGTATAGAAGCATACTTAAGAATTGACCCTAACCTTAGGAGACATTCCATTTAAAGAATATTGTAATGCAAGAACAAGAAACACCCCTAGAAGAGAAAGAAGGCAGCCCAACAAAGATTTACGATAAAGAGTGATTAAAATAACTCTTCCCAATTTTGATGGATCAGGGAAGGTCATTGCACGAGCATGGATCCAAAAACTAGACACATATTTTTCCCTTAGCCCCATGATTGAAGAGGATGCTATTAAATTTGTCATTCTACACTTAGAGGGGATTGCACACAATTGGTGGCACCATAGAATTGCCACCCAAGGGGATCAAAACGTGACAACCTATGCTAGTTTACACAAAAAACTTATTGATCGATTTGATCAAAAGGATCTCAACAAGTATTTCAAGGAGTTGACCCAATTAAAACAACAAGGCTCAATAGAGGATTATGTAGTGAAATTTCAAAGAATTTTAGTTATAGTGCCAGGTATTACAGAGGGTAGGCTTACATACCTATTTATTGAGGGATTAAAAGAATCAATCCATGGCCTAGTAGGCACTCTTAATCCTACATCACTTCAAGATGCAATCCAAAAAGCATTGAGGTTAGAAGTCACTACAACAAAGGACAAAATCTTTTAAAAAATCTACCTTCAGGCATGCATACGCAACCCTCCTATAAGAAAAATTGGCAACCAAAGATGTTTCCTCCTCGATCCCTCAATACAAAGGAAGACAAGGAAGAGCTTTGAATGAAAGGATTGTGTTTTCATTGTAAGGAGAAATGTGTGCAAACAGGGGACAAGCACACAACTTAGAAGCAATATCAGACGAAGAAATGAGCGAAGAAGAATTTGAAACCCAAAGGAAGAAAAGGAGACATGATGATGAAGAATGCAAGTGGTACATTAGCCACACTTTCGAGAGCACATAAATATTACCCCTTCAAAATCCATAGTGTTCTAAAAGGATAAAAAATGGCTATCCTAGTGGATAGTGGTGCCACCCATAATTTCATTGATGAAGGTTTAATGACGAGAATGAAACTAGAAATTGAAAATTTTGAAGGATTCAAGGTAGTCATGGCAGGTGGATTCACTACACCTTGCACACAAATGATTCATAAACTATCACTTTGGGAATACATAAAATAAGTGAAGATTTTATTGTACCCAAAATTAAAAAATTTGCTTCATTAAGGCATTTTGGTAAAATGGTCAAAATCTTGTAAAAATGGTCGTCCAAAGTAAAAAAAAGTTCAAAATTTCTAGAAATTTTCTATTTTTAGAAAATTCTGAAAAATAAATGGACCAATAGGGATTTTTTGTCAAAAGGATGCTTCCAATTTTTTTTAAAAAAATAGAAATTTGCATGTCGACCCTTATTTTTTAGGAAAGCAAGCATGTGGGGGAAATCCTCAATTTTTTCAAAATTTAACGATTTGGCTCTCTTCAAAACGAAATTGTCTACAAAACCCAGTTCTCAGCTTTTTGGCCCTACTTTTTAGGAAAATTTCTAAAAATAGAATATTTGCAAAAAGGGCTCAAACTGATTTTGATTGGTTTAAATTTCGTCACGATCAAGGAGGTCCAATCAGAATTGTCAAAAAGTCAATTTTTCTCTGGTGGGTCTATTCGCTTTTTCAAAAGAAAAATCAGGACCTTCGGGTTCATTAATGGAGGATGGCCAGTTGCCAGGTGTCAGAATTAAAGTCTCAAACATTGCACAGAACAATCTATGGCGAAAGATGCTCGAAAAACGATGAACGGAGGAGAGGAATTCAAAAAGTTGAAAATTGCAAAAAATAAACTGTTTGGTAAACCCAGGCACCTTATTTAATGGGAGGTGCTTAGGCTTCAACGCCTTAGTCATTTTTCTCACTTTCATTAATCACACACATACAACAGTGCCCTTACCGACAACTGTGCATTCTTCGCCTCCTCCAAAAACAACTAACTTAGTGAACGAAGAGAAGTCTATAAACCAGTCATGCCGATGAGTGAAATGTCACAAATCACCTGAATCTATGTACCAGGCAGAGGACTTTACATGGTCTGCAGGTCTTTTAGCCATAAAGGCGTAAAAGGCAAATTCCTTCTGCTCAATGTGCTTGGCAACATGTGTGTTCTACTGAGACCCTCCCTACTTTTGTTCAGAAGCCAAATGCTGACGACAATCCTTCTTCATGTGACCAAATTTGTGGCAATAATTACACTGAATGTTCTTTTTCTTAGTGTTGTCCGGAGGTTGTCTTGAGCCTTTCTGTTGCGAAGGCTAACCTTTCCCTTTGTTCTAAAACTTAGTTTTAGTTGCAAAGGCTTGCTCTGTAGAGGATGATGAACCACTACTACCAAACTATTGTTTCCAGCGGTCCTATTGCAAAAGGATAGTACAAAGCTCCGGAAACTTCAGGTCAACATTAGCAGACATAATGATGAGAGTCTCTATGAAATGTTCATAAGACTTAGGTAGGCTTTTCAGAGTGATTACAACCATGTCTTCCTCCATTTTCCGACCGATAGCCTCCAATTGATCTTGGATCTCTTGGATTTTGCTCAAGTGCGCCTGCAAAGTGGTCTTTTCATCCATCATGATAGAAAACATGTTTTTCAAGAAGAATGCACAACTTTTGTCGTAGGTTTCATGCAAACCCTTCAGATGGTCCCAAATCTCCTTTGCAATTTTTCCAAGCGGAATCTAAGGTAGTTGATCATCGGTTACTGAAAGTTTGATAAGCATCAACGCTTCACGATTTTGCTCATCGAACTTCTCCTGGGCTTTGTCTATAGTGGTGGGTTGAGTAACATTGCCCAGAATCATCTGATCAAGGCAGCGATATTTAAAGATGGTCATCATCCGCTGCTTCCAGGTGTTATAATTTTTGTCGTTGAAACGTTGACTACCTTCCAACATAATGTTGGTCAATAAAGCCATCTTCATGCTTTTCGAGACATGAAAAACGAGGTATTAAGAAGATGCTGATGCACAAAACCGGAGGCACAAGTTTCAATTCATTGAGGCAAGTTCAAGCACGAAAAACAATGCAAATCTATTGGCACAAAATTTGAGGCACGAAAAACGATGCACCCAGAAAAATCAGAGACCAACCCAAAAAAGCTCTCGAAATACTCACAAATAATCTACAATGGAAACAAAAATTGACTTGTACTGGAGGGTCAAAACACTAGTCAAATTTCCAGGTGGCCATGAAAGCTTAAAAAATTTGCAGAAAATTGTTTGAATCTACAAAAAATGCAGCAAAAGAGTTGCAAAAACCCTAGCCGATGTAGGTAAAGACAAGGGCGACCTCTTGAAGCTCAGAAAATCGAGCAAAGAGGCATCAATCTCGCGCCCAAAAATGTTTGAAAAACACGTCTTTGAAGAAAGCAAAAAAAAACACAAGTAAATCCGTTCAGAAACCCTACACAGTCTCTAGAAAAGATGTCTTCCAAAATGAAGACAAATCGCGACCTAAAATTGTGCTGAATTGGGTCCAAAATGAAAGGGAAAATGCGGAACCAGAAGCCGTCGCGGGTACACAAGAAAAACGTGACCAAAATAGGTCACGAAATCTGCTAGAGGGGTTTTTCGTGTGCTAGAAAGAAAGAAATGACGCCTTCACAAATCATGAGTTCCAGATAGGTCGCGCGAACTAAAAGAGGCAAAAACTCATGGAAAAATTTCGAATTATAGCTTTTAAAAACTCATGAATATTTTCCAATACAAAACCTTCGATTTTTTTCTCCTTCCCAGAAGAGCCACGAATTTTTTAGACGAGCCACGACCTCAACCGAAGCACACAGGTGGGAATTTTTCAAAAATAATTTCGAAAAAAAATTTAAGTAAAAATAATTTCGAAAAGAAATTATAAATTTTTCAAAATTATATTCCTGGGCTCTGATACCATATTACATAGGTAATTGGTAAAATATTCGTTGTATTAACAAATGAGCGAGATTAGTCTCCCCACCCCCGTGGTATCGGAAGGCGTGTCGCACCAGCGCCGCCGGTCACGTTAAAAAGTTTACCAGGCGTAGTGCAGTTTATAGGGGGTCGTGCTACCCGATTCTTGCAGTCTAATTAAACAAATGAGCGAGACGCTCAATAAATAGTTTACAAGATTTACAAAAACGGGAAGTTTCTAAAAAGAAACTCCAGATAAGATCAAAGACGATCTTATCATTAATCTACAATAAATACAATAGTTGAGCATTAATAAATAAATAATAAACATTATTTTAATAGGTGTTGGGGCTGTACTAATGCAAAAAAAACATCCCATAGCTTTTGAAAGCCACAAACTTAATGAAACAAAAAGAAATTTCTCAATTTATGATAAGGAAATGTTGGCTATTATGCATGCCTTAGCCAAGTTTAGGCAATATCTAGTTTGTGGAAGGTTTGTTGTCAAAACTAACCATAATAACCTAAGATCTTTCATGAACCAAAATGATTTGAATGACAAACAACAGAAATGGGTTAACAAGTTGCAAGCCTACGACTTTGACATTGAATACATGAAAGGGAAGAATAATGGTGTGGTTGATGCTCTGTCTCGAAGCCCTCATCTATACTCTATGATGGACATCTCGTCATATTTGAAGAATTACATACTTGTAGAATATGCCAAAGATGTAATGGCAAATGACATATTGGAAGGAAAACTACAAGATGACAAATACAAGGTGATGAAAGAACTCATTCTCAACAAAGATAGAATATATCTTACCCTAGGATCAAAAATAAAATAAAAAATTATCAAGGCTTACCATGATACCCCTTTAGCCAGACATCAAGGCTACTATAAAAATTACATGTAAGTAAGGGGAAGGTTTTATTGGAAGGGCCTCAAGGGAGATATTTTAAAGCATATTAGGGAATGTAAGGTATGTCAAAGAAACAAGGTGGAACAAACATCTTTCGTAGGGATGTTACAACCTTTGCCTATACCAAATAAAAAATGGGAGAGTATTTCAATGGATTTCATTACAGGACTTCCAAAGGTGCAAGGGAAAGATTGTATATTTGTGGTAGTGGATCGATTAACTATGTTAGTGTTTCTTAGATCAGGTTATACAACTGAAAGTACTTATTATAATGCAACACATAAGATAATAAACACAGCAAGATACCCTGGGAAAACCCTCCTCTTGAGGGAGAAAAACCCAGCAAATAATCCTCTTATATAAAGTAGAACAAGAGCAGAAATCTGCTTACACCTCAGGCCTAGCACATACGCAAATTTGTTACAATGGCACTTCTCCTAAGTGCGAATATGAAATACCTTGAAATAGGTCTGCTTCTACAAGATAATGATCTGCTGCCTAAGTGCGAACTTGCTTGAAGAAATGCGAACTTAACTTGATGATGTAATGACAAAACAAGACCTTGTATATATACAAGTGAGGCGCCTCTTCAAGTTAGGTCGGCTCTCATAGGGAAACATAAATAAATGATAAACACAATTAAGGTCGGCCCATGCAACAAGTAGTATATGCAAATCATTTAGGGTCGGCCCTTTATGCTTTGATATTTATTATTGACATAAATTAAATAGCCGAATGGCTACTCATTTAATTTATGCTTCCTTCTTGGAATGCGTGCAAAGGAAATGCAGCCCTAAGCTGCTATAACATCAACAAACTAAATATGCTCATTTTCATGCAACATCTTCGGAATATAGAGCACCATAAGTAGTTGCTCTTCGTTAGAGAAATCGTCAAATTACATGGGCTACCTAAGAACATTGTTAGTGATAGAGATAGCAGATTCCTTAGTCTATTTTGGCAAGAACTGAACTTACCCCTAGCACCAACTACCACTCACAAACAGATGGACAAGTGGAAATTGTAAATAAATGGCTTGAAGGATGTTTGCGAAATTATGTCACGGGGCAGCAAACCACATGGATCAAATGGCTACATCTCAGAGAATATTGTTACAATACCACTCATCAATGTCAATAAGGATGAGTCCTTTTAAGGCATTATATGGGTATGAGGCAATATCATTTGGGGATTTAATTCTTGCCCAAAGTAGAGTTCCAAGAGCAAGAGACTCGGTGCAACAAAGTATAGATATCTTAAATACACTCAAAGACAATCTACATCACACACAAAATCAACAAAAGATGTATGTTAGATCGTCGAAGATTTGAGAGAACATTTGAAATGGGAGACTTAGTCTTCCTAAGATTGCAACCCTATAAGCAATCTTCTATAAAAGGAAGTGGAGCTAAGAAACTCAAGCCAAGATTTTATGGGTCATATAAGATTATAAGGACGATTGGCAAGGTTGCCTATGAATTGGAGTTACCAACCAATAGTCGAATTCATAATGTTTTCCATGTATCTCACCTCTAGAAGGTGCTAGGACAATAGGTTACACCATGCCCGAAGTTACCCTCACTTGATGATGAGGGAAAATTAGTCTTAGAACTTGAGGTCATCCTTGACATGAGAGAAAATAAATTAAGAAATAACGTAATTTCTGAATATTTGGTCAAATGAAAGAATCTGCCTGTGGAGGATGCCACCTTGGAAGGAGCTGAAACCTTCGATCATCCTAATTTAAAATTGCTTGTGGACAAGCAATCTTGGGAAGGGTGGACTGTCATGCCCACCCACGTGAGGAATAAATCAAAGCATCTAAAAAAGATCACAGAACTTAGTAGTCTAGGAAAAGGCATTGATTTAAGTAAGGGATTGATTCTTACAAGAGCAGCAATATTTCAAAGAGAAAATATTCAATTAAAATTAAATTAAGGGGTTCAGGCCAGCAGTCAAGGGAATCATTATGACTCTTGGCACAAAAAGGTTTGAGGAAGAGGTGTGACTCCTAGAAAAAGATATTAAATAGGAGTAATTTTTATTTGTAGGAGACATTAAGTTGGAAAAAGGAAAATAAGAAATTGAAATATAAGATATCTATTGAAAATAAATATTGCTTTCAACAAGAATATTATTTTGAAATAAGTTTAAAGAATAGTCGAGTTTGCGGCTTGTAAGTAAATCTATTGCATTTCCATAATGATTTTATTTTAGCAATTAATATAGCAAATTCTTTTAGCAATCTACTTTGAATTTATAGAAGTGTCTTGCAGATAGGGAGACCGTTCAATCTTCCAAGTCATGAGAGCTGAAGTACCAGAATTTTTTTATATCAAGCATGCCACCTCGAGATGGATGAATTGAAAGTTTTGCTATATTCGTGGGTCGAGAAGCCGAATGGACCCAAAATCCATTTTCGTGCTCTTGTGCTTGGTTGAAGAGGATAGCCTTCATGTGTCTTATCAAGCATGCCACCCCAAGATGGACGAGCTAGAGGTTATGCCATACTTGTGGGTCGAGAGGCCAAATGGACCAGAAATCTACTTCCGTGCTCTTGGGCTTGATTGAGGACGACGACCAACCTCCAAGGCAGACTGAGGGGTGGAATGGATCTAAAATTCTTCCATGCTCTCGCAATACAAGGGCATCCACCCTTGAGATTGCAGTTTGCAAGCATTTCCAATGAATTCCTAATATGGTTGACTATAGGAATATGCCTTGGAATAATTATTAATAATATTAATGTATTTAGTTATGAATGATGCTTAGATGGATTTAAATATTATCATAAATTTGTTACTTGTTATTACTAATATCACTTTTAGTAATTACTTGTTTTGCAGTCCTAAAATTAGGAATTTCCCAAAAGGGGACATTACACAAGTCACTCTATGTGCAGAAAGGAATAACTCTTTTGTGTGTTCTAAAAGATTTACAATAAAAAGTTGCTCTATGCTAAAGAGGAGGAAGTCAAATGCGAGGGAAAAAGTTAGAGAGGATATATGGAGGGAGAAGAAAGGCCCAATGTTGAGATGTTTTTATATTTGTGGGAATTCAAATCATTTTGATGCCATTGTTTAAAATTTATTGTATGTTGAAATTGTGTAGGAGAACATCGCATGTAGGATTGTCTTGTCTTGGAGCATGAGCATTGAAAAGGTGTAAGCATGTTCAAAGTGATGCAAAAGGAGCTAATTCCTAGGTTTGCCCATGTAGGGTTAGTTGGAGCCAAGGAACTAGTCATAAATATAATCACCATATCTTATGTTCAATACATCAATTCCTATGTCGCATGTCTTCTTGGGAAAGTAAAGGTTCTATAAAGGAACCACAAAGGATGCACCCTAATCTGTGTTATTAGAAGCAAGGTTTTTGAGAGATGTGGGACATGATCAAGGAGTTGTATGAGGATATGGACACAATCAAGGAATGGGTTGCTACCAAATAATGGAGGTAGGAAAGAAGCAAATCTTCATTAGTTATGTTGGTGCTCCTATATCATGGAGGTGTCCTTGCAATATTTTTAGACTTCTTTGGATGCATGATGCAATAGAGTGCTTCACATAGTGAAGAACCATTACCAAGCAAGATCAATGTTCCATACAAGCTAATCTATAGTTTAAGATCGGTAAACTAACTACCAGATTCAGCTGAAGTGTAACTAACTAATTTTTCCTTACAAGAGTTTTCTTTGCAATAACGAACAAGAAAGATAAATAATCTAAGCATTAACTACTCTAACATTCAATAACTAACTTCTAGTTTTTCAATTTCAGCTGAAATGGAACAATTAACAATTTATATAACTGAAAACAATAGTTGATTACGAACTAACTTTTCCATTATCTACGAAATGAAAAGAGCATTTAAAACAACAATGAAATAAACATTATAAAGTAAATATATTTGAAGAGAGAGAGAGAGAGTTATAAGAAGGTACAGTTTGAAGGCTTCCTATAAGAATGCTTGAACAAGACTCTATCTTCAAGGGAAAAAGAAACATCATCAAGGGATTTTCCGCCCAACCAAAGACCTACTGGTCTCTCGTGTTTCTTCAATTGAAGAAACCCGACCCTTCACGAGGGCAGTGAGTAAAGGATCTCAGAAATTACCATCATGCCATTTGAGTCTGGTGTCAAGAACCTATACTACCCTGGTTGATCTCTCACTATAGGTTCTCCTAACTAGAAAGACCATTCTGACCAAGGGTATATCTGATTCTTGATGGCTGACTAATGTTTAATTGAAGCATCATAACCTTGGCCAAGGATTTTATCAATAATGAGCACATTTCTCGTGTTGTCAGCACTCTCACCCTTACTCGGCATTTAAATTCTTAACCCATAGAGTTTATATTATTAGAGACTCAACTCTTAATTCTTTCTTTTACAATTAGGAGTAGAAACTTATTTCTGACTTACAGGGGAGAGAATGAGGTCTTAAGACAGTATTGAAAAGAACTCTTTAGTTATATTAAATTTTCTAGTTATTTGTGACGGAAAGGAGACTAACAATCTGATTAGATTCGAGGCTATAGAACAGAGTAAGATGTCGACTTCAAGTTAAGCATTAATGAAAGAAAACTCAGAGCATTTTGAATTCAAGGAATCGGGTGATCAAGGTTGATTCAAACCAAAAGAAAGAATTATATCAACTAGCCCAGATACAATGATTTCAATTTAAGGATCAGACCCCGATTAGAACCAAGAACAAACTATTGTTTGCTTAAAGTAAAAAAAAATAAAGAGGAAGACGCAAAAGTAAAATCTTGGCTACAAGCTAAGAAACCACCACAGGATCGATAGGAATAGAAAGAGATAACCCAGCCAGACAGAGCATACAAGACTTGTAGAAAATTCCAACATTATAGTTCTATAGACTGGACGAGAATCAAGAAATGAATCACAATTGCATCTCAGTTCCTTGAATGCATTCAAAGACTTTTCAGTAAGCACGGTATAGTAAATTCAAAGACATTTATACACATGCCTGGAAAATGTAGATTGGAAAATGCATCTCAGATGTAAGGAAACTTCTGAAGGATTTCATCATAATTCTACCATGTAGCATTTTCCTCTGAATACTGGTCCCATTGGACCTTGCATTGTACCACCTCGCAGTTACGTAAGCGTAGCTTATGTACCTCGAGCACTCTGAGTGGCTCGATTGTGATCACCCCAGGATCCCGCACTTGCAAGGAATTCCAGTCAATCATATGGTCAAATTATGCATAGTACTTCTTAAGATAGGAGACATGAAATACATTGTGCAATATGGCAAGAGCTGGAGGTAGAGCAATTTTGTATGCTACTGGGTTGACAACTTCCAGGACTTCAAAAGTTCCTACATATCTTGGGGCTAGTTTAGAGGTTTTTCCAAATTTGATAGAGCTCTTTTGAGGTTTAACTTGCAAGAGAACTTTCTCTCCAACCACAAACTGCCTAGGGGTTCATTTTGCATCAGTGTAGCTCTTTTGTTGATCATTAGCTTCCTTCAACCTTTGTTTGATTAACTTAACCTGTTCTTCCATTCCCTGAAGCATCTCGGGTCCTAGAATGATCCTATCCTCCATCCTGTTCCAACTGATAGGTGTTTTGCACTTCCTGTCATACAGTGCTTCAAAAGGTGCCATTTTGATAGCTGATTGCTACGAATTGTTATAAGCAAATTCTACCAATGGTAAATATTCTTCCCACTTATATTGCTGGTCCATGCAGTACATTCTTAGTAGGTCTTCCAAGATTTGATTTACTCTTTTCGTGTGTCCATCTGTTTCTGGATGATAAGTTGTACTAATATTTAGCTGAGTTCCCAAGGCAAAAAATAGACTTTGCCAAAACTTGGATGTCATCCCGGCATCCCTGTCGGAAATAATCTTTTCCGAAACTCCATGAAGACGAAAAATTTCTTGTACAAACTTTTGAGCAATCACAGAAGCCCCATCTATCAAATTTCCGAGTATGAAATGTGCTACTTTGGTAAGTCTATCCACTACTACCAGTATTGCATTATGTCTGCTCCTCGTCATCAGTAAACCTTGTACAAAATCCATATTGATGATTTTCCATTTCCAATCTGGTACACTGTGAGGTTGTAACAATCCAGTCAGGTGTTGGTGCTCCACCTTAACCTTCTGACATTCAAAACATCCTGCAATGAATCTAGCTGCATCCTTTTTCATTCCCTTCCAAAAATATAGAGGTCTGACATCGACCAACATTTTGGTTACCCTTGGATGACCTGATTATGGTGCTGTGTGTACCTCCTTCCATATCAACTTCCTTAGTTTTGTTGAGTTTGGTACATACATCCTACCCTTATATCTCAAAATTCCATCTACTTCAATTTGAAAACCCTCATATTTAGGCTCTTGAGAGTTTGCTTGAAGAGTTTCATGAACTTGCAAGTAGAATTCATCTTTATTCAATTTTTATAGTATCTGAGCTCTAAAATTTGTATTGACTGTCACCATGGAAGTTATATGCTTCCGCTGGCTCAGAGCATCAACTACTCTACTCTTCTTACCCTTGATATAACCGACCTCAAAATCATAGTCCGAAATTAACTCCATCCAACTCCTTTGGCGAGCATTTAAATTAGGTTGGGTGAATATATACTTTAAACCTTGGTGGTCTGATTTGAGTTGAAAAGTCTTCCCTAACAAGTAATGTCGCCACATTTGCAACGCATGCACAATAGCTGCTAACTCCAGATCGTGAGGTGCATAATTCTACTCATACTACTTCAACTTTCGGGATTCATAAGCCACTACCTTCCCATCTTGCATTAATACTCCGCCCAAACCATCACCAAACGTGTCTGTTATAACTACAAAATGACCATTAGGGTCTGGTACTACTAAAATTGGTGCAGTCGTTAATTTCTCCTTCAATGTATTAAATGCTTCTTGACATTTCTCTGTCCGTTCAAATCTTTTTCCTTTTCTTTGAAGGGAGGTAATGGGGTGAGCGATCCTAGAGAAATTTCTAACAAACCTTCGGTAATACCCAACCAAACCCATGAAACTTCTAACCTCGTGCACATTTTTCGATACAAGCCATTCCACTATAGCTTTAATCTTTGTTGGATCCACTGCTATTCCTTTAGCTGATATTATATGCCCCAAGTATTTACCTCTTTCTCAAAGAAAGTGCATTTTGATAATTTTCCATAAAGTTTATGTTCTTTCAATCGTTGGAGGACCACCCGAAGATTCTGAAGATGCTCATCCTCGTTTTTGGAGTAAATAAGAATGTCATCGAGGAAAACCAACACAAACTTGTCCAAACAGTCTCGGAAAATACTGTTCATTAGGTTCATAAACGTAGCTGGGGCATTGGTGGGACCAAATGGCAAAACTGTAAATTCATAATGACCATACCTAGTTCTGAAGGCCGTTTTATGAATGTCTTCATCTTTCAGTCTTAGCTGATGATATCCTAACCTTAAATCTATCTTGGAAAACACTGCTGCCCCTTTCATTTGATCAAAAAGATCGTCTATTCTAGGCAAGGGGTACTTATTTCTGATGGTGAGCTTATTCAGCATACGGTAATCTATGCATAGGCGAAGCGTCCCATCCTTCTTCTTGACAAATATTACTGGTGCTCCCCATGGTGATACACTAGGTCGAATCAATCCCTTATCTAGTAATTCCTACAATTGAGCCTTTAGTTCCATGGTGGTCATACAATACGGTGCCTTAGAAACAGGTTCAGCCCTTGTAACTAAATCTATAGAGAAATCAAACACCCTTCTTGGTGGTAAACTAGGTAGTTCCTCCGGGAACACATCTTGGTATTCCCGAAGGTTTCTTCCTTAAAGTCAGTTTCCATTTCCTCTTCCTTACTCTGTGTGTGCATTATCAGGTCATCACAATATATGTTTTCCTTGAATTCCCTAACTTCTTCCATTTAACTGCAAATATTTGACATCCTTTCTTTTTATTTCTTTTTAATTACATGGCTGAAATTTGTCGTAGCTTAACCTGTCATTGTACTCCTTGAATATACACCGTGTTTCCTAGGTCATCCACACACTCCACTATCTTTGCAAAACAATCAACCTTGGCCCTATGCTCTCTTAACCAATTCATTCCAATGATCACATCATAGGAACCCAGAGGTGCCACATAAAGGTTAATTTTTGTGGTGAAGCCTAGAAGTTCTACCCTAGCTTCAAACAAACACTATTCTACTCGAGATCTCGTTTGATTAGCATATTCAAACGTCCATGATTTGGCCATGAACCCGGTTCTTTTAGGAAATCTACCAATCAATTTAGGGGATATGAAACATTCGGTGGCTCCGGTGTTTATTAAAATGGTTATCAGGTTTCCGTATAGCATACCTATAGTCTCAATGGGTGTGACTTGATATTCCACCTACCTGTTATCTACTGTTGCATGAATCCTTTGCTGGAAAGGTGTCTGCTAAGGTGGTAGAGGCTTTCGTTGTTGCTGTCCATCTTGATTCTCAGTAGGGCATTGGTTAGTGTAATGCTCTCCTCCACATGTAAAGCATCCCCTCTGGTGGTCCCTTCTTTTTCGACCCTTTGTTTGAATTAGCTTCATTCTTCTGAGTACTGTTATTGCCCTTCTTATCCTTCTTGTAGTCATACTGATTTTTCTTATAGCCCTTCCTTTTGAAATTTTGGGATGACTGGTTCCATTTGACTTTGTTGCGGTTTTTATCCCTGAAGGAATCATCTTTTTTCAACCTTTGCTCTTGTCAAACAGCTTTTTCGTATGCTTCATCCATAGTTCGTGGTGCCAAAACATCCACTGGACCCCCGATACGGTTGTTCAACCCCATTATGAACTTCCGAACACGAAATTTTTCATCTTGCTGGTATTGCGGAACATATTTTAACAGACGAGTATACTTTTCCCAATACTCATTAACAGTTAAGGGTCCTTGCCTGAGATTTTCAAAGTCTGGCAGCTTTTGATCATAAAACAGCTGTGGAAGCCATCTTTGACGAAAAATTCTCACAAACTGATCCTAAGTCACTTCTGCTACTACCAGACCCATCTCAGCCCTTTTATTTTCCCACCAAGTAGCGGCTTCTCCTGCCAATTGATAGGTTGCCCAAGTTGCCTTGGAATTATCAGAGTATTCCCTTAACTCAAAGTACTTTTCTATTTTAGTCAACCATGCCTTAGCGGCATCTCCTGAAGCAGAGCCCTCAAACTTAGGGGGTTTGATCTTTTTCATATCTTTAGTGAGCCCATTGGCTAATTGACTTCTCTTGTTTCCCAAGCTTGAAGTTTTAGAATTATCTTCATGTCGATCACTCTGAGATTCTAACCTTTCATCTTTCACATCAAATTGCCCTTCTACTTTCCTTTCTAGGTTGACTAGTCAGACTTGAGTTTCACTAATCAGATTTAGTAGTTGATATAATTTTACCATAGTATTGTTGTTATCCTGATCCCCTCTAAACCCATTTCTAGAATTATCTATTCCAATGAAGTTCCTGGGTAAGTTTGGTAATTCTAGTTAGTTTTTTTTTTTTAAATTTATTTCCATAGTTTGCTTTGTTGATGTTATAGCCGTGGGCTACATACTTCCCGCAATGTATTTATTAAACAATAAATTGCATATAGCCATTGGCTATTTATTTATTGCAATCGATATGTGAAGAGGCGCTTCTCTTGAATAATAAAATTATTTATTTAATTATTGAGGTCGACCTCTCCTTGATATTCGTATGAGTCACATCCTTTCATCTTTGGTGGCCGACCTTGCATATTGAAAGGGCGCGTCTTCTCCTTCGAATTGTATATAATGGAGATGCCTTTATTCATTCATAAATAAGATATTCAGTTCAGTTCCATTCACAAGAAAAGTGCGAATTTCATCTACAGCAGATTGACATTCTTGGAAGTGTATTTGCACTAGTGTGGTGCTATGATTTTCATATCAGTTTGGCCTTGTGATTGACCTTGTTGTAAAGCAGATGTGCTGCTCCTTTATTCAATAAATATATGAGATATATTTTGCTGGGTTTTTCTCCCTCAAGAAGGAGGGTTTTCCCAGGATAAATTATGTGTTCTGTTGTTCATGTGCTTTTCATTATTCTGTATTTTCTGCTTATTCATTTCTGATCCTAAAAATCAACATGCTCCACAATAGTACCTAGCAAAGTGAAGCACACACTATCGATATCTAAGGGAAAGATTGTAGCACTTGAAAGTCCCATAGAAACAAGTTTCGCATCCTTATATTGCCACATTCTCTCACTTGCCTAAGTGTCAAGTTTGCAACACTTTGACAGCATATGCTTACAACACCAAGGCATGCTACTAGTAGGGCATACCAATAATGACTAGCAGCAAAACAACATAACAATAGTATTTACAAACTATATCTCAAGCAATGTTGGAGGAAGCGTAAAGGTCACATAATGTGGATAAGGAAAGAAGATAGGCACAAGAGGAAGCAATGTACCAACAAGAGGAAAGGTCGCATGTGAAATTGACAAGTACAAGAGGGAATCCGAGTACAAAGACCTTCCTCCCCACAAGAACAAGAATCTAGTTATTGGAGACAACAAGGCGCCTTCAATGTTGGAATCTTTAGAAAACCTATCTCAAGGGAAGTGCTAATCTATGAGAAAAACACATCATAAGGAGGGGAGGAACTTGGATAAGGAAGAGGCTAGTGAGGCCTCTAACATGTGAAGCAAGGACACCAATGAGAAAATTTGTATAGTCAAATAAGCAAGTTAAACATAGGGAAATTTTTGGAGTATTATAGTAAAAGGTTGAAGACTAGTGCAAAGAAATAAGAAGTCAGATTGTTGGGGTAAACACCAAAAAGATGATAGGAAGGGGACAAAAAGGAACATATTTAAAGGGATGTGGAGTGTCGAAGGAGTCAAAGCGCCAAAGCATGTTTTTACACTAAAATGAATAATAAAAGAGATCATGAGACAAGCCACATGAAAAGGAAAAAGAATATGCATATGTTTGAGGGAATTGGCAAGGAAGAAGCACCAAAAGAAGAATATCATTATAAGTCATAACGAGCATTGGAAAGCAAGGAAAATCCTCCTACCTAGAGGTGCAATTAATCAGGGAAGGGAAAATACTAATAAATGTTAAATATATGAAATTAGGACTAGGGTAAGGTAGTTTTTATGCTAGGCAATTTGCAAAAGGGTCTTTACAACTTTGCAACTCCACCATTATTGCTAGATTGAGAGCTTAAGCATAGGAGTTGGGGCAAGTTGTGGAGGAAAGCAAAGATTTTTTACCATGAGAAGTCAAAGAGCTAAGCAAAGTGCAAAACATTGTGAAAATGGAATCATTGAGAAGCGATGGCAATATATATCAACAATTAAGGCCTTAGACTATTAAAAATGAGTGAAGGAATGGCTTAGAAATGGATGGAAGGACTAATGAATAATGGTGCAATACCATTCCTTCCCCCAATACCTTGAGTCCCACCAATGGCCAACAAAGATGAAATCTAAATAAAGATAGTTATCAACATTTTACAAGAAATTATGAGGGGCACAAAAAATTGTAGATAGGCAATTGCCAAGGATATACATATGACTATAGATATCTTTGACAAGCATGAGAAGAGCAAGTGCTAGAGAAGTTAGATATTTGAATGTTTGCCATTTTTGAAACTTTTTTGAACCAAAAATAATAACCAGGCTCTTGCTTCGTTGCATACAATAAGGCCCCTATTCTCTGGTCTAGAATAAACACATTTGGACACAACCCTATGCTAGGAGATGATTGTATTGTATGGCAACAAAGAAGACTTAGAAACAATAGTAGTACACCTCAACACATGTACATATGTAAATTACTAATCATCATAGGGTAGGAATTGTGTGTAGTTAATTATTTATTTCGCCTTCTATTAAGTTTATTTAGGTAATTAATATTATTTATTTTTAGTAAATTAGGAAATAAGAGCACATATCATCTCCTTGATTTATGGGAGCACATGCCACCTCTATTTCATTTGACTCCTTGATTGACAATAGTTAGGTGCCACATCTCTCCCATCAAGATGAGTTTACTTGAGTTCACTTGACACCTTTGCTTCTATAGTTGAGTCGGTCCTTAGTTAATTGCTCTCCACTGGGACACTTGTCACCTTGACTTGTCCATCCTATAGCCTATATATTGTAGTCCATTTCCTTGTTACATACCTTGAATAGAGATATTGGAATGTTGTTATTCTCATTGTTTGTATATTGATTTAGTGTCATCTTATTATTTGTTCTTGGGAAGATTTGTATTTATGGTGATTTTTAACAAGCATAATAGATATTGCTTGCCCAAAAAAATTTAAAAATGAGAAGCTATATGACTATTTGTTATTGTGTGCTGCATAGGGACATGGGAGATGCTAAACAAATAGGGTCTATTTGTTGCCACACTAAGTTGCACTCAGAATTAGTTTAATTTCCCAAAAGTTTGGCAGTAGAGGTTGACATGATCATCACCACTATGTCAACGTGTGATGTCAACTGAATGAGAGCTACCAACAAATTATATACCAATAATAGGATAAGTTTATATTGGTGGCTATATTGTTTTGTGACACTTCCAAAAGGATTGAGACGATGATAAACTAAGGAACTAAGCATGAGTGTTTGTTGGACTTGGTAGAAGAAGATTGGTGTATTATCCTAAACGATTGCATGACTAGTTTCCAAAGCTATTCTTCCTTGCAAGTGCTTGCAAGGCTCATGGGGTTCACCAAAGCACAGAGTGATGCTACCCCTCTTGGCTGAGAAAAGTAATTTGCTTTATGCTACCTTTTGACAAGTAAATGGTGAAGCTTCACTTGCACTTTCTCAAGAACCTAGGTTAAAAAGGTCTTGCACAACTCAATATTGCAAACTATTATAATATTTGGAAGTAAAGATATGCTCATTCTAACAGCAAGCCTTCCAAATTAAATACAATGCTATAACTGAAAATGATTGATACTAGTTCTGGCGGCAAGCCTTTTAGAATATTGGCAGTGATGTCAAAGGTGAGAAGAGCACTTTGTCAATAGATGGACAAAGGCCAAAGGCCACTGGTTGATGTTCAAAGACCAAGTAAAATCAGATTGAGAAGACTGGATAAAAGATGAAGTGTGTGAGTGGAGCAACAAAAAATATATCATTAATGAAATGAATCATATATCAATGATGAAGTAAATCGAATTCAATAAAGGATTGAATCAAATACCAATAAGGGAATGAATAGAAAATATATTATGAAGCGCTTCTTACATGATAAAGAAATTAGTTAATTAAATAAAGATTAGTTTTAACCAAAAGTCGCAAGGTTATGGGAATGGTTGTGTCTCATGATCAAACAAGATATATAAGAGAAGTCATTCCATGAGATGATATGTGTGGGAATGTTTTATCATTCAAGAGTGAGTGAGGAATAAAAAAGGGAGGAAGGTTTTATCATTCAAAGAAGAAGTGTATGGAATTAGAATATGTAGCATGACGTAAATAAGAGGAATATAGAAGAATGAAGTGAATGAATATTATTAATTGAAGATCTGGTTTAGAATAGTGAAAAGATATGTTGAAGAGCTATGGCCATTGAAGAATAAGAAAATGATCATTCAAAGGCAGCCATTTAATAGAAATAAAAAGGAAAAAGAAATAGTTTTAAAAGGCAGCAATTAGTCTTAACAAAAAGATATATCCTTTTAAAGAGTTATCTCTTTTCAAAGAGATGCAACTCTTCGTTGAGATGCAAAGATATAAATAGATGTGTGTGGAATAGAAAGGAAGATCTATTAGTCAAGAGAGAAGTGTGTGGAGGATAAAAATATATATTATTGTGGATATATGTGAAAAGGCAGCGATCAAGTTTGGAAAGGCAGCAATTATTATTTAAGAGGAGTCATGACTATTTGAAGGGTCATTATTTTTGAAAGGATGTATCTCTTTGTAGAAATATGAAGATATAAAAGGGAATAAGTGAGAAGTGTGGAATAAATGTAATATTATACAAGCAGATTTGTGAAGAAGGGAAGTGTGTGAGACACAAAGATATATCATTCAAGAACAAGAAGATTTAAGAAGAATATATGCAGATTTGTGTATAAATATTTAAGAAAGAGAATATATACAGATTTGTGTGTGAAGATTTTGAGGAGGAGAATATAAAAGATCATTAAAGGATATTTGTAAAGAAGATTTATTCTCAAGACAAGATTCTATTGAAGAGGTTGGTGCCCCATATTGACGAGATTGCTGCCTCATATCAAATAGATTGGTGTCTCTTGTTGACTTGGTGCTCAATTGTGAGGATTGGTATTTCCAATGGGTTGGTGCCTACAAATTCTACAAGTGGGGATTGGTGTCTCCAATGGGTTGGTGCTCAAAAATTGTGTAAGAGGGGATTGGTGTCTCTTCTAGGTTGGTGCTTACAACAATTGTAAAAGAGATTTATATAAAAGCAATATTTTGCAGTGGTTTTTTCCCATAAGGGTTTCCGTGTAAATCGTGTGTTCTTCTTGTGTGGCATAATCGTTAGATCTTATGTGAATGATATTGTGCAATTGATATTATTGTGATTGTTAGTTTGAAAAAGTAAGAGATTGTATTATACTGGTTCACCCACCCCTCAGTATAATTGTGTTCTCATCAATTGGTATTAGAGCGGGTTTCCTTCAGAACATAGCTTAACTACTTGAAGTAAGATCTTATATAAGCACACATGGTAGGACAAGACAGATATGGTTTCTCATTAAACGAAACACCATTGTTCGATTGAACAAACTATGCTTTTTGGAGCATAAGGATGGAAACCTATTTGAATTCTATAGGATATGATATTTGGCAAGCCATAGTGAATGGTTATACAACTTCTCCAATAGATCAGGAAGGAAAGAGGGGTAGTGAATATAATGCAAAGGTGAAGAATGCAAGTTTGTGTGGATTAGCGAAATGAGAATTTGTGAAATTGAAGAATACCTACGAAGGAGATGATAAGGTCAAAAGAGCTAAACTTCAAACTCATAGAGGGCAGTTTGAAAGTCTCAAAATGAGAGAAGAAGAAAATGTCGCCACCTTTTTCTTTCGAGTGGATAAGATTGTTAACACAATCAGGGGACTTGGAGAAGAGATTAAAGATTGAATCATTGTGCAAAAAGTTTTAAGATCATTGCCTCTCAGATTTGATGCTAAAGTTTCTTCTATTGAAGAAATGAAGGATCTAGAATCTTTAACAATGGACGAATTGCATGGAATCTTTATTGCTTACGAGATGAGGACCGAACATGAGAAGCCATAAAAAAGGGAAGCTGATTTCAAAGCTGCAAAGGAATAGAAAAATAAAGAATCCAAACTTATCAAAAGATCATATGATGAATCAGATGATGAAGAATCCAATTTTGTAATAAAGCTAAAGAAGGGATTTGGAAAGTACAAAAGTAAATTGCCTTTCAAATGTTTCAATTGTGGAAAGGTAGGTCTTTTTGCAAATAAGTGCCCTTATTCAAAGAATAGTGATAGTGAGGAAGAAGAAAATCATTACACAAAGAAAGGGAGCAAAAATGTTTGAAATCACAAAAATAGCAAAAAGGAGAAAAAGGATAATTTCAAGAAAAGTCTCTACTCCCACAGGGATGTTAGTTGATCTTATGAAAGTGATACGGAGAGTGGTAGAGAAGAAACCCTTTTTATGGCATTAGATATAGAAAATATCGAAAATGTTGGCAAAGAGGAGGATAAGATACAAATGGATAAGGAAGAAAATGTTGAAGGTTATCACAAGGAGGAACTCATTTATACCATAGGAGAAATTGAAAGACTTAGAAGGAAGAACCAAAAGCAGAAATTATTGTTTGAAGAAGAATGTGAGTCTAAAAAGAAGATATCACAAAATTTTGAAGAGGTGGAATAGACCATTAGTAATCTAAAGATCCAACTAGAAGAAGCAAGAAGGATAGGAGATGTTGTAAGAACTCCACTAAAGAAAAGCTGAGAAGATTGTGAGAAATTTGAATCGGAGATTGTCTCCCTAAGGAAAGAATTGGAGAAAATTTTCAGCAAACTACAAAAAAGTCTTAAATTTGAAAAAAAAACTAAAATTTTGGATGATATTTTAAATGGACAAAGGTCACCATTGATAGGACTTAGTTATGAGGAAACTAAAGTGGTAAACAAAGCATATACACTAAGGATAGCAAAGTTGAGACACAGATGAAATCAAATGAAGAAAAACCGAAAAGTTATGCTGATGCACTTAAAAGTCCCATCAAAGGAGATTGTAACAAGGAGGAGGAAAATCAAGTCCCATAGAAAACCTTCATCCCTCCAAAAGATATTAAAGACAAGTTCAGAAAGTCCTTTCCTCCAAGGTAGGTGCAAACGACCAGGCTTCAACATTCTTTCTATGGCTATTGCTATTCTTGTCATAACTTTGTTCATAAATTAATAGATTGTTGGACACATGCAAGAAAATTTGGTTGGAACAAGAATAGAAGTTATTATGGGTTTGTCAAATAAGAATTACAATATCATATGTTATAAATGCAACAACTTTGGTCATACAACAAGAGACTATAGAACACATGCAAGAAGTTTTGGGTGGACAAAATGGAACTATATCTCATTTGCTGCATTAGTAGATTATAATACCATATGCTACAAATGCAACAATTATGGGCATAAAGCAAGATATTGTAGAAGTTATCTTATAGAACCTAAACCGAGCAAGAAGAAGAAAACCATGGGTAAGCAAAGGAAAGAACCTACTAAAGTTTGGAAGAGGGAGCAAGAGCAAGAGAAGGAAAAATCTATGCTAGTGCAAATTGTACTTCATGCACAAGAGGTATCACTAAGTTCATGAGGAGAAGTACAAATTCAGGGGGGGTTAATTATTGCATCATCTTATAGCTCCGTGGAGAAGAAAATTCAGAGATAGATTAGCTGATGAAGATTCTTTGGGAGAGTTATACAAAAAAGGGAATGATGCCATTGATGTCAAAATGATGACCTTCTTCATTTAGCAGCCATGGATAGAGAAGGAAGAGTTGAAGATGTGTAGAAAAAATGAAATAGCTAAACAAACTTCTGATTTGTTAAATTTAAGATGATCCAAATTAGTTTTGGACAGCTATACAGAAAATATGTCACCCAAGCAATATAGAAACAAAGGATAGTGTAGTGGAGAAAGGGGGACCATAAAAGAATCTTCGACAAGGGGAGAAATATATTCTTATTATGGTAGATGTGAGTATTGACCACAAAGAATATGAATGGATGTCTCCCATGATCTATTTGTGGAGAGAAGTATGTTACATTCCTTTGCTATTGATGTCAAAGAAGGAGAGTTAGAGAAAGGGGGAGAATTATGTGTGCCATCAATGACAAAGGGGGAGATTGTTGGAATTGAGTGTCATTGATGTCAAAAGAGTATGAGAGATTGTTAGAATATTGTCATTGATGTCAAAGGTGAGAAGAGAACTTTGTCAATAGATGGACAAAGGCCAAAGGCCACTAATCAATGTTCAAATACCAAGTAAAATCAGATTGGGAAGAGTGGATAAAAGATGAAGTGTGTGAGTGGAGCAACAAAAGATATATCAATAATGAAATGAAGTAAATTGAATTCAATAAAGGATTGCATCAAATATCAATAAGGGAATCAATAGAAGATATATTGTGAAACGCTTCTTACATGATAAAGAAATTAACTAATTAAATAAAAATTAGTTTTAACCAAAAGTCACAATGGGTACAGTGAAGGGTTGTGTCTCATGATGAGATAAGATATATAAGAGAAGCCATTCCATGAGATGTTGTGTGTGGGAAAGTTGTATCATTCAAGATTGAGTGAGGAATTAAAAAAATGGAGGAAGGTTTTATCATTCAAAGAAGAAGTGTATGGAATTAGAATATGTAGCATGAAGTAAATAAGAGGAATATAGAAAAATGAAGTGAATGAATATAATTAATTGAAGATCTGGTTAAGAATAGTCAAGAGACATGTTGAAGAGCTATGACCATTGGAGAATAAGAAAATAATAGAAGATCATTCAAAGGTAGCCATTAAACAGAAATAAAAAGGAGAAATATATAGTATTTAAAAGCAGCAATTGGTCTTAACAAAAAGACATATCCTTTTAAAGAGTTATCTCTTTTCAAAGAGATGTAACTCTTCATTGAGATGGAAAGATATAAATAGATGTGGGTGGAATAGAAAGGAAGATCTATTAGTCAAGAGAGAAGTGTGTGGAGGATAAAATTATATATTATTGTGGATATGTGTGAAAAGGCAACGATCAAGTTTGGAAAGACGACATTTATTATTTAAGAGTCATGACTATTTAAAGGGTCATTATCTTTGAAAGGATGTATCTCTTCATAGAAATATGAAGATATGAAAGGGAATAAGAAATGTGTGAGAAGTGTGGAATAGATGTAATATTAAACAAGCAGATTTGTGAAGAAGGGAAGTGTGTGAGACATAGATATATCATTCAAGAACAAGAAGATTTAAGAAGAGGAATATATGCAGATTTGTGTATGAATACTTAAGAAAGAGAATATATGCAGATTTGTGTGTGAGTATTTTGAGAAGAATATAAAAGGAGATCATTAAAGGATATTTGTAAAGAAGATTTATTCTCAAGAAGACAAGATTCTATTGAAGAGGTTGATGCCTCATATTGGAGAGGTCGGTGCCTCATATTAAAGAGATTGGTGTTTTTTGCTGAGTTGGTGCTCAATTGCGGGGATTGGTGTCTCCAATGTGTTGGTGCCTACAAATTCTACAAGTGGGGATCGGTGTCTCCAATGGGTTGGTGCTCATAGATTGTACAAGAGGGGACTGGTGTCTCCTATTGGTTGGTGTTTACAAATATTGCAAAAGAGATTTGTATAAAAGCAATATTTTGTTGTGGTTTTCTGTCATAAGGGTTTCCATGTAAATCATGTGTTCTTCTTGTGTTGCATAATTTTTAGATCTTATGTGAACGATATTGTGTAATTGATATTATTGTGGTTGTTAGTTTGAAAAAGTAAAATATTGTATTATACTATTTCACCCCCCCAACCCCCCTTCTCAGTATAATTGTGTGCTCATCAAAGGTCAAGTTCGTAAGTGTTGGAACCATAGAAAGGATGCAATAACCAAGGCACTTGCATTTGAGAGTCAAACCTCTTGAAAGATATTGCCACAACACTAAGACACTGATCCACTGCTAACATTAGGAAAATGCATGTTGATTGACAAGTTGTCATCACATTTCAATGAATTTGAATCATGTGATATGTGTCATTAACAAGTTGTCATCACTGTCAGCTTGTGTGGGCGCACACTATGCCTTCAACCTCCATATAAGGTGGCCAACATCTTCAGTTTGGATCATCTTTTGGAAAATTTATCAACAACCCCTAGCCCAAGTTTGATCAATTGTGTTTAGCTACCTGATTTGAGAGTAAAAACCTTTAGGTTTGGAGATCAATGAATGAAACCCCATTGGTTTCTTGGAGTTTGGTTGACAAAAACCCTTTAGATTCTAGAGGGAAACTTCATATGGAGGTTGCATCTGCACTTCAAATTGGAGACTTTCAGCATTTGGAAGATTTTAGCATTTGGGTATTTTCGAAGTATATTTGTAATTGTTGTAGAAGCAAATCTTAATAATTTACAGCAGAAATGTACTTGAGTGAAATAATCCTTTCCAGCTAATATTATATGTGCAAATCTATTGTACATGTTTCCTTTTTTTATTGTTTTTGTAATCTATTGTCAAAATATTTCACCAAGTGTTTCAAATTTGAGCATTTTGTATGAATATTTTAGCTAAGGGTTGTTACATGAGAGTTGAATAGAACATTGTTGGATCAAGCCAAAAGTGGGTACAGTAGTGCAGTTCTAGGACATGCGTGCTAGGTTGCACATGTTAGTTGAAGAACAAGCTCCTACTTCTGTGTTAGAAAACAAGATGCATATAAAATGTGGATTGGCAAAAAACTAGTAACACATTTGCAAGTTTGACAGTGAGGCATTTGTTCAAGTGCCTAAAAAGTGCCTAAGGAGAGATGATCTATGTTGAATTTCAAATCCAAAGGTGTATTCTGAAGGTTCTTTATTCAAGAGATGTTACATTTTGGAAAGTCTTGACCGAGGAGGAACAATCAAAGGAGAATGAGAGGGGTAAGGTGCATTTTGAAACAAAATTGAAGTAGCAAAAAGCATCTGAAACTCTACAACATAATGGACATGACAGTTTGGGAGAAGAAGAGGCAAGCTCATCTAATAAAAACTCTAAAGGATAGGGTGTGGATGTGGTAGGAAATTATTTACTGATAATTCTGAGAAGGTCTAAAAGATAATGGAATCACTTGAAAGGTATGGTCCACTAGATTTTCAATGTGTTTTTGCTTTTATTTGCACTGATAGTGAACCAAGTTTTGTCAAAGAGGCTCCCACTTCTAAAGGAAAAAAGTCTTGGAAGAATACTATGAATTAGGAGATGATGGTATTAAAGTAGTTTAAGACTTTGGATTTGGTTGATCTATCTGAGGACCCATTGGCTACAAGTGGGTGTTCATGAAGAAGTTCAGAGCAATACAAGGCACGCTTGGTGGCAAGAGGTTATTTTTAGGTCGAGGGAATTGACTTTAGTGAGATTTTTTCTCCTATTGTTAAGTCGAGTTCCATTAGGATATAATTATCTATTGTCGTGGTGCTTGATTTGGCAAATGGATCTTAAAACAACATTCTTGCATGGAGACTTAGAGGAGGAAATATACATGGAGCAGCCAAAAGGATTCAAGGTGAAAAGGAAAGAGAAATTGGTTTACAAGTTGAATAGGTCATTGTATGGACTAAGCTATTCTCTACAGAGGTGGAACCAAAAGTTTGGCATGTACTAGTATTGGGTTTTGGAAGAAGTGTTGTTGATTATTTTGCATACTTTAGAAAAGTAAATGATCACATTTTGATATGTATCATTAGAGACAATAAAACATTAATACAGGAACTTAAAACTCAATTGTCTTGTAAGTTTGACATGAAAAACTTAGGGGTTGCTAGATGCATACTTAGTATGAAGATATATAGGGATAGGACCAACAAGAAACTATGGTTGAATTAGTGGAAGTATCTTGAAACAATCTTGCGGAGGTTTGAAATGTTGGATAGTAAACTGGTAAGTACACCCCTACTAGTTGGCACAAAACTGATTTTAAAACAATATCCTAAATTTACAAAGGATTTGGAGGACATGAGGAATTTACCTTATGCTAGTGTAATAGGAAGTCTCAAGTATGCAATGGTTTGCACAAGACTAGACATTGCCCAAGCAATGGGAGTTCTAAGTAAGTTCATGGCATAAAAGACATTGTACACATGTGAAAAGAGTGTTCAGGTACTTGAAAGGAACTCTGAATTATTGCTTAATGTATTGTGGTACTAATGATGTGGGAAGAGTGTTGAGCGTACAAGGGTTTGTAGATTTAGATTTAGATTTGGGCTGGTGATCTTGATAACTGAAGGTCAACAAGTGGTTATGCTTTCATTTTGTTTTATGGAACAGTAAGCTGGATGAGCAAGAGGCAGTAAACAATTGCCCTATCCACTACTGAAGTAGAATATATGGTCGCAACACATGCTTGTAAGGAAGTGGTGTGGTCGTAGAGGTTGAGTGACAACATTGGTTTTAAGAATCAAACAATGTTGAAATAGAGTGCAATTTGTTTGACCAAGAATGTTGTTTACCATGCTAGAATCAAGCATATTGATGTTCAATATCAATTTGCGAGGGAGATGGTTGAAAGTAGGAAAGCCTGGATGGAGAAAATTGATAGTCAAGTAGACATTGCAGATTATTTGACAAAACCTATAAATACTGCCAAATTAATGTGGTGTAGGGATGAGATGGGCTTATCTCTTTCCCGAGTAGGAGGTTAATCCCTTGGCTTAATATTGTACTCTCTCCTATGGTAAATATCAGGTGAGAGAATGTTGGGATTGGGGTGATATTTACTTGTATAGAGTCCTTGTAGGAAGGGCTTGTCTATAGAGTACGTTGTGTTGAGTTTTTCAAGTTTTGTGGTACATGTATGTTGACTTACATGTGATGTTGTGGCAGTATATTGTGGTGCAACATACGTAGTTTGTTTACATTTGGTGATGCTGTGATAGTAACTGCCAGCTATCTAGAAGAACTCACAACTGCATATGAAATTAGTGTTTGTCGAAAGCATGAACAATGATATAGGAGCACTTGTGGAAAAAATGGAGTTCATGCAGCACAATCTGAGTGTAGGATAATGTTTTGGAAAATGGCAAAAGGTACAGCAAATAGTCAAATGCAGTGTTTTGTTTGTGTGAGCTACCACAAGCAAGGAGCTAGTAGTGGTGGGTATACTAGAAACATGTATGCATAGCAACAGTGTTGAGGTTATAACTATCGATTCATAGTGTGTGGCAGTGCAGAGTATGCAAGGTGATTATCCATGTGGAGCCAGGAGGACAAATGAAAGAGCTTGAAAATCCTATGCTTACACAAGCTTGTGATAAGTAAACCATTGATGGTAAGAACCCTATAGTTAAACAACCCAGTTTAAATAAACTCCCATCCATTTTGCTCTTGTCAACATAAGTGATGCTCTCCAAGGCTTCAAATTAATGGAGCTCAAAGTATGGAGTAAATACATTCCCATGAGGCTTCCAATCTACTGCTCAGCAATCTTCAAGGTATCACAGACAATCAAAAAGACTTAATTAGCTGTCTTAACAAGCAAGAGGAAGGAATTGCATTCCTTAGGCACTTCTGCTAAAGTGTCCTCAGTGTGACTGAAGCAATAGAAATAATTCTGAATACTGAATGGCTGAGGGGGGGTTATTTTTTCTTTGGAAGAAATTTACAAATATGGCTCAAGTGAGAAACTGGTTACAAATGAGAGTAATACTTGGCTCCTTATGAGCATTAATGAGACTAATACTCAGCTCCTTCAAGCACTAATAAGACCAATGCTAAGCTCCTTATGATCATTAATGAAACCAATACTTAGCTCCTTTTGAGCATTAACATTAGATAACAACTTAGATATTCATACTAGAAGGCAACAATGGCATACCAAGAGTCACAATTTTAGAAATTTACATTAGATATTACATCCACACTAGAAGCCAACAATGGAAGACGAAGAGTCACAAGTTAAAATTCCAGTTCCACATTAGATGTTCCTTTGGGGATTTGAACTTGGGTCTCCATGATGAGAACCCAACCCCATCGACATATTTGGCATTATTTGGTGGAAGTAGAGCAATTTCAGCAATATCTTGTCACAAAATAGACCACCAAGCAATAAGAAATTATCTTTCAGTACCCTACAACCCCTACTTTCAAATGAAGTACTCCTCAAGTGGCCAAGGTGATGGAGCCTCTATGGGATAAGCGTGGAATGGAAAAAGAAGACCAGCACTTACAATGGCAAGTGGCATTAACCCAACAACAGGACCAATAATTTAAGTTGTAGATTTCATGCAATGTTTTTTATGTTGACTATCTATTATCTTACTATTATGTTATCAGAATGTTATCTCAATCCTCAGAATTATCCCCTAATCTTAGTTATTTCAGTACTTTGAACCTGTTCTCTTATGCTGTTCTCATGTACTACTCTTAGATCTCTAAGGGTTTTGTAAACATCCCAATCTAACTTTATCTTCTGAGTTGGGAATTTTGTACTCCTACTGTTCCATTTATGTATAAATCAATGTTTTAATGAAAAAAAATAGAAAACAATTCGTGGAGGATGATGGATGGCAGAAGGCCATGACCTCCTCCTGTGTGAAATGCAAGCTGTCACAAAGCAAAGATATCCAAGACCAGGTTGGAAAGCATTTATGAGAGTAATATATTTTCTCTCTAAATACACAGTATGTTAATTCCATCTTCAATTAGGATTTGCTTGGTCACGAGACAGCATTCATGATTCAATCAATAGTCTAATTTTCTGAACAGTCTCTGGTTACACTTCATGTTTAATTGCTTAAGCCTCACAGTCAGTATTTAAGAGCACGTTTTTAGGATATAGGGGATTCACATACTGAGGATCCCTTAATATTGCAATTACAGTAGTCATCGATCTAATCCAGAGTTGCAAATTCATGTATCATCTTTTTCTTTCAAATTCTAACTTATTTGTACTCTAAAATTGGAAAATACGACATCTTGTTTTTGGATCAACAGAGGATGGAAGGGCAATTTTCAAAAGAATATGTACATCTTTTGAAGGACAGCATTAAAATACATTTTAAATTCTTATTCCCTTCCAATCCCTGTTAGCCTTTTATTTCTAGGTAACTTTTCAGTCTTCCAGGCAAATCATCTTTCTGTTGCGACCCTGATCAGAGATGCTTGGTGCTTTTTCTTCATGATGTGTAATTTAAACTCTAAAGTTCTGGTTTATTTTGAGATTGGCGTACATTTTTAAAAATCTGATATTGTGACTATATTCTGAACTGTGATTTACTAATTATGGAGAGTTAAATTTATCTGTTGTATTGATGGAAAAAAAACACAAGTAATTTTCTAACTTCCAATGTCTTAGATTTTTATTTTACACAAATGTGCATACATGGGAATAAAAGTGACTTATCCTCAAACTTTGACAAACCTTAACCTTAAAACAGAAAAAAAGGCTCTCAGGAACCTCTTCTGTACCTGTAAATCCTGACAATCTTAGATTTTATTTATAATGAAAAAAGACGAATTTGCCTTGTGGGCTTACCAAACTGCTAAAGGGATGATAATAAGAAATTTTCAAAATAGGAAGCGTCATGTTTTTCTGGAAATACTAATAGCATAAACCAAAAGAGCATTTTGAATTGCCAATTTGTATCTAGAAATTATATTAATCATTGGTCAAGCGATATATGTGGTGTGCAATTGTTATCATTTTATGCTTTTTGAAGAATATTTGTCATGTGCTAGTGCACTTGTACCAGAGTGTCAGTAAAAAATGCGCATAGCTGTGTAAACAAAGGATTCTCAATTCACTTGATTTTTTAAATTAACAACTGTATACTCTATTCTTGGGACACCCTATTACTTTAATAGTCCTATATTTACTGGTACACCAGTGTAACTATTGCAAATAGAATTACCCCTGTATACACTGTATACATGATATATATCCAATTTACCAGGGTGATACATTACTTGTGTTCAATTGGCTACTTAATACTTTAAGATTACATATTTGCCAAGAAATTGTGTAAGAATCCATAAAGATAAAACTAACTTTTGTTCTGCATGCAGGCCTTTTGAAATTCTGCAGCGCTTTAGCATGCACGATGCTGCAGAAGGGACCGTACATCCGTTTGAGTGCACACCAAGTTAGCATTAAGCTATCTTTTGCGTTACAACTTGTTTGAAATATTATACTTGAATCCTCAAAAATGATCTTGAAGTATGTCCGAAAGTTGTATCTTTGCTAGCCTTTGAAGGCAAACGTGAGTGCATGTGTACAAATTTGTTTGTTATGTTGTATTCAATGTGCCCATGTATGGTTTGTCTTGAGTCTTGACTATCAATAGCATGGGCATAGCATGTCAAAATAAAGACAAAAATATTGCACAATCCTCTTACGACAAATGAATGCGATCGGTGAGAGTAAGCAGTAAGAAAGCATCAATTTTGTCATTCAGCTCTATGAAGTGCTCTACAATCATTTTATGGTTGCAAGTTGTTTGGCATCCATTGTACAGAGCAAATTAATTTTTTTATTGCATGTAAACATTAAATGTCAGATCATGTGTAAATATGGATAAAGGGTTTTCAAAGGATTCATTCCTTGACTATTTTTGGAAGAGCCTGAAATTGTTCTAGAGAACAAATATGTGTTGCATATGAAATTTAATTCAAGCAATTTATTCAACTAGACGTTGAGCTTCAAATGATCAAGTGGATTGATAATATTTTAACGGCTTCTTTAGGGGAGGCCCTCAAAGGCCTATTATCTCTTCCATCATTCTCACACTTACACCTAATTTATTGAGCTCTAAAATGACATGTAATCACACAATTTAACAAACATGACAATGGACTTATACCTTTAATTGTTAATAACCCTAATTCTTAGATCACTGGAATGCAACTATCTAAAGAGAATTGGGAGAATTCCCTTCATAAGTAAAGAATTAACTGGTAAATACTCCAATGGGTCTTTTTGATAAGGAAAGTTGTGGGAAATTGATTGTAGTTTATGGGTTTTTTTTTTAGTTTAAAAAAAATTAATTTAGAGAAAATTATATATTTTAATCAGGTACTATTAAAAATTTTAGGGGAAAAAAATTAAAAGATGTCATTTCCCCAATGAACTAGAAAACGAACCTACTTTGGATATAAATAAAGGACACATTAGTAGATGAAATGCATATTTTTGTGAAACTTTTTTTGCAAATAGATAATTATTTATAAAAAAAGAGTGATTTTTTTAAGATCTTAAAAAACATAAAATGGATATCCATTTTGATTTGACTTGCCAAACTTAAAAAAAGTTGAAAATTCAAGTCTACATGAAAAAACTCTTAACAACCCATAATCATGGTGAAGCAACCCTAAATAGAATGTAACTCCTCTTACACTTCTTACACCACTTATGCATTGTAGATTCTTTCGTACTTTAATTAGTCTTCCAATCCTTGGTGCCCCACCTATCTTGGAAGATGCACCATTACTACCAATTTTGACCTTTTTAGAAAACTCATATTCAATGCTTTCTTATACAATATTTCAAGTATCCTCGAGAATAAATAATATTCCCACCCTCACATGGGCATCCTATTTGTCCTCTCCACAATGTTTGGAGATTATACACTACTTTTTGTCTACATAAATAATTATAATTAATTAAGACTTTGGAACACCTAATCTTTACATCTTCCACCTTGACATTTACATTAGAAAGACATAATAGGAAACAAAAATGAATGATTAGGGGCTAGAAGAGGCAAAACATAGAGAATGATTAGGGGCTAGAAGAGGCAAAACATAGACTCTCTTTACTAACAAAACTTATATTTGCTCACTAGCTTAGTGAGAGAATTTGAAACAATATCCAAAGCATCATCCTTTTGTATAATGATTACCATCCTCAAACATCTCATGAGTAGAGTGATCAATCATCAATATGCATAGTACTCTTGTATGGTATATCAAACATTTTACCAAACAAATGGCACTTGTATTGTTATGCATTTGATCCTAATTTATTTGCACTTAAAGCATGTACCTAAACGCAACCTCTATAACCATTTTTCTTCCCTATAGGCATGCGCAATAGCCATGTATACTTAAGTTTTATAATGGGCAATGCAACCATGGATTGCCTCTTACTCATCCAACTACTTGCAACTCCAAACAAAGTGAACACAATTACTTGTGGACCTCTCGCTAACCTAATCATCAACCCAATCTAAATCAACAAAGCCTTGTATATCAAATGACTTTCCCATATCATCAATCCCATTATAACAAATACAATGATCAAAAGTAATGTCTTCCACATGTCAAGAAGGTAGAAGAAATGTTTCAAGTCCTTACATACCCTTTAAGTTTAATTGTTCTTTTCATGTATGGGATGAATTCTTTTGCATTCAAATATGTTTATTCCACCTTGTTCCCATCACAATGGGTTCATTTGTGGTTGAACATGTTGCACTAATTCCATTGTGGTCAAAATTATTATTGGAGGCATTCCTCTAATATTTTCCTTCTCTTTTCCACCAAGTTTTGCATCACATTGTGATCAATCTCTCAATCACCTAATTACAATTAAGTATCTAAAAAAAATCATGCCTTTCCAATTTTAGAAGGATTTTGGTTTCACAAAACTTACAAAACCTAAACCCCAAAACAAAAATCCAAACTCAACTTTTTAAAAATGGGTATCGATTTTTTTACACTTTGGAATCATCAAATTTTCTCAACTACAATCATTGCTTAAATAAAACATTAAATGAATGCATATCACTCAAGTATCCACATGACTATTAAGAAAACCATTGTGTATCCTTCCCCTTGTGATTAATGAAAATCTTCAATACTCGTGATGTTTAAAAGCTAAAATTTATATCCATCATGTGGTTTAAGTGCCTAAAACACACTTACTCTAGTTAATAGTCCATGACAACCAAAATAAACATGTAAAAATGAGAAACCCATTATAACTTTGTGGCATATTGTTAAAACTCTTCGATGTGGAAGATCAAACTTTTCAAATAGCAAACCTACAACTACAAATTGATATCTCATTCAAACCTAAGTTACTAGTTAGGGTACACTGAAGCAATTTTTTTGGCAGGAGGGTGGGGAGGTGGTGGGTGTGACGGGGACTATGGGGGATTGTTGGATTTTCTTGTACAAAAATGTATAGTCAAATATTTGCAACCTATAAACAAGAATTGTGTTCAAAACAACAAATAGGATGCATAAAATAAACAAAACCACCGTAAAAAGTTTAGAATACTTCAATGTCAATTTGTCAATCTCAAATGTTATGATACAAAATTTGTAATCAACATCATATGGGTCTTAATAAATATTATGATCGTGATCATCGATGTTAGATAATGTAGGAAAATTAGAAAAACCATCAACAAACGCACTAAAAGTATGTTAGCTAGTTGTCTCAAAAAAATGAAGATTGTTGTGAAGTGGAAGCATTCAAGTCGGTTTGTTTTGGCTCTACATCTTACAACTTCATTGTTCGCTTCTTGTAGTCATTGTGTTTGTTCAAAAGATGTCGCAAATTGGAATACACATATACTAAATCCTCTACCTTTTTTATATCAATTGGTTGTACTTTATTGAGAGAATAAAGTATGCATTCCATTTCCACTTAGATGAAGAAGAACTAACAACCTATTGAGGCAAAATTAAAGAACTTCAAAGTTGAAATTTTTTATTTAAAAAATTAAAAGATTCAAATTTAGAGAGTTTTAGATAATAAAATTAAATATTTACTTGTGATAAATTTGAACATAAGAGGTTGTAGGAGTCAGAATATTTGTCCATAAGAGTTATGATCAATTGTGTGCACCCTTCTTATACTCTCACAAAGAGAAAAATAATTTGACCATTGGAGTGTAAAAAATCAACAAACTTATTCACGACTACATCCTCCAAATCAAGATCAAGAAAGAGTCTAATAAATGCTAGCATGTACCCTTTGTTGACTTTTACATCTGTGTATGATGCAATCCTCCTTGATTATAAAAGGATTTTAGAGCTATAATAATTTGAAGTCAATGTAAAGACAAGAAGATGTAGTGAAGTGGTCATTTTGTTCCATCACTCAACAAGAATTGTTTGCACCTATTTGAAGAAAGTTTCTTTAGGATCTTGCTCTCTCTTATTTACGATAATCTTTATCTGCTTATTCGTTTAGTCAATGCCATAATATACTTATCCCAAATATGTCTTGTCCATGTCAATGCAATTGATTATACTTAAGATGGGCCCAATGAAAACAAGATGATATTCCACACATGATCTAAACATTTCAATGAACTTGACATTTGGACCATCGATGTCATGTCATTCTAGCTTGTAGAGTGTTGTCAAGAAGCCTATTTGAGGAATTCATCATCAAATCATTATATAAGGAATGAGGTAAGAATTGTTCAAGGATGGTGTATGACTCCTTTGAAATGCATCTATTCAAAGTTGTAGGCCCAAAAAGTACCTAGGAAACCAAGAAGAATATTTTTTTTGGTTGTGAAAGGGATTGACTCTTGCAATTGAACCAACAAATGATAGTTTGTCATTGTGGATATTGTGTTCACTAGTTGATGAATGCATATTAAGTGGCAAATGATTTTTTGACAAAGGGATGAATAATAATGTGTGTGCAATGAGTTGGTGATTGAAATACCTAAAAAATTATCTTCCCTTTTAGTGTTTTTTATCTATCTTTTGATATTTGGATGCTAAGGGACGTGCCTATGAACCTTCTCCATGTTTTGGAAGGCATGTTAGACTTTCATTTGGGTGGTGTGGAGTCATTGTTAAGTGTGTAATTTGACTTTTCACAAATTAGTTCAAAAAATGGAGTGTGAGAGTGAGTAGTACGGATCTCTTAAGTGGTATTGGACCTTGTAGAGGTCGAGTTGTGATTTATATATTATTTTACTTCCTCTTGAAATAGTGGAAATATAAATTAATTGCTTTACAAATTGGTTTATACTGTGAGTATGCTTTCCCCATATAGGTGTTGTTTTAGATTTGTGGTTGTTTGTGTGTTTATTTTTGCATTTACTAGTCATTATAACTTTGTTTTACATGCCTTTTGAATGTCAAAATACATAGAAAATGATAATTGAGTTGATGAGGTTTGTTATGAGGTCTAAATAGTGAAATTTATTCATTGGTGATTGCATATTTTCCATAGCCGCCTTATTTTATAGATCAAGTAGTATCAAAACAAGTCTTTCCTTGAGCTTTGGGTGTTGCTAATGATCTTGGTTAGTCATTACTTAACTTATGGAAGTGCAAGGATCCATGGTTTGAGTAGTGCAACCATGGAAATCCAAAAGTAACATACTTTTAGATTTGAAAGGAGATAACCAACTCTTTTAAGAGGAGAAATGAAGGTTGAGGGATTTAGTCCAATTCTTAAATGAGAAATAGAAGGAATTATAGGCTTAGCTAGAGAATGATGGAGACTTCCTAATGGAAATTTTGGAAAAGATGTAAGAAGAGTTATAGTTTAGGGATGAAATGTGATGCAAGAGGTAAAAAGAGAAGTTTTTGATGTATATGTGACAATAATGGAGCATGCTATGGAGTGTGTGCATTCCAAAAGGGTGGTTTTGCCTACTTTGTAAGCACCATGTTCATAAAATTTCCTATCTAGTGTGTATGATGTAGGAGCATCCAGGTTTATGAGCAATCTTAGGTCGCCATAAATAGTAGGATGTTATATTTTTAATTTTCTTTAAATTTAGGTGCTTGTTTCTTGGAAGGTTTTCCCAACATGCTTTTTTGGAATGCTACTATAGATCATCTACATGTTGCTACAAGTAGGTCAAAGGTTGTTTGTAGGTATGTTATAAATCCATAACTATCTATAACTATGTTACAAGTTAATTATACGTATAACATTGGTTGTTATAGGTGTTGATTTTTAGTGCATAATGGTATTTAGATTATTTAAGATTATTTTCTTGGCCTCCTTCATGTTGTTGGACTCACGTTCTTCTTCGAGATAATTATTGGGACAATTGTATTTCTTTCAAAAAATTAATGTCATTTGGGGCTATATATTGAATGGGGACAACTTCATTTTCTTAAGTGACTAAATATTCTTGTCATGATTAGTTTTCCTTTTCTTGTCAATGTAGAAACAGTTGGACTTTATCTTTGGCATGAGTCATTATTTACCTTTAGGTGGGAGATCAAATTCTAAATGGGATTATGCTTTATTATTTTCTTGTATTGGTGGAATTCAGGACAATTAATTATTTCATTTAGGAAAAATGTTCATTCTCTTATTTGTAGCTATTTGTCTTATTTCCATCTTAGTGGTTGATCAACTATTTTGAGAAAACTCCTTGATGTTAGATTGTTATTTGTTGGAAAATTATTTTTTGGGCCATAGTTTGGACATTCCTTTGATAGTGTGGGTAATCTTTCTTATTGCTAGTGATCATCTACCTTGGTTGTACATTCATTTTGTTCCATTATGAAACGATTTGTTACATTTCTTGTCCATGTGGCAATTATCTCTTTTGGGTTGCAAAAAAAAGCATAGGAGTCACCTAAATACTAAAATGCAATCCATTTTCACTTTGGTAGCGGGTTCTTGATTCATTCTTCTTTGTTTCTTAAATTATTCTTTTACAATGATTGGTCATTAAGAGTATGGTCCCAATTTGGTCATAAAGGTGAATAAGTTTGAGGATAGTTGTAGGATTTTTCTAATGTTAATAGGGTACAAAATAATAGAGAAGGGTACAATAGATAGATAATAGAGGACAAAGAGGAAAGAAGTGGCAAAGGCATTGACTACAAGAGAGAAGTGGTAGAGGGTAGAAAAAATATTGTAGCTCGTTGTTGGATTGTGATCATTTTGTAAGCCTTTTTATAGTCATATTCCATAAAGTAATACATGTGCTATTTTTTCCTTTCATTGTGCATATGCCTAGGTCATTTGAGTTTTGGGTTGCTAGGTTAGGTCATCCTTCATTAGAGCCCTTGATTACACTACATCAAAATATTGGGAAGTTTACAAATTGATGAAGGAATGGAGAGGAAAAGAACAAAGGTAAGTATGGAAAGAACTCCTAATTATTCCTTTGTTTTCCCATAAGAATCTTTTGGTGGTTTTGGAAGTTCTAATAAAGGATTTGGATCAATAATGATGTCCAAGATGCAGCGTGAAGGAAAAGGGCTTGAAAATTGTGATGTCCCTTTCTAATTAGACACCTGTACATCAGTGGATTAGCCTATTATGTCGACCCTCGTAGGCTAATGGTTCGGGATAGAGGATCACTTAGGCGGGCACTTGATCATCAAATTGCAGTGTGGATCTCTGGAGTATGGTGATAGGGTGAATTGTTGCGTTTGACATGATATTTGTGCTTAAATTTATGATGCTCACCTTTTATTTCACCATCTTTGGCCTCGGGACCATGTGTCTTCAAAATTAAGGGGTCACTTTATATTTTTGAGTTACTATTCATTCCTAAAGTGAAAAAGTTATAACTTAAGTGAATAGTGCTCACTTTTTATGAATAGTGTTTTCAATGTAAAATTATAAATATCAAGAGGAAAAGTTTGACCCTCTTCATGCATTGATCAATTTGCTTCTTTGACTTGTGATTTTGGGTTTTGGAGGAAGAGGGAAGCTAGGGTTTCTTGATTTCTTGCAGTGGGTAAGCCTGGAGGGGGCTTGGTTCTTCGTTTGGAGTTGCTTGAGGGTGTGAAACACCACCTTAAGGTTGTTGGTCATTTTTTGGATGCAAAGTTTGGTGAAATTAGGAGCTGTTGATTTAAGTTTTGAGCTGATTTCTGAGTGGGGTTGGTAGCCATTGTCTTCAATATTGTTTTGCTAAGGGTTGCTTGCACTTTGAAGCATTTTTGGACTGATTTTTGATGCTACAACCAACCGTCCTTCTCTTGAGGGTTTCAACTACACAAAAGAAAAGAAACGCCTCTCTTAAGAGGTAAGAGGCTGCTATCTCTCCAAAAAGGGGCGCCCTAGTCCAAGGAGGCTTCCCATACGAGTTTTGGGTGGAAGAAGTTTGGTTACCAAGAGACGTGAGCACTACATTGGGGTTTGGTACTATAGCAAGTTACTATTCACAGAGCTATATGGTTGTAAGTTAAAGTATGGTATAAGATATAGTTAGCTTTAAATCTAATGTAAGTTATATGTTGTATGCATCTTATTATGTAATGAAGAAATCATATTTGGCCACTAAATTAAGCAATGTACTCAAAGTTGTTTCAGTAGCTTGGTTTATTTGAAGTTTCCATTGTATGTATATGCTTTGTCATACCATTTTAGCATTATTAGCAAACAAACTCGAAACAACAAGAAGGGAGAAATTAAAACTAAATAAAAATCAGACCTACAAAACACAATGAAAACAAATCAGTAGAGTGGTGGAACACTACAGTGGTATCAAAGCGGTTTCTTGCCAACTTGTTGGGTAAGTTTCAACTACAGTTCAGAAGTTTCAGTTGAACAACATGGCTATTTCCCAGAAGCAATGGGACAAGAATATGAAAAATCTTAAACAAAGCTTAAAAGAGTTGGTAGAAATAAATAAATTGTTTTCAGATCCTACAACCTTAGACAGAGCAGCAAGGTATGTGGCATCCATCTTTAGGTCTACATCACAAAACGAAGAGAAGAAGAAATAAGAGGTCACTACAGTATCCAAAAGCCGTCACGATGAATTCTCGGTAGTTAATGACCAGCATACAGTTGATCCTTTGGAGAGCAAAAAATAGACCTTAGAAGATCTACTTGTTGATGATGAAGTTGAAATTTTTAAGGCATTTGTAGGGGAAAAGTACTTGAGTCCTTTTGAAGATGAAGAAGAGTTAGAACATGAGGGTGATGGGCCTAAACAAAATGTTGAAAGTAACTTTCATATTTTTGATAATCCACCTTTTGAGATAGAAGTTGATATTTTCTATGTTAACCCACTTTATGAGGTAGAGTTGCAGGATGATCATGTTGAGGGACATGTGCATGAAGAAAGGGCCCCATATGAAACCAATGAGGGTTTTGAGCTCCCTAAATTTTCTGTATCAACAATTACTGATGAGACTTTTGATCATTTTGAAGATGCCAATTTAGTTTATGTGCAAGGATTGTCAATTCATGAATCACACAGGTCTGATTTACAGGATCAAAGGCACGAGCTAACTTTTGATTCCAGTGTTGTTAGTGATGAGCCATTGACAGAGGTTGGAGCATTTTACCACGACTGCATAGTGAGGAGTAATCATCACTTCTCCTTTAGTCCACACATGGAGGATTTGTTGATGCATCAGTGTGGATTGGATCAGAGTGGATTACCATCTTCAGTAGATGGAACTAGTGGCTACAAGTACCTGACTTAGTTGTTGGCGGGTGAGTGCTTGCAGGATCGGTATTTAGTTTGTCGTCATTCTAATGTGTGTCCAACAAGGTTTGTTGCTTCTTTGTCTCATAGACTACTTATCGATACATGGTTACAGAGGGATTATAATGTCAGTAGGCATGATGGCACAAGTGGATATCACATCCATGAGAGTTTAGCGGAGGTTATGGAGAGATGTTGCATAGAAGATGCTTCTAGATATTCTTACCTCCTCATGATGGATGGATGTGAGTTCTATTTATATTGGGATCCAAGTGGAGATAGAGTTAGCACTGTCGTTTGGAGGGGTCCCAGTGTATTTCTTCACCACTTCTGGTATGGTGGAGTTAGGATCATTGTTGAGAGAATCTTGAATAATACCCAACGAAAACTCACGCTTTCACAATGAAGATTAGCTCGTAGCTTGCAGTAGTATGAAGATTACATTTCAAGATGAACCTTATTACGAAGCAAAAATGAGAGACTTGGTGTAGTATCCAAAAGTGTATATGATGTGTTTGGGTTAAAAGGTGATAAGTTAGCAGAGAATTACCTACAATCTACAAATGGAAATGGGATTGAAACTGAAGTTGTTGTTGATAAGGAAATCTTACAACATGAAAATAGTATGGTGAAGTCCCAAAATGATATTCACAGCGCTCAAGAAGTTGTTATCAGCACTGATAACAACTCTGATTTTCATGACCACAGTGATGAAACTTTGCATCAGCATGAGGGGATAGTGATTTCACTAGGGAATGATGTTCCTACAGAGTTGTCACATGTTGTTACTCAAGATTTAGGCAATAATTATGTAATTTATGGTGATGATTCATGCCACATTGAGTTTGATTTTTCATATCAGACCGTAGGAAACCAATCAACAAATTTATTTTAGGGAAATGAATCCCAAGATCGTGAGACAAGTGGATGTGCAGATGTTTTGGAAGGAGAAGTGTACGAAGATATTGAAAAAATGGAAACTTCAACAATATTTGTTGAGCCATCCTATGAGGTACATAGCAGTAGTACCCTTGTTGATATTGTGTGTGAAGTTGATAGTACACACGATGTTGCTTATCAGTTAGTGATCGATGATAATTCGGCCTCATATCATAGTGCAACTTCTAAATTAGAGAACTTTTATGGGAGTGATAAGTTTCAGGGTCCTCATCATGTGATAGGGAAACTTAAGATTAATGACAGTATGATTGCCATAGAGCATTTTGATGTTGTTCGTCGTATGTTGGCTACTTTGGGTGGGAGCACTCCTATGACAGATGGGCACAATGATAGTATTTTTTCCTTTGCAGAGTTTCATGCACTTCGAGAGGCAGTTGGAATTATGAAACAAAATTACCTACAGCTACTTGTGGATAGAGATTTCCTTCTCGAGTGGGGTTGCATCTGTCATAAGGCATTGAAGGGAAAATAAGAGGAGGTTGATGAGTTCACTTATGAGCTAGAGATGACTATGGATTCTTTGAAGAGCACTCAATTGGCCCTTCAAGAGTCACAGTCACGGGACGAGGAGCTTACCGTGGTATCGAGTTTGGCACATTCTTCACCCTCTTCCGATATAGTTCAGGTTTCCATGGCAGCAGTTGGTGAAGAACATATGTCCACGGATTGTGGTTGTGAGCAGATTGAGGATGTGGTTACTACATCCATCACGGTTTCAAGTGCAGTTGATACAAATGGGATGAGTGCATTGGTTGAGAGTTGTAGAGAGCCATGTGTTGCACCAGGTTCTCCTGAGTTTAGTCCCATGACAGGTGATGCGGAACAAATTATCAATAGCTCTTGTGACATGGTAGTTGACTCACCAGAGAGTTATGTGTCAACTCACGACACTACTCCATCCACTTCATAGGATATATGCAGAGCAACATCTAGTTGGGAGATTGGTTCTTATGTCGATTTTTTTCCCTCTCTTGAAAGAAAATCCGCCATTTCATTCCATATAGTTGATGATGATTGGCAGCTTGATAAGCTAATTCAAGAGTACAATTCAATGTATTGTTCTAGGGACTCAGATTTGGATGATTCAGATCTGCATAGAGTGATTGCGCAATTTGTGAATAATCCCTTATTTGAGTTTGATGGTGGTTTGATCTATGATAATCCACTCTTCAAGCTAGAATTCGATCATACTCTTGATACTAGTTCAGGTTTGAGTGATAAGTGCAGTGTTTGAGATCATCCTAGTGCATCGGGATTCCAAACAGGGCTCACAAAGGAATTTAATAGTCCGTACAAGGTGAGGAATGCTTATAGTTTGGCCTTTGATTCACCTGTACATGATTCATATTCGATGCACAATTCTTGTGTGCAGGGTGATTCTCTTGGTGCAGTCAAGGGGAGTAACTCCTTACTGTGTCCATAGTTACCATCTTCAAAAGATGGGACAAGAGGCTGCAAGTACCTGACTCAATTGTTTGCAGGGGATTACTCGCAGGGACAACAGTCAGTTATCCATCATGTTGATATGTATCTGACAAGGTTTGCTACTTTAATGCCACAGGGATTTCATATAGATACATGGCTATAGGGTGATTACGGTGTCAGCGGACATGATGGTTTGATTGGTTATCACTTCCATGGGTGTTTTGGAGAGATTATAGAGAGATGTTGTGTTGCGGATGTTTCCTGATATTTTTGTCTCTTCATGACAGATGGATGTGAGTTTAGGTTGTATAGAGATCCAGGTGGTGACAGGTCTGGCCCTACAATTTGGATGGGTTCCGACAGGTTGCTTCACCATTTTCAGCATGGTGAAGTTGTGATCAAATTTGCGCAGAGGAAGTCAAAGCTTATCAGACATGGCAGACTTCCATTCTAGGTTTGGGATCTAGGGATATTTGGTGTATTTGTGTTTATGTTGGTGCTTCAGGAGTTAGTTAGCGATGCATGGAACATTTCACAGTTCTTCTTTTGGGCCTTCCGAGGAGTGAGGTTTCTTTGCAGTTGAGATTGCTTGGGGACAAGCAATTTCAGGGAGGGCAGACTGTGATATCCCCTTCTGATTAGACACCTGTACGTCAGTGGATTATCCTATTATGTCGACCCTCATAGGCTAATGGTTTTGGATAGAGGGTCACTTGGACAATCACTTGGCCATCAAATTGCAGTGTGGATCTCTGGAGTATGGTGACAGGGTGAATTGTTGTGTTTGGCATGATATTTGTGCTTAAATTTATGATACTCACCTTTTATTTCACCATCTTTGGCCTAGGGACCATGTGTCTTCAAAATGAAGGGGTCACTTTATATTTTTGAGTTACTATTCATTCCTAAAGTGAAAAAGTTATAACTTAAGTGAATAGTGCTCACTTTTTATGAATAGTGTTTTTAATGTAAAATTATAAATATCAAGAGGAAAAGTTTGACCCTCTTCATGCATTGATCAATTTGCTTCTTTGACTTGTGATTTTGGGTTTTGGAGGAAGAGGGAGGCTAGGGTTTCCTGATTTCTTGCAATGGGTAAGCCTAGAGGGGGCTTGGTTCTTCGTTTGGAGCTGCTTGAGGGTGTGAAACAACACCTTAAGGTTGTTGGTCAGTTTTTGGATGCAAATTTTGGTGACATTAGGAGATGTTGATTTAAGTTTTGAGATGATTTCTGAGTGGGGTTGGCAGCCATCGTCTTCAATATTGTTTTGCTAAGAGTTGCTTGCACCTTGAAGCATTTTTGGACTGATTTGTGAAGCTACAGCCAACCATCCTTCTCTTGAGGGTTTCAGCTACACGAGAGAAAAGAAACACCTCTCTTAAGAGGTTGTTATCTCTCCAAAAAGGGTTTCCCTAGTCCAAGGAGGCTTCCCATACGAGTTTTGGGTGGGAGAAGTTTGGTTACCAAGAGACGTGAGCACTACATTGGGGTTTTGTACTGTAGCAAGTTACTATTCACAGAGCTATATGGTTGTAAGTTAAATTATGGTATAAGATATAGTTAGCTTTAAATCTAATGTAAGTTATATGTTGTATGCATCTTATTATGTAATTAAGAAATCATATTTGGTCACTAAATTAAGCAATGTACTCAAAGTTGTTTCAGTAGCTTGGTTTATTTGAAGTTTCCATTGTATGTATATGCTTCGTGGTACCATTTTAGCATTATTAACAAACAAACTCGAAACAACAAGAAGGGAGAAATCAAAACTAAATAAAAATTAGACCTACAAAACACAATGAAAACAAATCAGCAGAGTGGTGGAACACTATAGAAATCAAGGCCAAAGAATGAAAAATCCCATAGAGGTTATTGAGACACCTTTACATGTTGCTCCATGGATACATGGGTGGCATTCAAGAGGATAGAGAGTGTTCCAAGGGTGCTACTACCAAGAATGCAAGCATGAACAAAGGATCCAAGTTTTCAAAACAAGATAAAGAGTTCTTCCAAGGGTATGTTCCCTTTTAAAAAGTAAAAGATAATTTAAATTTGTAACTATAGAATAGGTTGCCAATGAGCATGAGATGCCCTAAGAAGAAAAAATTGAGGCTCCAAATAAGAAGGAACATTAACTCCAATGTGGAAAGGATTAAAAAGAGTTTCATGATAATTGGTATGAGAAAAGATGCACCAAGGATTGGTTTGAGGAGTCCAAGGAAAAATACATTATATAAGAAGAGTAAGTCTTCCACTATGGTTCTTTTATCATATAAAGGGACAATTTGGGAAGTGCACCCTTGTTCAGTTTCTATTATGAGAAATCATTGTGGGTGCTCGCATATGCCCAAAGATGTAAAATTTAATTGTCATGTGTCCTCTTTGTTGCCTTGGCCATACTTATCCCATCATTAACATTGAATTGGAGAAATATTTTAATGGGCTACATTGGTCATTTTGTGCTTGGTTTTGTGTTATTCTTCCTTTCACATTTTTTAAATGTAATTTTTTCTAAGAATGAAGGTCTTTGAATCAATTTCTAGCCTTGGGTATGGTTTCAAAACTTTCCTTACCTTGGTACCTTTTCTTCAAGTTTCACATTCACTAACCCTTCCCTTGTCTCATTCACTAGTGTTTCAAGTTTCCTTATAATGTCATGCCTTCTCTTCAACCCCTAATTATCCATGCCTCTATACTTCATCCTTTTTGTCTCCTATGAAATTTCCATGTTCTCCTTACCTATCTACATCTCCCTTGATTCCTTACATCCTCAATTCCTCATGCCTCTATTTTTCCCTAGTCACATTGGCCTTTTATTATTTTGAATCTAGGCCTTTAGGGGCTCAATGAATCTTATACTTTGTAAACAATAGCCCAAAATTGTAACCTGGCTAATTTCCTCTTACCTATCCTATGTCAAACCTTGAGTCACAATCTCTACCTTGGTGGGCTCCTAAAAAAAATTCTACTATCACACCTTATGGAGACCATATCATGGAACCCTGAACCTCAATTGGCTTTCAAGTCCTCCTTTTCCTCAATAGGATGGTAACTAGTATCCTAGAGTTCCAACCCTTACTCGCCTTTGACTAGTTGCAGACTTCTAGACCATTTAATCACTTGCTCCCAAGTTACATAAGGTATTCCAAAGTCTTGAACCTCACCATCTCGATAAACCTTACAACTACCGTTATTCCTAAGGAAAGAAAAAAATGATTTGCCCAAATCCCCAACCCTCCTTAATGAAATCTCTTAAGTGAGCATATGGACATTCTAATTGGCTAAATTATGTGTAATATCATATTTTCTTAACCTCTACTTCTCTACTTATGCATTCTTTGTAGACATTAAAACTTTTAGACCAACATAACTTTTGATAAATAAATTAAACAACATCTTGAATCCTCAAACCCTCACTACTTTGTATGTCCACCTTCTTGGACCTATGAATATTTTCTTACCCAACCTTCCATCCCTACATCCTAACCCCCATTTTCCAAGTCCCTGCTTACTCTTACACGTTGTTCAAGTAGGAAAATTATAGGACCCTGATCATTTAAAATTGAAGCCCAGGCTATATCCTCTTACTTTCTTGGATTCCATTAACGATCTTGAATGGACACAATTACACAACCAACAATTTTCAAATGTCTCTCAAACCTTTTTCGTCTTACAAGACCACTTGAGGATGTTATAATGACATATATATATATATATGCAATTTTTTGTTGCATAATCAATTAGGATGGGGATTTATGACAAGGTTGTAAAATAAAAGAAGAAAATTTGAAAATTTTCATTGTGATTTCTTATAACAAGCCAAAGGAATTTTGATTGTATTTTTCTAGGTTGTCTCCCATATGGTGTAACGTTATCATATAATGCTTAAGGATAAATTTTTAATGCATATATTTAGTATTTATTTGAATGTCTACGTGAACATTATATGAACTTTTGATGGTCTTGTTGAACCTCCTAGTCAAATTTATTAATCTTAATGTTGCTCTTGACTAGTTTGTTAGCTAGAAGATTGTAAGGATTTTCTAAGATAGCTTATCAAAGAAACATCTGTAGTTTATTTGTTTAGTCATGGATTACTAAGGTATGTTCAATTATGCATTCAATTCTATGTGCTTTCTCTATATATTTATAGATCCTAAGTTTTGTGTGGGATTATGATGCATAGTCCTTGTTGCTATCATCTTATCAAAGAAATATATGAATTTTACGTTTTTTTTCATGAATTCCTAAGGTATGTTCAAACAGATATGTTGTAATTTTGTGTTTTTTGATATACATGATTAGATCCTAAGTTATTTATGGGATTATGATGTATAGTCCTTGTTGTCATTTTCATTAGAGTGTCTTTTATTGGGTTGCATTCATGTTATTTTCTAGTTATAAAACATAAACTTGGATTCCCTTACTAGATGAAGGCACCCATCTACTAAATTTGTATCCACTCATCACTCCATCACATTTAAAACATTTTTTTTAACAATCATAGTGTTAGTAGCTCTCCCAACATTGCATAATCTCAATAATTTTATACAAAAATTATCTTGAGTGACATGTGTACGATGGTTATCTTTACATGTATGAGTGTGTAATTAGACGTGAATATAATTAGGGGTTAATAAGGAAGTATCTTTGGGTTCCTTACATGGTTATGTATACACTAAATTAGAGGTGAAATAGTTGTATCAACGAACCAACATATAGGTGCTTAGCGTCAATGAAGTTGCAATTTCTTATGCAATTGGTATGGTTTGTTTCAAGGCTTATTCTCTAGTAATTTCTCTATAATTCTCTCACTTCATGGAATACACCCTTTTCCTAGTAGACCCAAAAGTAGAAGAACCAATTACCCATCCTCATTAGTTGGTCCATTGTTGTATTGGCCTAATCATAAAGTGTAATATATTTGTCCCTAGTTTGGCACCCTTAACACTTCAAAATATCTCAACTTCTAGGATTTATGAACCCAAAACTTTGAGCACTAATATAATGGCACCAATGGTAGGGACCCTTTAAATATTTGTGACATTTGATAATGTGATTTTTCTAATCATATTAGCACTTGGTTAATTTTTTGATCATTGCAAAGAATATTTTCTCTTCCCAAGTCAAGATTGGTGACTACTAAATTGAACTTGGTTAAAGATCATAGTAAAGAATTGAAAATGGATATTTGAAGGTACTTAAAATATCCCTAAGAACATGAATATATATAGTGCAATTAGGAAAGCAAAAAAATTCCTAGAAATCTAATATTGCATGTCTATTAGACCTTTTCCTTAGAGAAATGATGTTGGTACTTCTAGAAAAGAACATATTTTTTGATTTGAAGGATCAATACAAATATGTTTTTTGTTGATTATGTAGACAACATGATTAGGATTGGTAGTAGATATTGTAGATATGATTATAGTATACAAATAAATATAATTCTTTTGGGTGGAAGAAAAAGATATATACTATTGGGATTAGGGTGTCTCAACCTTTGCAAGTTCTAACATTAAATAACTTGATTATTTAATCATTTATGCTTATGAAATTATTGTATGGTTATCCTATGATGTTAGTTTGTGGGATCCAACACATTAATGTGCCATATTACATGGTAGGTGACTAGGATAACATGCATCTTAAACTAGATAAAATAGGTGTCCCACTTTGTGGACCCAACTGTGAATCTAATTATATGGCATGTGCCAAGGTGTAAGATTATATGATTAGGTGTGATGGATTATGATAGATCATGTCATATGACAAATTAAGGTAGTGTAAGATTTGGAAATGGAATTTACCATGATAGGTAGCATCCTTTGCATGAAGGAGGCGTGTTGCATGTAAAGTGGGACCATTTGCATATATACAAATACCTTGCATGTCAATTGGGCCCTTGGCATGGGTGGTGGGCAAATGCATGTCAAGAGTTATGTTTTGTATGCATGCAAACTATGTGATGATTTCATGTGAAAATATTAGGTGTCTACTTAGGACTCTATAAATAAGTATGTTTGATATTGAGGATTTGAGGTGAATTATTCATTACAAGGTTATGTTATTGGTTTTCCTCTAGAGAAGCAACATGTAAATCTCCATGTTAAAGGCTTCATGTAAGTGTATTGTAATATGTTTATTTTTGTAGATTAATGCATTGGTTCAATTCTTTGGAGTGTGGGGTTTTTTGTACTCGAAAGGGTTTTCCCACGTATATTGGAGTTTCTTCTCTTTTTTGTCTATCTTTTTCCTATTCTTTTTCTTTCATGTTCTTGAAGCATTGATTTACATGTTTTTATGTCACGAAAATTTACTTAGATCTATAAGCTACATTACTCTAAGGGTTAATGTGATGGGAAATCAACCATTTTTGTTTCTGCTTTAAAGGAATAGTAGTATGTGCTTGTATCAAGTTGTTGAACATCTGATTAAAAAGAAACATTGAATATTGGAAGGTGCATATTGGGTTCATCTTTCCCTTTTCAATTGGTATCAAAGCCAAGTTCCATGGTTTGTATGTTGCTTGCATGTGCTTCCATGTTATTTTATGTGAGTTGCATGTACTTGCATGAACTTTTAGGCCATCTTAGGGGTTACAATTAAGTATCTAAGTCAACTTGGATGGAATCCAATGCATAATTAGGTATATATAAGAGCTGGTGGATATTTAGTATCATCATGTTGAGTATTGTGTTCTTATTAAAGACAATTGGAGGTATCCCCCTCAAATTGGATTAAGAGGTTACCCCCAGGTAAGTGCACAAAGTTGTGACACAAAAATGGCTCTTAAGATGCCACTTTTTTTTAAATCAAAAAAGTCTAATGTTCGACGAGAAAATGAAGATAGTTATGCTCAAAATTTGAAGATGCAACAAGAACAAGAGTTGTAGTGCTGTGAATCTACTTTCTATACTACTATTTTTTTTTTAAATAGTGAAGATTAAGGGTTTGAAAAAGGGTGAGCACATAGAGTGGTCCTATTTTTATAAAAAAAAGTACAACATAGCGCTTGTTGTGCTCCCTCTAAAATGTTAACTTTTTTTTAGAATTTCAAAAATTGCTTCAATCAGAAATTAGCTAATACCATGTAGTTTATGTCGATTTTTTTGGCTAATTATTTAATGAATATATAATATTTTACTAATTTTCAAAGTGGACACATCCTAAAAAATAGAAATTTGAGCATGCTACCCCTAAATTTTTTGAAAAGTAATCAAAAATAAAAAAATTTAATACTTGTATAATGGAGTCTAGTTTCTAAAAATGTAATTTGTTTCAAAATTTGATGAACGATTAAAAACCTATACAAAAACTAGCACATGTTGGTTTTTGTCAAAAAATGAAGACACTAACAAAAGAAGTTAAAGATGAAAACCTTAACATAATCAAAACACAAAAAAATTATATGGTTAGATAAGAAAGAGTTTATCATCATAGTATTTTTATAAATTTGCATTGAAACACATGCAAACCTAACGAAGAACAAGGCCAAAAAAGTGTGAAATTTTGTTAACCTTTCAAAAAATAACATCTTTGGCATGAAATGGTCATCCAACCCAAGGAAAATCCAACCCAAAGGTTTGCTATTTCCCAATGCAACCCATTTGGAAAGCACCAAATGTGGATGATAACTTTTTAGAATGCATTTTCTTGAACTCTTTTTTTTTATGTCTTTCTCTTTCTCTTTCTCTACTAGTGAAACTATATAAATGAAATAAACATTAAAGTATAAGTTGACATTTACATATAGACATTTACTTTCTTATACTTTAAGTTATATTTCATGTATATAGTTTCAAGATGTTTGAGAGTTATTTCAGATCTCTTGGAGTTATAATGCAAATTCTAGTTTTTGGAAAACCATATAATTTTTCAGATAGTCAAATTTTAGTAATCAACATCTCAAATTTTGATAATCAAGAAATCAAATTTTAGTAATCAGCAAGTTGTATCATCTTTCTCTCTATCTATCTCACTCATTCCTCATATCTCTCTCTCTCTCTCTCTCTCTCTCTCTCTCTCTCTCTCTCTCTCTCTCAACCACCTTCATTCTCTAATTCTCTCTATCTAACCTATCCCTCTATACTTGTATCTCTCTCCCTCCCTCCTTCCTCCTCTCTCTCTCCTTCCCTCTCTACTCTCTCTCTATCTCACCTCTCTCTTCCTACCTATCCCTCCCTCCCTCCTATCTCTCTCTATCTCACCCCTCCCTCCCTCCCTCCCTCCCTCCCTCCCTACCACTCCTCCTCTCTCTCCCTATTTCTCTCTCTCTCACCTATATATCCATCCCTACCTCTCCCTCCATCTCTCCTTCCCTCTGCTTTTCTCTACCTACCTACCTCACTATAGCTCTTTCTCTCTCCTCCATCCTTCCCTCTCAATATCTCTACCTTCCTCCTTCCCTCTCTACTTCTCTCTCTATCACCTCTCATCTCCCTCTTTTACCTCTCTCTCACCTCTCTCTCTACCTATCTCTCTCCTCCCTCCTATCTCTCTCATATCTCCTCTCTCTCTCTCCCTCCCTACCCCTCCCTCCCTCCCTCTCTCCTTCCCTCTCTAATTCTCTCTATCTCTCCCTCCCTCTCTCTCTTCATCCCTCCATCTCTCCTTCCCCCTCTACTTATCTCTATCTCCACTCTCCATCTATCTACCTACCTCTCCCTCTATAACATGTATGTGTATGTATATGTACATGTACATGTATCTATATATTGTTGTTTCTAACTTTTATATTTCTTTATCTTGTAGGTTGTATTCTCCTTTTGTTATTTTTCTTCTTTTGCATATTTAGATAAATAATTTTACTATATTCTAGCAATAATAATGTGGGTAATTTTGTGGGAATTTAATAGCGTGAGTAATATTTTTTGATTATTTGAATGCTTTAATATTTTATTTTCAAGTAAGAATAGTGTAGATTATATTTTTTAGCATTTTCATATATATTTTTATACCTGCTCTTATTTATTCTTTTGCATATCTTAATATATATACATAATTTTATGTGTGTGTATATACAAAGGTCATTTTTATATATAATTATATATATGTAATAGTTATACCTATGTTCATGCCCTTAGATATTCCTTTGCATATCTACTATATATATATAGTCTTCTCTTCTAGGTTTTAGTCTCCTTGTGTTCTTAATTAATTATTTATTTATATTCTTTTCTTATTTTACATATATAGATACATATTTTTTGTTCATTTTCTTATATTAATAGTGTGGGTAATATTGTGAATATTAATTGTACAGATATGTATCTTTAGCATATATATATTTAGATGCACACATATTCATACATGCATGCTTTTTTCAATTTCGTTGTTTAATATTTTAACTTTATTCTTTTTATTGGGGTACTCTATATTTTTAGCACTTAATTTTTGTTTCTTCCTTCTTTTTATTTTGATTTTTAGTGTTTTTTGGTGATTTCTTAATTTTTAGTGGTTTTAGGTGTTAATCATTTATTTTCTCTTCCTTTTTTATTATGTCTTGGAATTTATTTTTAATTCCTTTCCCTCATGGTGTGTGCCTCAACCCCCTCTCTCTGTCCACCTTTCTATCTTTTTAAACATGGTGGATTTGCAACTAATCATTTCTCATCTTCTTCGACTCTTCATCTTGATGATGGATCACTGAGTGTGATTTGAAATATTGATGAAAAAACTAGCACACAATCAAATCCAAAAGTAGCAAAATTAAAAAATCATGTTGAATGGTTACAAGAAGGGGATAATAATTCTTCTTTTTCATCACTGTTATGGCACAAAAAATGTTAATGCTTTTAAGGAGACTCAATGAGAGGATGGTTCTAGGATTGAATCCATTCAATATATTCAATAAAACTTGCTTCTCACCTTTGAGAAATGTTCAAACCCTCCACTACTTTTTCCATCGATAATATATGTATAATTTTGAATTATATTCCTAGAATTATCTCCCCTCATGATAATTCCTTCCTCAGTAGCCCTATTTCCATGGATGAACTAGATAAGGTTGTTTTACAATTGAAAAGGATAAAAATATAGGTCTATATAGATTCCATATTGAATTCTTTAAATGTTTTTGGTATATTGTCAAAGTTGACATTTTGGAGGCTTATGAAGATTGCACACAGCAAAGAAATTACATTAAAATCACTTAAGTACTTTGTATGGCTCTAATTCCTAAGAAAGATCATGTTTTGAGTTTCTTTGATGTCTAACCCATAACTCTCTATAATACTATCTATAAGAATTTTTCCAAAACTATTGTTGATATCTTGAAACCATTCCTTCGTTCTATCATTTTTCTAAAACAAAGGTGTTTGCTCAAGGTTTCCAAATCATTGATGGTATTGCTATTATCTAGGAGCCCATTCACTCTATGAATGTTAAGAAGAAAATTTCTACATTGATAGAACTTGATCTTTCTAAGGCTTATGATAGGGTATGCTAGAAAATTTTAGAAGATATCTTACATGTCTTTGGTTTTGATGATAATTAGATTCAATGAGTCATGACATGTTATACCAAGCTCCTTTTTCAATGATTATAAATGATCTTAATTATGCTATTTTTCACTCTAAGAGAGGTCTACATTAGGGTGATCCTCTCTCTCCACATCCCTTTCTCATTTTAATAGGACTTGTGGTTTGTGAGATTTTCCACCACTAAGGGTAGGTCCCCATGCAACTACTTAGCTTATTTTGGTTAGTAGCCACTACTCAAAAAATTTAGGAGTAATTTGTGGGGTTGATGGCTCCATGAATTTTAATTTGCTACTTATTTTTAAGCAGTCATCTAAAAAATATGCAGTTATTATTTATTTGCATGTATCAATGAATAATATCAATAATAATTTATGTAGATAGAATTTTGAGGGAAAAATTAGAAGCAAATGAAAAAGAAGGGAAAAAAATTATGGAGCCACTTGGCAGCTTTTTCAATATGCAACCATTGTTGGGAGTGGGATATTTAGAGACCACATGGGAAGGCCACTTTTAATGTATGCTATGGATTTTGGGAAAGATTCAAACAACATGGCTAAAGCCAGAGCCATGCTCTGGGGACTGATGATTGCTAGAGAAAAAGGTTGGAGAAGACTATGGGTGGAGGGTGATTCCAAGCTGGTGATCGGGGCTCTGCAAGACAAAAATATCCTAAACTGGAGGCTTGAGGTGGTCATTGAGGTGACCAAAAGCATGATCAATGGGTTGGATGAGGTTAGGATAACACATATCGATAGAATTGGAAACATTGTGGCGGACTGAGTAGTCAACATTGGTGCTTTTTTTGTTCATGAATAGTGGTGTGAGGTCCAAAGAATGGTGTGAACATATACCCCTTGTTGTGAATTCAATGGTGTTGAGCAAAAAATCTGCTTAGTTGTTCTCCACGTGTTTCCTGAGTCTTCATTTTTTGCATTTTGCTTCTGTCAACCTCATTTGTCTCAGTGTTAAATTTTGCCACTTTTGTGGCTGGGGTTTTTGCTCTGGGGGAGGTGTTCTAGTAGTTTGTTTGTTCTTCTACTAAAATGGCTTCAAAGGCATTGTGTGCAATCTTCTTCCTTTTGGGTTCCTGATCCCTTAAAATCAGGTTTCTATTATCAAAAAAATATATGCAACCATTGCTTATTTTCAGTTCTCCCCATTTTTCTTTACAACTTAGAGTGTAGTCCCATGAAGGGGCTTCAAGATCTATTTTCATGGAGTAAGGGGTCCCATGAAGCAAAAATAAATATGCTTCAGGATTAATTAGAATCTTTTTCCTGAAAAATAGCAGCCCCTACCTTTTAGGACTATAGATTTGAGTGGGTGGAATTGAGGTGTGGCTAGAAATTGCTCCTACAATGTAAGGATTTTTTTGCCACTTGTGAGTCATTGAAATTTTAAATTTCTACCAAAAAATAAAAAAATGTGAGAAAAATATTTTTATTCAAAGTATTGCAATTCATTCCTTAAATTTTGGAGCATAAATGTTTAAGCTAAACTGCATTATTAAACTCATGGGACCACGAGCTTTAAAATGTTCCTAAACTAGCACTTGCACCAAAGGAGGTGCAATGGTTACGTCGATTATATTTTTTATAATTTATGTTTGAGATGAGGTGTATAATTGATTTGAGGTTTAGAGATCCATCGAGGAGCCAAATATCATCATGTCACTGTCATGGTGGTTAGTATGTGGCTAAAATGTCTATGTATTCCTCATGACATTAAGAGAAATTCACATATAAATTAGGCCTGCTAAGGATGAAATATAATTATTAAAAAGTTATATCATGTAAAATTAAAACTATCATTTATTTTACTACATAATATTATCTTAAATCCTATGAATTAATTCACTAAGGTTAATTTAACTTTATATATGCTACTTTATCTCAATTATCTTTTAATTAGTTTTTGTAGATTTATCATTTTTAAGTTCTATTATAGAAATTATTGTGTTTTTTTTTTAAATACTTCCATTCTTTAAGAAAAAATATGTTTAAAATATTTTAATTAATATTTTCTCCATAAAATTTATTCTTTCGTTCTTTAATAAGCATTTATATTTTTAGATTTTGCTAACAATTTTCAAATATATTAGATGTTACAATTAGGGTGTGAAATAACTAGCACTGTTATGCCAAATTCACTTTTGGCGAGTACCCTCAAGAACATGAAATGGAATGAATAGTTTTAATGTTTATCAGGCTAAAGATAGTTTATAGGATGCTAAAGATAGTTTATAGGATGAGGTCTTTGGTTATCTTTAAAAAGGGTATTGCATACTTAAAATAAATAAATTTTGATGAACATGTTAAATCTAGAATATGAAATAGAATGAAATAAATAAACATCCACAAAACCAAAGATAATCTCAGATTCTCCATTACCTAGACTCAAAAGTTCTATTCAATACCCCACAAAAATCCACTTCTAGGGTTCATTGTAATAACATGTTAGTGGAGCCATCATTGTGAAATCCCTCAATGAATTATCCTCATGTTCAAGATATACCTCTTAAATTAATATATGAAGGTTGAGTATTAGATACCTAAGCTAGCGATGATCCCCTCTTGTTTAGGCTTAGCTTTTGAGAAGATTTATCTCTAGTTCCACTCTTCCCTTTTAAGTTATAGAACTACCAGTTGTTTCCATGTAATTGCAAGTATTTCAAGGCTTACATTATTTGCATGCAATTTTTTACCAATTTGACTATTGTAAAGAAGGAATCAGACCTACCCAGTAGCAAAAGTTCACATTTGTAAGGCCTATGAGTGATTTGAATCAGGGTTGTGTTTAGAGAAGAATATAAAACAAGGGATTTCAACTATGAAAAAATATGTTATGGCGCTCTCTACAAGGTGTGTTCTTGCCTTATCTTTCTTATGGTTTTGATTAGGTTGTTGTTTGGCTTTGGCATTTTTAAGAAAGCATTTCATCATGCAAAGCACTGTCTGCAAGAAATCAGAATGCATCCTACTGCGATGATCTTTTCTACAGGTTTAAACATTAAAAGATACCACTCTATCACACATCAATAATGTTTCACAATTTAGTTTCACATTAAGCTTCACATTAGTACAAAAGAAACAAAACTATTAATTGTATATAACAATAGTTTGTTTAAAACAGTCCATAACTCTAAGTATAAAATATTGACAAGATCATCTTCAAAAAAAATTCTATAATTCCATTTTCACCACCTTGTAAATGATGTGTCTCAATTGAAAAAATAAACAAACTCATGGCTGTGACTACAATAATTCTATGCTTCAGAATAAATCTATTCCAAGGCTGCAAATTCGGATCATAATAATTCAAGAATATCAAAGAAAAAAATAGACATGAAAAGTTGATATATACTGATTCAAAAAACACGAGTACTTGACCCAACTGAAGATAAGACAATTTTCATTTTGACTTGCAAAAAGAGTGTCCTTAAGGTACATTAATAAATCAAATCGCATCATCTTAGCACAACAACATAACCATAGAGACTTTTCAAATTGCTTTTGTTGTAAGATGTTTCAATATTTTAGAAAAGAAGGTTTTTGGTGTATGAGATGAACTGTGCAATCCTTTATTATATTCATAGTTACATGGAGAGTCATAGTTTGACCCCTGGCACTTGTCTCGCTAAAATGGAACCATGTTTTTCTTGGAGAACCAAATGAGGGGATGCCATGACTACAAAGAGACAAAGCATATTAAAGTTTCCATTTATATGTTTGTAGTACATTCTTGTGGAGGCAGAGGATATCCATCTTAACAAGGCCTCCTTGAGTTGTCCAACTATCTACATTCCATTAGCTTGGAAATACTTCCATGGTTTGTTTATTTGGACATGGAACCCTAGATGCATTGTGCATTATGGTTGGTGAATTCTTTGATTCGCACACTATCCACCATGAATCTATAGTTTTATGTGATTCAAATTTAGTCATATAAAAATAATAAAATATCAACATATAACCATTAACAAAATCCTTTCATTAATGATCAAAGAAAGATGCGATACGATTCATGAAAAATAAGTTTTTTTTCATGATAAATCAATCTCTATGAATTGAGCTAAAATTGTAATTTAAAATACATACATAATAAGCAATCACATTGCCAGCAGAGTCTCGAGGAACCAGCTCAATTTGCATGTCAGTGTTCTCGAAAAGATACTTATTCTTGAAGCAAAGCCCGACCCTAATAAGAAAACACATCCAACATCAACAGAGGTCAATTTTATTTTACATAAATAGCTTGATGTTGTCATTACTTTTGAGAATTCTAATTGAGGGTGAGTTGTTGTTTGTGCTCATCATTAACATCTTTATACATTTGTTGGGAATATAATTGGTTCATATATTGATTCATATTTTTTATGAAGATATTCTACAAACAAAGTAATATAGAGTTTGAGTAGAGAAGAAAGTGGTATACATACATGTAGCTGATGTTGAGGAGGAACCAATCTTGCACCTTCCATGTATCACCTTATCTTTTTCCATTGCAACTTGTAATAGACTGAGATGGTGGAAATGTTGTTTAGAAAATATGTTTTATTTTGCTTAGTGTCTACCTGCATACCAAAAAGGTTTGACTGATTTAGTGAAGGGGAAAATATTTTGTAAAGACATATAGTGTCAACTGCGTAGTGTAAAGTAATTTGAAATTTAATGTAAAAGAGAATGGATTGACAAGTGTATACCTCATTTTGTCATAGTTTGAGTAATTGAAAGTGGTCCTCCTCTTTTTATCTAATAAATGTGTATGAATTGTTTTGCACTCTAGAGTACTACTCAAAAGAGAACATTGGTTGAATACGAAGTCCATTTAATGATTTTACTCTTGATATAGTTGTAAATGTTAGTCATTGTCTTTCTATTTTACCTATATCAATTGTTGCTCTTTGTAGGGCCATGCCTTGGGATTTATGTATAGTAATTTCCCATGCCATTTTTAATGGAATTTTCCTATGATTACCTAGTGATATAGATATTATAGGTATAGCCTTTGGATCATTCTAGTTCCATGGTGGCCCAGTATAGTTATTGATTCTTACTACAACATACATTGGAACATCTACTGGTTTTGAGCCTAGATTGCAAACAATATCAACAACCTCTCCAAGGGATCCATTTACAAGTCCTGCTTGAGTCCATAAGTTTTTTTTTATCATGATTTATTAGCCTTTTTATAATAGTTCTTTTTCAAGTTGGTTATCTTTGAGCATCAATGTTTGATTTGTTTTTTTTTTTGTTGCAATACTTATTGCAACTTGAAGGTTTAGTTGTTTTAGCATTCTTTGGTTGTGTAGTCTCACTATGTCATTTGTTGCAAAAAGGTGAATGGATTTGTCAAAATCTTGTTTTTCAATAGTTGTAAGTTATTTTTTTATGTGGGTCATTAACATCTCCCAATCTTGGCGTGTTGGTTCTGCACTGCGTAAGTTTTTTAATGTTTCACAAAAGTGTGTTTGAGTTGGATTGTCACCTTGTTTGTAATGTAACAACTGTAGTAAATTGTTCCCATAGAAATTTTGCATTGGAGTGTGATGTGTAGATGGGTTTGTCCATGATAGGTGGTAGTTGTGCTAGGTCACCTATTAGAATTATAGATACACCACCGAAGCAAAGATTTTATGTTCGGGTAAATGCTTCATGTAGTCTACTATCTATCTTTAAAAGTAGCTTTGGGCCTATGAAACTCATTTCATCTATGAGGATGTACCTTATGTGTTGCATTTCTTCTTGAAATGTTGTTAGTTTTTGTCCTTGCAATGGTTTCATTTCTTTTATTGGAATCCTAAGCATTGAATGTATAGTTGATGCATGTATGTTAAATGCAGCAATTCCTATGGGAGCTAAAGCAAGTATTTGGCTCTTTTGTTGTGGTAGCTTATGTTGAAGTACATTTATTATGCAAGCAATAAGGTATAATTTTCTAGTTCCTGTAATTCCTTGAATGATCATATGCAAGGGTTTCTTTAAGGATTGATCTTTGTAGTGGTTTGTAATTATTATTAGTGCTAATTTTTGTTTTGGTGATAATGTATAATTTGGGGCATTGAAGCTAATAGCCATGTTTTCATTTCGGTTGCACATTTTATTTATCTTTATGAAGTCAATTGTAGTGCCATGTAAATCTAAGTGTACACTATGTTGATCCCAATCATTGTTGTTATCAAAATCACACCTATTGAGTATTTGGAGCTCATCTAGATTGACATTATTAGTAAGTCCCATTTGTGACAATAATTCCCACATTCAATTGGAATGTATATGTTGTGTTTTCCTCATTACCACTATCTTCTTCCTCTTCACTATTTTCTTCCATGTCAATTGTGCGATTAACACGCCATACATCATATGTGTTTGTATTCATTTGGTTCCAATTTGTTATTATTGTATCTTTAGTAAGGCCAATGTCAATCTGTATGTCACAAAAATTCTTGTATAAGAGTAATTCACTCCAACAAAATGTTTCATAATGTTTTGAATCCTACTTTGGAATAGTATAGACCTTTGGGAAAACATTGACGATTGCTTTTTGTTTCCTCTCTTTCCATTTACATCTTTTGCAACATGAAGAATAGGAGAAGGATCTTGTAGATTCAATTAATGTTATTGTTTCTAATTGTGGAGGGTGTTGCATATAGGAATGTAAGTAGCTAGATTGGAGTTTTTTGTCATTTGTTGTTCTTGTGAAGCGGTGGAATAATTTTCGGCCAACATTCAATGACACTAATGATTAGTTACAAATGACAAGGGGCCATTTTTAGATTATATGACATGTTTCTTGTGCTCCAATATCATGCTCAACCATAAGTTTTGTCATGAATTTTCGATATGTTGTTAAAGCTTCATCTTCAGGTTTTTGATTTGTAGTTATTCTTGTAAGCATATTAACACAACCCTCTGATTTTGATGCATACTTGGCAATGTCTTTGAGAACAAGTGTTCATGAGATGAAAAGTTGGCAATCAATATTAGCTCTCCATATTGAAATCATTTTTGGGTTATGTATGTTTAATTTGTCATCATTTCTTGTTGGTTCATTTTATTTTTTACCATCATTGTCACATGATAATGTTGACATAATTTGTTCTCTCCATGGATTTTTGTATCAACATTCTATTTTTTCCCCTTCTTACATAGGCATGTTCCCTCGGTGCATTTTGTGTGCCTTTGGACATGATTAATTAACTCCTAATAGTCATCAAAGGGATTTGTACTAAAGATCTCAGTTGTTTTTAACAAGGATCATCAAGTGGAGATCGATGTGTTGTGTTGTTGCCATGAGATATTGTATGAGGGTTCCAAGCAGTGACATATGTGTCAAAGAATTTTCTTTCTCTTTCCACTTCCAAGCTATCTTTCCAATCAAGTTTGTCCATGTCTGGAGCATTTTCAAGCCAAAGGAATCCATGAACATGTGTTGTCCCTCGATTTTGCCATTCGTACCTATACCAATATTATTTTGTATGGAGGAGCTTCTCAATGACCTCCTCACAAAATATTTTTAATTATTAATGTAGATATAGGGATGCAGTATGGAGGTTATTGATTATGTTATCTGTGTGAATTTTATTTGATTGCATTGTAAATCTTATGTCAGTTGAGATTAATTGTTGTAAATATGTCCATTTTGTATTTGTTGCATTTAATGTGAAGAATAGAGTGGGTGACCCTATCTGGTTGATCATATTTGTTAGCTCAGCACGTCACTTGTTCCAATATGTTCTTGTCCTTCTCATGGTATATCCGAAATGAATAAGTTGCTCAGCTAACTGTTCGTCAGGAATATTTTTCAAGTGTGTATGAAGTTTTTCAACAGTGGTTGGTATGTTTTCTTCTACATTTTTTTTTAAGGAAAACTATTGCAAGTCCTTGGCTATGGTGACACATCATAAGGTTGGAGATAAAATATTGAAACCTTGGATGCCTTCCAAATATTTGGTCATGGAATCTCATTAGAAGTAATGCATATTCATGCATTTGTACTTCCCTAATTCATGCTTGCATTTGTAGTGCATTTCCATCTGGAAAGTGTGGGAAATGCCATATCAAAGAGGTCTTCAATATTGTATTCATTTATTGGAGAAGAGCTTATTTCAGGCCAATCAATAGTGTTATTTGTTGGTTGTTCAATTTATAGTGTTTGTTTAATGATTTCTAGCTCACGACATATCCCTAGTAGGCTTACCATAAATGACGATGTGTATGTTGATGCATCTTGAGCCTGTTGATCGTTAATGTCAAATTCATTGTTTGGTACCATAATTCTTCAACAAATTCTATTGTTTGAAGCATGTCTAAAATTTATGTACTTGTTTCGGGGAGTTGTTCTAGGTAGGATTCATTTATTTCAACATCATTATAGTTTGGGTCATATTTGATCTTGTATTGCAATGCATCTCTAATATGACTCCTACTTACATAACATTCGTAATAGTTTCCTCATGTATGCAATCTTCAAACCATCAAGACATCTAGGTCTCTAATTCTATGTGGAAGTATTTTTGCAATACTTTTTATGTCCTGTGGGAAGCTAATTGTGTCGCCATTGTATTTATGTTGCCCTCCATGAACGAGGGTTACCTGTAATATTGGTTTTACTATTGCTATGAGCATCTCTTCTACTTGAGTGAGCTTTTGCAACATAGGAGGTTGTTCTCCTGGGTCCATATTATTAAGTGATGAAAATCAATGAACGTCGTTCTCATTGAAACATCATTTACAAATACAATTATTGTTTGATGAATGATAAAGCATGGCAGGGTAGTGTTCCTCACATATAGTGCATGTTTGTAAGTTTGATAGTGCATCTATTCTGTGTCAAAAAAAATTATGCGATCATTAACTTACTATTGTTGTTCAATGATGGTGTAGTATTTGTTTCATTTGGTGTTTGTTTCTGTATGTTTTGCAGGTGACAACAAGCGCTAATTTCCTCTTTACGATGAGAATAACACTCTCGGCTTCTTTTACGACTTTGTATTTTTTTATGATTGGGTTCAGTTTAATTTTTTTTGTTGCTAGTGTCAATTATCTGTAATTCAGAATAGTAGGCATGATTACTAATAGTCATGAGAAAAAGACATAACGAAATCTAATGTTGCAAAACACAGACCATACTCTACATCACATGATTAATTTTGAGTAAGCTAAATGCAAGGAATGTATGTTCTAGAATACCTAAGTAAATCATTAACAGATAAAAAATAAATGTTTAGATGCTTCTTGCCAAAATTCAATAACTAAAAAATAGGATAAATATAATCTAGAGCAGATTGATTACATAATGTGTATAGAAAGAAAAACTTAAATAAGGAGAGATAAAAACACATACAATTTTATATACTGAGCTCCACTATAGGATACATTCAACAATGGCCTCCTAAATTATGTCAATGAGTGTGTCTTCTAACAAAAACATTCTGGAATAAATTTTTGTAGTCAATGCAGTCCCATCCCATCTGACCCAATACAACTCAGACACATAAATACAGGTCTGAAATGGAGAGATAGGTGGACTCCCATTGGTTAATGAAGTGATTTGATGATTACATATCTGCTAATATGACCACTTCAAAACATTAAAAACATTAAACCCAAGCTTTGGCAGCATGGTGATATATATCTCTCAAGATTATTCCTTTACTAACTACTTCCTTTCATGTTCTTATGTGATTACCTCTTTAAAATTTTCAAAGATATTTGTTCAAGCTACTTGTGACTAGCTTGAATGGCCTAAGCTCTGAGTAGATTTAAAATTATTTTTCATAAATTCCAGAGAATATGCATAAAACCTCCTCTATTAACATGGCTAAATGTAAAAACAGAAAAATAATACGTTATTTTGAAGTTATTCCTATAAGGGTAAATGAGGGTAGAAGGCACCTAATATCAAGGATCCGCTATCTAGTTGGGATACATGTTGATGATAACAATTAATCATAGTAGCATTTCATTTACATGTTAAAATTGTCAAAGATATTTTTTCAAGCTACTTTTGACTGGCTTGAATGGCCTAAGCTCTTAGTAGATTTAAAATTATTTTTCATAATTTCAAGAGCATATGCCTAAAACCTTCTCTACTAATATTAGTCAAAACCCTAGATTTGGTCCTTCATGTGGACTATTTTAAATATTCTTCCATGAAGCAAGTAAGAAGATCATTGTTGTGCAGATTTTTGAGGAAAAAATCATTGTTTAAGGATATTCATAGTTGGATGGAGATAGTTTGAAGCAAGGTTGTGGGTCCATCACTAGATTTTCTTTGTAAGGGTTTCTTTTAGGAGCAGTTTCAGTCAAAATATGATTATGATTTTGCATGGTCCAATGGTCCATGTTTTTTCAGAGATTTTATAGTGTATATGTGGTGTGGCCATGAAGTCCCTTATTCAACCCAGATTAAGCAATTATTTCTATGGTTTCCCCTTTGGATTCATTTCTATAGACTTACTTTGGGTCTCAAAACTTTTCTTTTTGTCATATTACTTGCCAAGTAGTTTGGTTTCTTTGAAAATTTTGAATATGAGGATGAAAGCTTCTAGAACAATATCCTCATTATCTCTTTCTAATGTCCTAATTTATAAGCATACATATGTTATTCCAACAAACAATATTTATGTTCAAATTTCAAGAGGAGAAGTACGTGACTAAGAAAAATCAGCAAGAGATGTAGCAATTAAAGTAAACAGCACAAAAAGTAGGGATAAGGAAGATGGAATTCAGATCGGGAAAAGTAGGTAGTTTAACAAGAGGCAGGGTCATAATTTTATAAACAAGAGAGGGAAAGGAGAAGAGGGATGAGATCAGCCATAAATCAATACATGACAAACAATATGGTTCATTCATCAATCTCTTCTATATTGACAAGAAGATCTTGGTTCTTCACCTCCTTAAACACTGGATAACGATTTGTAAATTGGTTAAGACAACTCAAATTTCCTTTTTGAGGTAGTCTACTTAAACTCACATGCTTTGATCCTATGTGGTAGATTTTACCAAATACGTTGGAAAAAATTCATAATTTAGTAAATTCAATATAGAAAAAAAATTTGTTGAAAGTCAACCATTAAAATTAATATGGGTGATTTTTTTGGTAAATCTAATAAAAGTCCCAAAAAATCTTTGCAAAATGTAGGATAAAAATCATTAGCTACTGCTTGGGTTTTATTTTCCCTTATGATTGACTACTCCGAAGATTTTTTGTAGGTTGTGTCCATCTTGTCATTTGTTTCCTTGCAACATATGCATCAAATAATCTTAACGTTCACTACAGTGTCCAATCTCGAGGACTCTAAATTTTTGTTTGCGAATGATAGTCTGGAGGTAGGTGAGGAGATAACTAAGAAAAAATATGAATTGTGAAGCTAAGAACCTTGAGATTCAAACTCTCTCTTTGGCTCGGGATTCGGGTGATAACTTGGGTTGTCTTTCTCTATTGATTTAGGAGGCACTCTCAGCCCCATCTCACAAGAAGTGTGTACGTAGAAAATCAAAATTAGAAATATTGTGGCTAAAAGCTAGGGATGTAATCACTGATGACTCTTTGTTGACTATGGAGGCCCTTCTTTCCCATAAGGGGAGGAGGTTTACTGCAAATCATGCTTAATTTTGTATCCCCTTTCTATTGGGGTTTTTTATTTTGTTAGTTTGAGAGTAACTCATGGTTGGAGGTTTCTAGGTCTCTAGTTGCTTTAAATCCCTTGGTTCTTTTAGGCAGGTAAACATCTTAACAATGACAAGGAAAGAGGTAGGCTAAGAATTTCTTTGGGGGGAAGGGAATTTCTTTAGTAATCGAATGCTTTTGTCCATCCAATAACTTTGCAAGGATAGAAATATGATATTTTCAATTCCAACATAAATTGTTTATTGTAATTGCGCTACTTTAATTGCCACTTCCAAATGATTTTTGGCCGTGAAACACAATTGAGATCAATAATTAGATGTTTAAATTTAAAAATTATAATTTTAACAGCCAAAAATCATTTCAAGACGCAAAAAGTTTTAACATTTTCACAACCAAAAATCATTTCAAGACGTAGAGACTAGTACCCAGTTGCATAGAAGATCCCAAAGAGACCTATTAAGAGAAAACTTTACATTTTATTTTTTGAATCAACATAACTGTTGGCACAAAGGTCAACCAGTTTAGTCATTACAATGACCATTGTTTTTTTAAATAAAATTTTGCAGATTATATATAGTTGTATAAGATATGTTTACTGGGGGTTCATATAAAGACAATATAATTAATAAACATGAACAAGTTCAAGATAGAAAGACAATCAATTATTATAAAGAGGAAGTAATGGAATTTACAATCAACAATTAGATGTTTAAATTTATAAATTATAATTTGTAAATTTGTTGGCACTTAAACAATAGCAATGTGGGAATTCATGGATGAACATATGTTTGCAAAACCTTTCAAACTATTTATAATAGAGATTTAGAGGATCTAGTGTTGATTGGGCACACAATAATTCCTATGTGTTGTTCCAAATGCAAAATTTTGATATTACATATACGAAGGAGAATATATACAGGTAAAAGAATATATATACATTATTTGAGGGAAAATAAGGAATGTAGGCCTAATTGTTGCTATCATTTCATAGCTCATTGATTTTACAAAGCAATAAATTACTTTGTACAGTGAAATCTATCTTCTCAACCTTAATGAGTGTTGCTTTCAAGTGTTCTTCATTATTGTATGTCTCATTTTTGTATGACAATGTGAAGTGGAATTGCGTAAGGAGAACACTTCTTATTACATCTTCAGTACTTCTTTCAACCTTAGGATTGAATTGTAGGGTATATAGTTCTTGTGCAGACATACCCATGACTTATGTTGCTACCTCATCAAATGCAACTTCCCATATTATATTTGTATGATCCTCGAGTTTGACCTAAAGTATGTACCTATAATTGCAATCTTCAAATGTGGCTGCACACTTTAAACAATACCATTTTTCATCTTCATTTTGAATAACTCTTTTCTTACATTATTTTCCATCTGACTGAAGAGGACAAGTTGGGTAACATAAAGAGTTAGATTTGATGAATTGTATTGTTTCCTTTATAATCAATTGGAGGGGTTGTATTATTTGTGCGGATTGTTCTTGAATGTTGTTAATTGTCATTCTTGTAATGAGAACAAGCATATCAACAAGCTTTGTGGAGGATGATATAATATTAGTCCCATTATGTGCAAATCAAGTTTTCAATTATTTTGTTTCTTCTATAGCAGGATCTATAGAAAGATGTCTAGTGAATACTGTTTTTATCACCTTTCCATTACAGTCACAAACACGTCCATTTCTAATAGCAAGAACAATTGATTGTTCTAAGTGATACATCTTTTGAAGTTGTGCACCCTCTTTCTGAGTTGTTGGTTCCCATAAAGTTACATCTATAGTTGATGTAGACATATCTAATATCTTGATGCTCCACCTCCAAACCTTTGTCCTATCCCTCCTCCTTATTCTAGAGCTTGGATCTACGCAAACTTCAATTCCATTAACATCAACAAGTGAACTATTACTCTTACTCACAATTTCATTGATAGGTGTGAAAGAGAATTGATGATTTGGAATGGAGAGTTCATCATCACAGAGAGACACCTTTGATTCAACCATTAAAGAGATTTCCATTCCATTGTTTAGATTTTTTTAAAGCTTATTAGCAATTTTAATGGTCCCACCAGATAAATTTGTATATATAGCTCCAATATTAATAGTTGCATAATGAATATCTACAACTTCATTGAAGCAAGTCACATGTGTTTCAGTGTGCTCACTATTTGTAATATCAAAGCTAAAAAAATTTCCACTTCCCTTTTGTGTGTTGTACCTGTGGATTTCTTTCTTCATAGTTACACGACCTTTAATAGTCCACCTTGTTTGAAATGGGTTTAAACTTTTTATAGGACTAATACTAAGAGATACGCCATTTCTACATTGAGATGGGTCTACGCCAAACAATAGTCTTTTAGAATTTGGGGTTATGGATGATACAAGTGAATCAGATATATTTGTAGCATATTTTTGTAGATGTTCGTCTTGTTCTGGAAATAGGAAGAGGGTGATTCCAAATGCTGGTTTACAATTTCTGTGAGATTCTAATTTTTGCTTAAATCACATATTTTTAGAAAATATAATGATTTAAGCCTTTAAAAGTTCCATTTGAAGGATTCCAATTGAAGAGGATTTGATCAAACCACCTTAGATCAAACCCCCTTGGATAGAACCCCGCTAGTTTTAAACCATACCTATAACAGAGTCTCTTTTACACCTATCAAAATGTCGATAAAAAACCACTTTTGATTTACCTTTTGGGGGATCAAATGAATTCATTTAAAATTTATTTTTTGTAAGTATTTAGTCCTTATTATAAGCTTCCCAAAAATTATAATTTTAAATAAATTTAATTTTATTATTATATTTATTTTTTATTTCTTCTGAATGTATGCTTTTCACCGAAAATCAAGCTCTTTGTTTAGCACATGTGGAAAAATAGCAAATTATCAAAAAAAAAAATTGAAAAATATGAGTGCACTAGATATTGAAGTCCTTGATCCAACAAAAAAATAATAATTTCAATACATACCAAAAAAATTTGTGTTATACGGTCCACCTATGTCTGAATTGTAATTGGTTTGACTTTGAAACTTGATTAAGGAAAAAAATTTCCATAAAACATTATGAAACCAATTGGAAGTACTAGATATCATAGTTACAAATCTAAATTCGAAAAAAAAATAATTTTATTCTTCATGGAAAAAATTTTGTGTTATACGGTGAGCATCACTCCTTAAAAATGGTGTTTACTGAAAAAAACTAGTTTTCGAAGGAGATGGAAAAAGAAGTGCAATATGATTTCAATTTTTTTGAAAAAATATATTTAGAATCTATAGACAAAATGTCACAACTCACTAGTTTGCATCATCTTCAAATTCCCCACGGTTTAGCCGCTATAGGTGCCCGAAAGTGAAGATTTAGTTAGAAAAAATTAGTTCAGTGTCCAGTTTGGCCAAAAATTGTAAACCAGTATTGTGGGATCACCCAAGATAGGCTCACCAATGATTCCATGATTTGTACATGCAAGATCTAGTTGTGAAATGAAAATCCACCTATGTAATTGTAAGTAAAAATATTATTAGTAATATATTGTAGAAGTTGGAAAGTTAATAATAAGGTATAGAAATAGTGTTGAAGTTGCATACTGACCTTGAACTACAAATGATGGGACAATTATATTATGTTAGTTGTATTATACATCCCTCTCAAATTAGCTTAGAAGTTATATAGTGAGTTTACAAGTTTTTGGCAATGATGCTCTTTGTTTATGCTCTTCATTAGAAAGATCTATTATATATTGATTGTTTCTTTCAGGACCACGATGAAAGTTTGAGGCAACTAATACTTGAAAATGAGGATCCAATCCTAGATTTCCATTATTCATAAGCTTGATTGCATTTGTAGTCAATATTAATGAAGACATAATTACAGTACTCCTATAAAACTACATTGGATTAGAAGTATATAGTGGTTAACAATTGGAATTATATTTCATTAATTTTTTCAAACAACAAGGAATGAATGGAAAAACCAACTTCAAACTACATTATTCAGTTGATTAGATATTTGTATGGTTTAGAAGAATGCCTAAATGTTTTTTTTCCGATATTTTTGAGAAGAATATCAAGCTCTTTTCAAATAGAACCAATCAAAAGCTTTCTTGAAAGGTACCTGAAAATAATTGCAATTATTTTTTTTGTAAATGATCATCCTTATCTTGTAAAGATTCTATTGAAGTGGGCATTACAATCATGTCAAGTGAAAACCCCTTTTGTTGACAGTAAGATCACCATCCCAATAAAAGAGCAACAAAATATAGTCATATGGAATAGGTTTTAGAGGTTTAAGAGCCTTGTCCAAAAGATTTATAAACAAAAACTAATAAGCAAAAGATGACAGTCTATATCATTATTTTTTGTGAAGACGAGGCTATGATAGTTAGATCAAATTATGCATAGTTGCATGTTAGAATTAAGCATACAGTCATAATAATTTCCTTTAGACTATTAAAGTGGACTATGCTACTCCTAAAGAGCAGCCATTAGCACAGTCCAATGAAAGAGCAACAAAAAATAATAATATGGAATAGGTTTTAGAGGTATAAGAGCCTTTTCCAAAATATTTATAAATAAACACTAATAAGGAAAATATAAAGCACCATGTAAAGATGATAGTTTATGTCATTTTGTTTTGTGAAGAGAAGAGGCTATGACAAATAGATCAGATTATATATGCTTCTAATAACTCAAACCCTAGCTCGTGGGATAGGGTAGTTAATTTGAGGCAAGGCAACAAAATGGAAATGACAAATTAAATGAAAAACATAATTCAAATGGAATCTCTAGCCACATGATTGCTCACAATGCTTTGGGTTCAGAATTTGGACGATTTTTTGCAATGCTATATAACTATGGTGTCATTTTGTTGGATTTGCTAACAGGTAAAGAACCTATAGGTACAGACTTCAAAGAAGCAGAAGTGGTAATCTTGTTGGATGGGTGTGACATATGACCAATATCACATGCATTTGATCAAAGCTTTCCTACCGTAAAAATTACTATCCACTTTGCATTTAAAAATACAATAGGCTATGATCAAATAGTCATTATAAAATAGCTCAAGATACAGAGCATCAAACAGTGTGTTGCTTACCCTCTAAGCTAAAAGTGATGGTTATAGTTTGTTTACAATTATTTAAACATTTTTTAGATGCAAGAAATTGTTTACAAGGGATTGGTAAGATGTAAGAAACTCATAAGCATATAAAGGTTAGTGGTACATCACAAACGAAAATGGCTACTTCAAAGTTTTCAAATTATAAACAAAATTTAGGTATTTGTAGTGGGTAACACTTATTGTAAGATGTTGCATTTCAAAATATTGTAAACAAAATTGCACTAAGAGAACAAATGAGAGTTTTAAAATTAAAAAAATTCCTAACTTACTGATGTTGGATATAATTCTAATTATTGCTAATTTTGAAAAATTTACAATCCTATGAACCTCACACATAATAACCAATGACCAAGTACATTATTTGCACACTGCAATTTTACCATTTTTCTAAATTAAGTCAATCACACATAAGGATGGGAAAACCCTACTAAAGGTGAAAGACAAAAAAGTCTTTGCTAGATAAAGATCATTATTTAAGTACTTTTCAAAGCTACTAGTGGAGTGTCAAGCAATCCCACAAAATGATGTGCAATGGTTTAGAGTAAATAGAGTAAGCACCCCTGAGTATTTCAGGAAATAACGCTAGTCTACTAATAGAAAATATAGCGGAAGTAATGACCTTAAGATGGTCATAAATTGAAGGATAAGGAATGAATGTAGTTTGTAGTAAGAAATTGAGATTAGCAATAATTAAAATAGAGTAGGTATTTAATTCTTTCTCCATAATATCTAACAATCATTTATTTTTTAAACAATGGATCTATATAGTAAATAATTATATTTTTTAGCAAAACTCATAACATAAGTATGTTGATAAAAACAATGGTCACAATTCACATCAATATATGCACGCAGAAATCCCCTACTTAGAAAAAATAGACCAATAATAGTTGTCAATATACAACATGTGTTGAATTATCATAAAACTCACTCACTTCTGCTAACAGCTACAACTTCAGCTTGGTATGCAATGCTCCAAAAATGTGGGAAGAAGGGTTGTCATGTTCCCTAACAAACTACACAGAGAAATAGATGAAGGTTAAGGAAAATCTACATTTAAACAGGCATCCAGTATCATTTTCTTTGACATAACAAAACAAGTACTTAACAAAAAACTCTACAAAATTGCTTCTATTCTCAAAACTTTCAATTATACAAATGAAATATTAGAGTAATACAAAGTTTTTTGAAGCTCTCATATTCATACTATCTACACCTAGATACTTTAAGATTCTCTTGCCTATAAAAAGAAATTAAGAAAATATTTAGTGCTTTAGAAGCTTTGCATACCTATAAATTTGAATATGAATGATACTGTAGTGTCTATGGGATAAGGTAGCTCAATATGAATGCACAAAAGATCCACTGCAACTTAACTATAATCCATCAAACAACTCAAAACATTACAGATGCACAAAAAATTATTCTCTATTGATCAAAAATATTGCTTCCATTCTCAATTTCTCAATTATTATCTTGGAAACAAAAAGACCAAAAACCTTAGCATTTAGAATTATCCAAAGCTTCACACCATACATGGAACTATATAAACATGAATAATATTCAACATGCATCCTACAACATAGAAAATGACAAACAAACTCTTGCAAAGATAACTTACAAATATTTCAATGAAGTCAAGGAACCCAATTGTGGAGGTAATGGACTAATTAAAAAGTTGTCACTCAGATTGCTATCAAAAACACCAGTATAGTATCTAAAACTCTTTCAAGTACAGTAAGTGTTACAATTATTATCCTAGAAACAAAAAGACAAAAAACCTTAGCATTTAGAGTTATCCATTCAAACAACAACATAATATATTCCATCTCAACAAATGCCAAAAAATTCCAATGAAACAATGTAACTTTGAACATACACTAATATTTTATCACCATCATTTGCAATTCATATGTAGTCAATAAGTTAAAACCTTCTTTTATCTCCAATTAGTGGAATACACACCTTTCCCTATGGAAAAATGTGACATGGTTATTTATTTCTAGTTATTTATTTATTTTTGTTAACATGTTTTTCATTTTATCTCCCTTGTTTTTCTCTGACTAAGATGCATGTTAATGAGTCAATTTAGCTAGTCAAAGGAAATGTTGTCTTGATTTAATCTCAACAGAAGAGGGAAGCATTTTCCAAACATTCAATTAATTAAACCAAAAATATTACATTTTTGTAAAGAAGAATAATAAAAGGATTGAAAGATTTATGACAGAGTGGATACCAGTTATAATTAAAAATTAAAATTCTTCAAAACTTATGTTGAGGTTGAATTCCCTCATTTTTCATATTCCTCCTAGATTTTTAGGGATTATTATTCAGCCTAAAATTAAATGCTTGAGAATTAGCAATATTTTTTTTTGGCCAATGCATAGGTTCTAGGTATGGGCTTGGGTATGTCATTTTCAAAATCAAAGTCTACTAACCTTTTGGGGTGTAATAATTTCAGAAACTATAGATCATGGAACATTAAAAAAATTCAAATTTATGAATTTTTCAATTCCAAAATAACATTGAGTTAATTACAAAATCTACAAAATGGATAAAATACTATAGTATATGAAATTAAAGCTTAAAGACTTTGGAAATGAAAAGATGTTACATTAGAATAATTCTACAGAACAAACTACTATATGCTAGACAAATATTGGGGACCAGATCACCACTTTCAAATTTAGTTAGAAAGTTAAACTTGAATACTATAGATTGTAAGGACTTTTGATATATCTAGGTTTGGATGAAAACATTCAATTAATTAAACCAAAAATGTTACATTCTTGTAAAGAAGAATAATTAAAGTATTGAAAGATTTATGACACAGTAGATAACGATTATCAAAGTAGGTGGATAACAGAGTGCCCAACTACAATTCATATGTAGTCAACAAGTTACAACCTTCTTTTATCTCCAGTTAGTGGAATACACACCTTTCTCTATTATCTCCAATTATTTATTTATTTTTGTTAACATGTTTTTCATTTTGTCTCCCATGTTTTTCTCTATGACTAAGGTGCATGTTAATGAGTCACATCTTCACCATTTATATCTTCTAAATCATCCTCAAGATGCTCACCTAGTGTTTTTTACATTGCAACATGAAAATCCTATCTGATCCACTCTTTTAATTCTAAAGTATTGATGTATTACTAGTTTTATTGATATCTTGGAAGGACTTAATTTGCTCCCTTGGTTTTTCATATGGCATGGCCTGGAGCATGTTATAGATATAAATTGAGTTTTAAGTATATTTTGAGCCCAACCAAATATCTTTGTTAAGAAGACAAAAACCATAGTACCCCAATTACTTTCAAAAATATAGAAACTAGTTACATATGAGAGTAACCATATAACATATGATTATTTTTGCATAGTGCATATATCTTCCATTATGGATTGACTAATTCTATCTGATTATTCTAAACATGCTTTTGGTGCAAACCCTTCATTATGCCATATATTAATGTCACCCACATAAAAATTCGACAAATGATAGACGCTTCCTTTCTTGTGTTATTTGTTTTCAATACAATGAAATATTTCCTCATTATCTCTATGTTATGGATAGTCTTTAGCTTGTCTTATCTTGCATGTATTGTGGCCTCTAACATTGAGCATAGGTCAACACTCTTATTTATGATGGCTCATTTCCCCTTGGATATAGGGTTACTGTTGTCACATACTTCAACAATGAGAAAATTATGCTAAGCACGTTCTGTCAGGAAATAAGGATGGGCATCTCAGAAAGAAACATCCAAGATTAGCAGTGCCTTCAGTAGATTTTTTTAATTTCTTTTATTTACCTCAAAGACATGTACTACTATTCCATAAAGCGTAATCAGACATAGTTCATTTTCCACATTAATCCTTTTGAGAGAAACTCATGCTTAATGAGTTTCAACAATACCAATAACAGATTTAACAAACAAAACCGACAACCATGAAAGATGAAACAAAATACATGAACATGTGGATATACATGGGGAAAACCCTTTCGGGTAAAAAACCCCACTCCAAAAGCTAGATAGTCGTTGTATTATTCAACAAATAAATACAATTACAATACAATATTAGGCTCATGACCTTTATAGGAGATTTACATCTTGTTCCATTTTGGAGAATATCCGACAACATAACCCATCGCGACCACCTCTCTCAGTAGGAGACATCTCATTTGGCTACACAACCTTACGAATTGACCATGGCCTCTCGGCCTCTTTGACTTCACCTCCTGCAAGATTCATCTCTCTCACTCGACACACGACTACCCAACCTCTCGACCTACACCCAACCGCTTGGCTAGTACACCACCCAACTAGGTAACCGCCACTCTTTCTCGCCTTCTACAAGATTTTTCTCTCAACTCATGGCAACCCAGCTTCAGGGCCTGCACCTAGTCACTAGGCCAACACCTTGGTTACTGTTGTGCTCTTTGACATCACCTTTCTCTTTTTTTTCGTTTGACTCTTCAACTACTGCACCCCTCTAGGGTTACACCTCGAGCCACACACCATCATCCAACATTTATGGCCATCAAATAAGCAGTCAAACAAATCTCCAATGTCAAACTTAGGGTTATCCACCTAACACCATACCCCCTAGTCAAAGAGACATTCATTACCATTTCACCAAATTTCATCGAGCACATGGGCCCACGTGCCATTTGTCCTCCACGTCATTGTCACATGTCGGTCTCCATCACAATCCACCATCCTTTCGAGTCCCACCACGACGTTCCTCATAGTCTATTGGGTCACCCATCACTCCAAGTGGTCCCCACATTCGTCGGCATCCAAGTTGCTATATCACTGGAAAACTAAACTTCAAAACCTCTTGTTAGAGGTTGTGAAGTTCCCAGAATCCGTGACTCGCCAACTATAAAGGGATCACTCAGTCGCTCAAAACTTGAACTTTCGAACCTCAAGGTGGAGGTTGCAAAGTTCCCAAAAGCTGCAACATGCCAACAACAAAGGATGTAGCCTTTGTTTCATAGTCACTAAGTTGGGAGGTTATTAAACTTTAGAATCCCACGACTTCAATTAGGAAAACTTGAAAACCAGCAACTTAACTCATGTCGATGAAGGAGGAAAACACAACTGCTCCAAGAAGTCGATCAAGCTAGCAAATTTGAGTCACATTTCTCAACATTCTCCCACTTGACGAAGAACTTACTGGATCCTTCCAAACAAAACTCAAGAATCTTAAACAATGCTTTTGTGCTCCAACCAAGACACCTGCAACGACATCCAAGATGTCCACCAACTCAGGCAAGAATTCCAACCATCCACCACAGGAAAAAGGAACGAGCCAAGGTGTATATGCACCAGTCTCAAGAACACAAGCATCAAATCCTATAGACGGAAAAGGCTTTAACACTGCCACCACTCCACTATGCTCACTCGCTATACAAAAACAATATCAACTTCAAAGTTGTCAACGTGAACACAACCGTGAAGTAATCCTCTAGAAACCAAGATATAACATCAACTAGAACAACAACCAAAAAACTAACTACTCCCATCCAATTGATCAACCCATGTGACTAAAAATAACACAGATAGCAAGTTTTAATCCATCCAATCACACATACCTCCAAGGTATCCACATCAACAAACTCATGCCACTTACATAACCAACCCATCAACAACAAAATACAAGCTCCAAGTGTCAACCGGTCGAAGAAGACCAGACATATCTAGGAACTCCCACTGCATGGGTAATTCTAGATCTAAAAGATCAAAGACATAATGATTCTACCAATAACATCACATAGAGAGTGTAAACATGTAGTTTCAAGGAACCATCCACAATGATATTCATAGCCTATACAACCCTCACAAGTCTCCATAACCAAGACCACAGAGAGAAAAGTTTGCATATCATATACCTGTAGAAAATACTTCTTCATACACCTCTAAATGCCAACTATTTCACCTTATTCTCCATGTATCTATGAGCACCTACAAATGATCATCTCATGCTAAACTCCAAATGCATCACTGCACCATCATGAAGTTATCAAGCATATGACCAATGCACCCAAAACACAGAAAATCACCAGACCACTGTCAAAGCTCCAATCATCTGAATCAGGAACTTATCATGACACAATGATCTTACCATCCCCTTTAGGAGATCCCATGCTCCAAGTGAACATACCATGGTCTCAAGAGCGATGCATCGTGCCAAAACTCTAATGCGCAATCAAGAGTATACCATGACATGAAACAAAACAAACTCTAAACCAACATCACCTGTCAAGCACTGCCAACACCTCAACCAAAGACTCAAAAGAGTCCTCCATGGCTATGAGATTTTGCACATCTTCAAATAGTGTCCATGCAAATGTGAAGGAACCCTTCTGCAACAACAAGATCTAAGAGCTCCTCCTAATAACATTTGCAACACAAAAGAAGATCATTCACCACCAAGTGATGAATCCACAGTCACTGCTAAAGCTCCCACTGAACTGTGATATCGAGCTTTCCAAGCATCATGACCAAACATCTGCTAAACTGGAAGTCCTTCAGGTCCACACAACAACATGTCCATCTGACAATAATACCAAGTGGAACTAAGATCTCCAAACCAAGCAGACAAAACCATCACTATCAAAAGCTTACACCATAAACATGTATCAATATTTTCATGACATCATGATACACATGCTACAAGCCCCCATAACCAACTATTCAGGTACTTAACACCATCCATCCTTGCATCTCAAAGCAGCTACACCAATGCACAAGTGGCCATAGACAAGGCCAACTAAAAAATCTGCACCATCACAAAATCAAATCTCATGGATATAGACAATCCACTTCTGAGTTGTCTCACAACAAACATGTAGGTAAAGACAACCCACAACATTGCACAACCTGTAGATCCATTCAACAAAAACATGCAAACCCATAATCACACTAGAAACTGATGAAAGGAAAATAGAGGTGCAGAATCGCATTCCTAACGCTAATACAACAGAGGAGAAGTGCAAAGACCAGTTTTAAAGCTTCTTAAAACAACTGAGATGAACACATTCATAATAGAAAGGATAACAAAAAACAAGAAAACACAATTAACTCCAGATTTACGTGGGAAAACCCTTTCGGGAAAAAACCCACCACACTAAGAGAAGACACTTTGTATTACAGTAGAAAGGATTACATAAAAATCTCACTATCCTCACTGTCTAATCGTTAGCTTACAGTAGTAGACTTAAATATTCATGCACTCACAGTTACAATAATTATTTTAGTATACTTTGAATATAACTCACTTCTCTATCTCGCTCACTTACTTACTTCACTATCACCCTTCATTGACTTATATCAATGTAATCGACTATACAAGTCTTACATCACATTAAACACTCCAACCAATCGCAGATCTTAATAATGCACTGATCACCCAATCAAGCAATCTGATCTTATGACCGATCTTCTCTACATCAGGCTACCCAGGCATTAATTTCCCTTGCCTTAATCAGATCCTGTCACCAATTGAAACATGTCTAGCATTTACTGCCTTCACCACTCCAGACTTCGACCAATTAGATGTTGAATAATTATAACGCGTCGCCTTCCCATTCGCTCATCACTTTGACCATGAGTCAAAACGGCCACCTGAGCTTTGAGCTTCTCTTACCATGCCACCTCTTCGAGTCAAAGCACCCACTATGGTATGGCGGTCCCACTGCCCAACCGCAGGTCCCTTCTAACACTATCGCGGTACCAAGGTAGTGGCTTGTTTTCCAGCCCGTCGCTTAACATCGCGTCACCGTTGAGCTTGTAACATTCTTCCATGGTATGGTGGCGCCACCACCCAACTACGAGGCTAAGAAAAGCCTCCCATGGTATGGAGGTAACCGCCTGTGCTGACTATCGAGCTTCGCCATGCTACTAGGCCCTGACCGCAAGACCTCTGCGGCAAGGAGGTAACCATCCCAGCTGACCGCCACAGCTTATCGCGCGCACCGCAACATGGCCAAAAGGCCATCGCGGTAGGGCAGTAAGTGTTCTTTGCAGACCGCCTGCCATTTACCATGACTTCACTGAGTGACACCCATAGTTAGGCGGTAACCGTCATCTTGACCACCACCCTTCACCGCGCAGCCACGCCATCGCCAAACCATACCCGCGGTATGGCAATGAACCTTTGCTTAATTGTCACCCGTCAACCGCGCTACCACCAGCCTAGGGAGGAGACCCCGTGGTATGGTGGTGACACCGCCCAATCGTAGACAAACCGACAAAGGCCCGTGGTAAAGTGATAAACCGCCAAATCGTGCCTCTAGGAAAGACTCTTAGCGGTAGAGCGGTAAAGGCTAAGAATGGATGATAATTTTGCCAAGTCTTTTCAAAGGTTCAAGCCAAAAGTTGAGGCACATGTTCCCAACAAACTCCCACTTGACGAAGACTTCTTGGCTTCCTCTAGACTTCGAAAAATTAGTGACAATCATAGGCCCCAAGGCCCATTGAATTTGTGCACCATCTGAACTTGTTCGTGCTCACTGGCTTTGTTAACACATCTGCAAAATTCTTCAAAGTGTCAACCTTTTCTAAACAGATCTTTCCATCTTCCACCATATCCCTCATGAAGTGATACTGCATATCAATGTGCTTTGTCCTGGCATGGAAAGTTGTGTTCTTTGCCAAATAAATGGCACTCTCATTGTCACAACAAATTGTAATATGCCTTGCATTAAACCAATATCAGAGCATAATCGACTCAGCCAAACTACTTCTTTGCAGGCGTATGTTGTTGTCATGTATTCAACCCCTATAGTGGATAAAGCGACTACATCTTGTCACTTGCTTGTCCAACTGACTGCACCACCATTTAGCATGAAAGTGTATCCACTTGTGGATCTTCTGTTGTCAATGTCCCTTGCCCAATTAGAATCCACATATCCACAAATGCTGAGTGTTCTCTATGATGCAACCGAACTCCCATGGTAACACAAAGCATATTCTGAAGTCCCCTTCAAATATTTGAACACTCTCTTCACAACATCCCAATGTGATCTTCCTAGATTTTCCATAAAATGACTGAGAACTCCCACTGCTTGGGAAATGTCTGGTCTTGTACAAACCATTGTGTACATTAGACTGCCAACAACACTTGCATAAGGCATCCCGGTCATGTCCTCCATCTCAGTAGCAGATTTAGGACAGTCTTCAACAAATAGTTTTGTTCCCTGCATAACTGGAACAACTAGCTACTTGCAATCATCCATACTGAATCTCTCCGAAACTATATTAACATACTTACCCTGGCTGACCCAAAGCTTTCTACTCGTTCTATCCCTGGTTATCTCCATCCCCAAAATATACCTTGTTGCACCTAGATCTTTCATTTTGAACTTTGCAAACAACTGAGATTTGAGATCAGAAATCATAGACTTACTATTTCCTATGAATAACATATCGTCCACATACAGGGTAATAATAAGCACATGATCATTTTCAGATTTATAATAAACACAATGCTCAAATTTTGATCTCACAAATCCCATAGACAACACAAAAGTGTCAAATTTTTGGTACCACATTCTAGGAGACTGCTTCAAACCATACAAAGATTTCTTTAATTTATAGACCAGAATTTGTTTACCTTTTTCAACGAAGTGCTCAAGTTGGAACATATAAATCTCTTCTTCCATCTTTCCATGGAGAAACATTATATTCACATCCATCTTCTCAATCTCTAAGTCATATGCTGCTGCCAATGACAACATAAATCTGATAGATGTCAACTTTTCTACAAGGGAAAAAAATTCTCCATAATCAATTCCCTCTATTTGGGAAAATCCCTTTACAACCAACCTTGCCTTATACTTTTCTACACTGCCATCTAGACCAGTCTTCTTCTTGAATACCCATTTACAACCAACAGGTTTTTGCCCTTCAGGCAAAGGTACCAAATCCTAGGTTTCATTTTTCTTCAATGATTCCATTTCTTCATTCATGGCTTCCAATCGGGAATTTGAATCAGACATGCTAATTGCTTCTTTTACAGTCCTAGGCTTATCAGTGCTAGTAATCAAAGCATGCGCATAGTTTGAATCTAACATAGAGAAATTGTACCTATTAGGTTGTCATTTTTCATGTGTAGACCTTCTTACTGGCTGAGGTTGTGGTTCTTCATCTTCAGAATTGTCAGAGCTGCTTGAACTCTCGTTAGTTTCAGGTACACCATGTAGTTACTCTTTTTCTAGAGTTTGAGGAATCTGAACTACATCATTCTTCTTTTCTCTTTTATCTGTCTTTAGCTGTGGATCAACCACTGAAGGTTTTAGCTCATGAAATATTACACATTTGTTGTATAGAACCTTCTCAGTATCAGGATCCCAAAGTTTGTATCTCTTCAGACCAATGCCATAGCCGATGAAGATACGTTTAACATCCTTGTTCTCCAACTTTGATCTTTTCTCATTGGGCACATATACATATGCCTCATAGCCAAAGCCACGAATATGTCTAAGAGAGGGCTTCTTACCAGACCATGCTTCCAAAGGTGTCTTGTCAACTAGAGAAGAACAAGGTGAACGATTTACTAGGTAACATGTTGTAGCCACAACCTCAGCCCAAATTTTCTACTCCAGACCAGCACTACTCAACATACTTCTCGCTCTCTCCATTAACATTCTCTTCAACTTTTCAGCAACTCCATTCTGCTATGTAGTATAAGGTGTAGTTTTATGCCTTTTAATCCCATGGTCTATGCAGTACCTTTTGAATTCTACAGAACAAAACTCACCGCTATTATCTATCCTAAAGCATTTGATTTTCTTTCCATTCTGATTCTCTACCAAAGTTTTAAATTCTTTAAACCGACTAAACACTTCTGATTTACTCTTAAGAAAGTATATAAATGCCCTTCTCGAATAGTCATCAATAAAAGAAACATAATATCTAGACTTTGATAATGAAGGAACACTAACTGGGCCAAACACATCAAAATGAACATAATCCTGTACACCAGAAGATTTATGAGGACACAAATAAAATGAAACATGGTGTTGCTTTCCATAAATACAATGTTTGCAAGAATCGAACTCAAGGTTACGATCATCAAGCCCTTCAACAATATTTTTATTTTTCAAGGTTTTTAAACCTTTCTCACCTATATGACTGAGTCTATGATGCCACAACATGGTCTTCTTTGCTAGAAGTTTCACCTCTAAAGCATTTGCAGCTAGAGAAGCATCTTCATCTTCCTCTATAGGAACAACTTTGCTTGACTTTACAGAGGCCTTGTTGCATTGAACATGATGTGCATCGATCTTGTACAGAGTGCCAGCATGTACACCCTTAGCCAACACCATTGAACCTCTAGCCATCTTACATCCTTTACTTGAGAAAGAAACTTCTACACCGGCATTATTCAGCTTACTGATAGAAAGTAAGTTACGAGCCAAACCTGGTATGTGCAGTACGCCACCAATCCCTTTGATTCTACTGTCAAGGAACTATATTTTGACTCTTCCATGACCAACTATCTCCAATGTCGAATCACTCACCAGGTACACCTTTCCACCATCATACTTCTTGTACTTAGTAAACCATTCTCTATGAGACACCATCTAAAAGGATGCACCCGAGTCAACCAGCTAGACATCATCTGATGCCTGAGTTGCCAAGGTTGCAATGAAGGCATCTGCATCACTTTGAGAAGAGTCGTTGTCTGAAGCGTTACTCTTCTTCTTCTTCTTCTCCTTACAATCCTTTCGGATATGACCAGGTTGCCCACAATTCTAGCATTTCACCTTGGACTTTTTACCAGGAGACTTTGATCTCCCTACAAATTTAGATTTGGACTTCTTATCCTTCTTCTTTCCTTTCTCCTTTGATCTACCTTGAACAACAAGGGCTTCTTTAGCCATCTTTGAAGACTTCCTCTGCATCTCTTCAGACAACAATGAGGCAACATCTTCCATCTTGAAAGTAGTGGTCGTACTTCTAATAGCCATTACAAGATGATCCCAAGTGTCAGGTAACAAACATAACAAGAGCATGCAACGATCCTCCTCCTCTATCTTTACACCCACAAATGCCAACTAAGCAACACTCATGTTAAACGAGTTCAGATGGTCTGCAAAAGATGCACCTTCTTCCATCTTCAAGGAGTACAATTTCTTCCTCAAGAATAACTTATTTACCAGAGACTTTCCCTGATAAATATCACCAAGCTTCTTCCATAATGAAGCTGCAGACTTCTCCTCATGGACATTCAGGAGTACAAAATCGACCAGACTAAGTCTTATCAGACCTCTCGCTCTTCTATCTACAAGGTCCCAATCTTATTGCTTATTACTTTGTGGCATAGTTCTAGACACAGCAACCCAGAGGTCTCTATCCACAAGCAAGTCTTCCATTTTTGAGTTTCCATAACTCAAAGTTTCCACCATTGAATTTTTCAATCTCTACTCTACTTGATGTACTCGCCATCTCAAACAAAACTAAGTTCTAACTTTACAATACTCCCACTGGAACAATATTAGCATAAAAAATCAGCCTTACTAACAAGGATAACACAACTGGCCAAGCTCTGATACCACTTGAAGGGAAAATAGAGGTGCATAATCACTTTCCTACCACTAATACAACAGAGCAGAAGTGCAAATACCAATTTTAAAGCTTCTTAAAATAACTGAGATGAACACATACAAAATAGAAAGGATAACATAAAACAAGCAAACACAGTTAACACCAAATTTACATGGGAAAACCCTTTCAGGAAAAAACCCACCACACCAAGAGAAGACACTTTGTATTACAGTAAAAAGGATTACATACAAAACTCACTGTTTGATCGTTAGCTTACAGTAGCAGACTTAAGTATTCATGCACTCACAGTTAAAATACTTCTTTCAGTATACTATGAATACAACTCACTTCTCTGTCTCGCTCACTTACTTACTTCACTGTCACCCTTCATTGACTTATATCAATGTAATCGACTATACAAGTCTTACATCACATTAAACATTCCAACCAATCGTGGGTCTTAATAATGCACTGATCACCCAATCAAGCAATCTGATCTTCTGACTAATCTTCTTTGCATTGGGTCATCTAGGCATTAATTTCCCTTGCCTTAATCGGATCCTATCACCAGTCGAAACACGTCTAGCATTTATTGCCTTCACTGCTCCAGACTTTGACCAATCAGATGTTGAATACTTGCCACGCGTCGCCTTCCCATTTGCTCATCGCTTTAACCATGAATCAAAATGGCCACCCGAGCTTTGAGCTTCTCTTGTCGTGCCACCTCTCTGAATCAAAGCTCCCACTGTGGTATGGTGGTCCCACCACCCAACTGCAAGTCCCTTCTAACATTGTCGCAGTACCGAGGTAGTGGCTTGTCTGCCAGCCCGTTGCTTAACACCGTGTCACCACTGAGCTCGTAATGTTCTTCCACGGTATGGCGATGCCATTGCCCAACTATGAGGCTAAGCAAAGCCTCCCATGGTATGGTAGTAACCACCTGTGTTGACTGTCGAGCTTCACTGTGCTACTGTGCCTCGACTGCAAGACCTTCACGACAAGGAGGTAACTGTCCCAACTGACCGCCATTGCTTACCGCGACATGGCCAAAAGGCCATCACGGTAGGGCGATAAGTGTTCTTTGTAGACCGCCAACCATTTACCATGGCCACCATGGCTTCACTGAGCGACACCCACAATAAGGCAGTAACCGTCATCTTGACCGTCGCCCTTCACCGCGCAACCGTGCCATCGCCGAACCATACCCGCAGTATGGCGATGAACCTTTGCTTAACTTTCACCCATCAACCGCGCTACCACCAACCTAGGAAGGAGACCCCGCAGTATGGCGGTGACATCGCCCAACCGTGGACAGACCGACAGAGGCCCGCGGTAAAGCGGTAAACCACCAGACCGCACCTCTATGAAAGACTCTCAGCAGTAGAGCGGTAAAGGCTGAGAATGGATGATAATTTCGCTAAGTCTTTTTAGAGGTTCAAGCCAAAAGTTGAGGCACTTGTTCCTAACAACTGATATCTCAAAGGGAATAGCCACGTAGACAACTTGACTCAAACACCAAATCAAGCTCAAATTCGATTCGCCAATCATGTCCACAACTTGAGCACCATAGTCTAGGAACACAACAAGAAACACCACAAGAATGTTGAGTGACAAATTACATACCAACACTCCCATGCAGAGAAGACATCACACCTCCTCAAACCATGTCAAACTGCAACTATCTCATCCAATCACACCCCAAAAGCGAGGGTCTAGAAAATAGATTAACAACAACTCCACATAACAACAAGTTTTTTTGACCATGTAAAACCTACAAAAACACAAAGCCATGCAAGTACAAAATATCCTTAAAAGGAAATAGTAGTTTAAGAACTTCAGGCCCATTTCAAGCCAACTCTAAAACCACCAACATGCACATGCATTCGAGAGAGACGAGCTATTACAAGAGCTTCCAAATCATCCAATGATCAACTCCATAGCCTTCATGCAATCGGGGTACCATAAAAGTTTTTCCTTCCAATTCTAGGTGTAGACACCTAAATTTGACCACTTCCATATGGCCAAATCCGTCTCCTTACGCCTCTATGACACCAATATTAATTGATGTATTTCTTTAATTAATATTTCACCTTCTACCTAAGGTTCTTAAAGTATTTAATTTAACAATTAAATACTTTATCCTTTATCCTTTCTTCTCTAAATTAAATAAACATATCAATTATTTAATTTAGTCATTTTCCCCTTTTGAATTCAATTTTAAATTCATTATTTTTCCCTCTCCTTATCACATCCTCCATAACCCCTCTTCTAATATGGATTAAGATGTGCACCACTTAATCAAGATTAATGTCATGTCCTCCATAACTATCCACTTGCCTCTAATCATCATTAATTAGCCTAATCACCTAATTGCACAACCTTAATCTAATCCCCTTGCTACATTTAGCATGCCTTTTTTGGTCGACTTTCACATCTTCCATATTTGGCATAGGTTCTCTTCCCATGTGAATTTAAAATTCATTCTTTATTCCTCCAAGAATCTCCCTCTTCCCCATGTGAATTTAAAATTCACTTTTGATTCCTCCAAGGAATCTTCTCTTCCCCATGCGATCATTGAAAGGTCACATCAAATCACATGGAGGCTAAGAAACTTCCATTATAAGGGCCTTGTTTTATCCACAAGGAAATTTTCAGCCTCCTCCATAAGAACTTTTTCTTATCCACAAGGTACTCATCATAAAAATTCATATTTATTCTCCCAACCACCTTATCCATTTCAATCATGTGAATTTAAAATTCACATTTAGTCCCCCAACAACTTCTCTCTTCCCCATGGATTTTTTTTGAGGAATACTAAAATTCCTCATATGTCAATTTCACCTTCATATGGGACAAGAGGTTCCTTTTTGAAGAAATCCTTTCATCCCCAAGGTACTTGCAAAGTACTTGTCCTTCCTCCACATCATTTGTACTTTGTCCATCTCACCTTTCCCCTTGGACAACTCACCCTCCACATGTCAAGATGTGAGGGCTTGTGAGTCCTCAAATCACCACAACCCTTCATCTTGGCCATGGTGGCTCAATCCTGGCCATTGAATTCTCTAGAGAATTAAAATTCCTCTATAAATACTCCCCTCTTACATGCTTTAAGGGACCTCATGCATTTTGTAACAAATTTATGATCTTAAGTCATTTGAGCCTCCATACTTGCATTCCATAAGCTTTCTATCACATCCCTTTGCATTCACTCCCCATTCATCTTAGCCATTTATATCTTCCATTAAATTTCAACCACTTTGCATCAGATTTGTCATCCAATGAGCACATATTTCCATCTACATCAAGGGCCAACCAAAGGACCGATTCATGACAAGGTATAATCAATTTTTATTTTCATCTTTCTTTGTTTTGAATCCAACTAGGCTAATCGTTGAGGTGTTCGTGTTCTTTTTCTCTCGTTTTGCATCTTGTTTTGTATGATTTAGGGGAGTTAAAGGTCACTGGTCACATTTATGGCACACCTAGTGGGACCCACAAACGGGTCAATTTTTTAATAAGTTTGTTTTTTTTTGTATTTTTGCGAGTTCAGGTGACTCAAAGGGGCGACCACGCCCGGGCACACGCACCCCTCTGTAGTAAAATCATCATTTTTGGCTTTTTGTTTGCATTTATGTAGGTTTGTGTGACTCAGAAGGGCGATCATGCCCTAGCAGAGGCGACCCCGCCCGAGCACACATGCCCCTCTGCAGTAACATCATCATTTTTAGCCCTCTATTTGACCCGAGGAACAACCAGGTCCTACATGGATGCTTGTCTACAGAAACTAGTACCATAAGTTCTTTGTTTTCATTAGAGGGGTGACCACACCCTAACAAAGGCGACCATGCCTTAGCAGGGCTGGCCACACCTGGGAAAACACACCTCTCTACAACAAAACAAGTGTTTCAACTCTTTGTTTTCATCAGAAAGGCGGCCAAGTCAAGACAAAAGTTAAAAACAATGTTTTAGTGCATTTTTCAAACTTCATTTTCTATTGTTTTGTTAACATTGACCCCCTAACATGTGTTGTTGGTGATTGTGAAGGGTTTTATACTAATGTTTGTGCAAGAAGTTTACGATTGATGAAGAATGATGGAAAAAATACTAACTTGTTTCTTGCAAGACAAGAAGACCAAGACCCTTAGTTAGTTGTTTGTTTCATTTTTCTTACACTAATTAGGTATATAAACTAAGTAGGGGGTCAAAGAATTTGCTTGCCTTGTTTGAAAAGTAAGCTATGGACATATCCAATCCCCTTGCACTATTTGGCAATCCTGGGTGAAGAGAAATCATAGCTTACTTAGTTCTTTGTGTTACCCAAGGGGGTGGAAATCATTCAAGCTTTCCCCTTGCACTTCGTGTGAGCTTGGGGAGTAGCTGAAAATGATTAACATCTTCTTTTTAGTGGGACCTACTTGGGGATTTCATCATCCCAAGGGACAATCCCGACCACATGTATTGGCAGGGTATATAAAGGGGGGAGGCGAAAGCTATATCCCAATCCAGTCACGTTGTAATTGGCAGAGCATCGAAGCTAGAGTGATACCTAAATAGATGTGAAGAGTTGGTCCAAGCCTTTCAGTATCTCGTTGGGGTTTCTGACTCACGCTTGTGATGGACTTATGTTCACAGTTTGGGCCTCACATATCGAGCGTATATCGAGGACTCCCTAGAACGCCTTGTTTAGCCTAGTTAGAGAACCGTGTTGGCCATACCCTTTTTACTAATCTTAGGATTGTGTTGTTTGAACTATTTTTTCTGTGTAAAACTAGTGCTTATCTTAAAAATCAAGACAGTCTTTCTATTTTTCTCGTTGCTTGAAGTGTTTTCAATCCTTTTCCATAGTCATTGTTTTACCTACTTCAATTTCAAGTTTGTCAACAAGGGCAACTAGGCCCTAGTAGGGGTGACCTTGCCCTAGTAGCAGTGGCCATGCCTGGGCACACATGCCCCTCTACACCAGAATCAACCATTTTTTATCCTTGTTTTCACCCGAGGGGTGACCTTTCCCTAGTAGGGGCGGCCACGCCCAAAACAAGTCATTTCTCAACATCCCCTTCGTCATTTCGTTAGTTCGCTCCCCTATTTTGAACATCCATTCCACCATTCCGTCAACTCGTTCCTCTATTTAGAGGATTCATTCACCCGTTCTAGGAACCCATTTTTCCATTCAGGGAACTTGTTTTGCCATTTAGGGCACCCATGCATCATTCAGGGAATCCATTTTGCCATTCAAGGAACCTGTTTCATCATTTAGCAAGTTTGTTTCACCGTTTGTCAGGATTTTTTGGTCTCGTTCTTGATTTGGACAAGTTCAAGAACTAGTTGGGCGAACTTTCCCTACCAGAGGGGTGACCTTTCCCTAGCAGGGGCGGCCACGCCCGGGTGCACATGCCCCTCTACAACAACATCATCATTTTTAGCCCTCTATCTGACCAGAGGCGCGACCACGCCCTAGCAAGGGCAGCTACGCCCAGGCACACACGCCCCTTTGCAAAAAAAAACATCATTTTTAGCCCTTTGTCTAATTAGAGGGGCGAACCTACCCCAAATAGGTGACCCTGCCCTCAAACAGGGGTGAAACAACCTTTTTCTTCTTCATCTAGGGCCCCGTTCGGGTCCATTTCGATGTCCGTTAATCTGCTTTCTACCTTGTTCATTGCTTCCAAAGAATCAATCCTTCATACCACAATTGGCCTACATATTCCTCAGTCCAAAATCATTATCCAATAATTCATCCTCGTCCTATCCATCCCCAAACCATCCAATTTTTTAAAAAAACTAGGAATTTATTTACCCCAACTTGTTGGGGTCATAACTTTCTACTCGGTGCTCATAATTCAGAACCATTTACACCGTCGAAAAGGGCTCCTAGAGTACTAATTCAATCCCTAAAATAGTGTGCCTTCGACAACCCATTTTAGGGACCAACACAAGTTTCAACCCTAAATTCCACTCTGAAGACCTCCAAAAACACGATTTACTACGCCAAAAAAAACCAAAAAAAATTGAAATTTTTAATTTTTAATTTTTCCCAATCCTAACACCCCTGGACTATTTTGGACAATAATCTAAGCTTTAATATAGTCCTTGTCTAAGCTCCAATCCAATTCTAATATGATCTTTAATCCCATCATCTTAATCTAAGCTTTAATCCCATCATCCTAATTTAAGCTTTTATTCAATCCTAATATTAGCTTAACCTGAATCCCGATTTGAGCCTTCGGTCCATCCATATCCAGGATCTTTTGATATCAAAACAAATCTTAAGATCTCTTCCCCCATATTCTTCCAATTCATCCTCTATCCCTTCTCTATTATGTTATTTTCCATCATCTAGTCTTTCCTTCTAATCTATATCCATCATGAATCCTTATCCCCCTCTCGCATGACCAATAATAGTAGTCAAAGGGAATCCTAACTACGTTGATGACGATAACAAAAGTCTTGTTGATCAAGAAGAGTGTAAGATAGATCCCCTTGATGCTATCATTGCTAGCAAGCTTTTTCCAATCACCCCCTAAAATCCAGCTACTTCTTTGAACTATCCCCCCATGTCATCATATAATAACAATCCTTATGCTACCCTTGACAAGGGATATCCAGTACCCTCACCATCCACATATTCATCATGTCCTCCCTGTCAACTTCTATCCTATCCAACATCCACCTCCTCCTATCCTTATCATCATCAACAATCCCAATACCTCTACCTTAATCCCACACTCACACATTCCTATCATAATCCACCGTCCCAATATTCCTCTTATCTTAATCCTCCATCTCAATCTTCTTATCATAATCCATCATCCATATCCTTCTATTCCAACCCACCATACATGTCTTCCTATGGTAGTCCACCACCTCAATCTTCTTGTTCTAATCCAACATCCACACCTTCCTATCACAATCCCCCATCCCAATATCCTTACCTTAATTCCACATATTAACATCCTAATCCTCCATCCATGTCCTCGTACGAGAATTCGCCACCCACATCTCCCCATCCTAATCCCTCACCCACATCTTCCTACTATTATCCATCACCCCAATCTTCTCATCCTAATCTATCATCCACATCTTCCTAATACTACCCACCATCCCAATCTTCCCAACCTGGTCTAGCATTTGCATCCTCCTATCTTAATTCATCATCTGCATCCTCTTACGTCCCCCCCCCCCTTACCACATTATATCTTAATCCTCCACAAATCCCTAACCCTAATCCTCCATCTCCCCTTAGTCCTCCATCTAGTCCCATTCACTCATCTAATCCTAATTCACCAATTCCTAATCCTAGTCCTCCAACCACTCATAGTCCTCCATCCAATCTCATCCCCACATCTAATCCTAATCTGCCAATCCCTAATCCTAGTCCTCCATCCATTCCCATCACCCTACCTAATCCTACATCCCTTCCAAATGTCACCCAAGGACTCATGACAAAAGAGACACCATGCCCTCCCACTCTATCATGTACAGTCACTAGTGATGAGGCCCTCCTCCATCCTACACCTATCATTCCCATTACCATTCTTGACACCATCCAAACGGTTGAGCCTGTCAAACCCATCAAATTCGTTGAATCCCCATCTTCTACTAATAGATCCACCCAATCCACTCCTCCTAGTCCTAATATTACCAAATTTCAATCCCATGACCTTCATGAACCATCTGAGGAGTCCCTCCAACATTCCTTCATCATCATTCCCACCACACCAGATGAGCCATGCCAAGGGCTTGATCTAACGCATACAAGCATATCCCCTCCTCCAAATACAGATCCTACCATCCCATCCACTCCATCTCAAGATCATAGTCCCCCCATCCCATCCCATGATTCCTTTCCTCACTCGAATCCTACCATCCTCTCTTCTCCATCTCAAGATCACACTAGCTCATCCGCTCCATCCCATGCTCCCCTTCGTACCCACGATCCAATCACCCCATCTCATGAGCCCTTATCACCCACTGCCACAAATCTAGATGTTGTCATTGCACCTAATCCCTCTCTCGATCCCTTATCACTCATTCCTCCTGATGGTGCTTTCCCCTCGTCTCCATCGCATGATCCTCCATTGTTGCCTAGCTTTGTCACCCAACGCCACTTTTATATCACCTTGGAAAAATTACACTCAACCATGGTGGTCTTCTTACAGAAGAAAAACGAAGTATGTGCACCACCCTTCCTGCTCCTCCTGCTAACGACCTTGCATCATGCTTCCAAAAGAATAAGCATCCTACCATCGATCACATGCTCAAGAACATGAAATATAAAGGAAAAGGTTTAGGCCTTTATGAGCAAGGTATGCTAGAGGCCATTCAGGTCAAAGAACATCCAGATGCGCACAGTCTTGGATATATCTCCCAATAATCACAATCCAAAATTGTTGGTACAACCTCCATGCATCCTAAACGATCCTCTTCTAAAGGAATGAGAGGCACTTCCCACCGTTCCACCAAATCATTTATCGCCGTTCCCCCTCCTCTATCATATTACCTCAAAACAACCATCTATCTTCCTCCTACATCCTCTAAATCCATTTTGGGTCCTTATGTCCCTCCACCAAACTTCACACATCCTCCATATACAATGTCAATTTTAGGCCCTTATATCCCAAAATCACCTCCTCCATCCTATCTTATTTATCCTCTCATCCATCCATCACCTATCCCTCACACACATCACAAGAATCCTAAATTCATAACTCCTAATTAGGATCAACAAAGGCACCCATCCATGCATGTTATCTTGCATCCTTCATCCACACACCATTATCAAAATCCTACCTTTATCACTCCATCCACGTCTCCTCTGCATCATCCATCTCCTCGTACCCATCCCATTGCTACTAAACACTCTTTGGATGCCACAACAAAAATGTATAAATCCAAACATCCACATGAATCTAAAGCTCCTCATGCCCCCTCCAAAAGACATGTTGAAGAAAAGAAAAATCAAATCCAAAATCCAAATCAATCCAAATGGCCACAAAGGCCCACTAAAGAAAAAATCAAAACCATGTGGATTCCCAAGAAAAAAGAGGCCATGCCTTCAAATGAGAAATCCCTAAGCCATCTAAATTTTTTAATCCCAACGCTAATCATTTGCATCCTCCATCTCCTAAATATATTTTGAGTCCTTATGTCCCAAAATTCACTATCCCAACGCCTCCAATATCGCCACATTCTCCATCCATGAACCCTCTTGTCATTTCACATCCACCACATGTGCCAATGTTGGTCCTGAACACCTTCCCCCACCACACCTCCACTCCATCATTCCATCCATATACTTTCCAACCTCCCCATCCACTATCCCCCATATCTCCCCCATTAAATCCCTTTGATCCATCCTCTTGCATAATCCATCCAATCTAATAAGGATGTACCAACATCTAATGGTCGCTTTACACATGGGCTCTTTTTACCTCATATGGAACTTGATGCTTGAGTATTTCATCCATCTCTTTTATCACATATCTTCCAAATTCACATATCCATATCCTTATATTTATCTATCTTCCAAACCCACATCCTAGTCCAAAAGTTAAAAAATCAAAAAAATCAAAAAAACGAAGAGAAAAACAATGAAAAAAGAAAACAGTAAAGAGAAAATAATTCATCCAATGGCGAAAACTTGGCAAACAAGTGCCTTGGATAAGTACCATGATGAAAACTTGGCAAACAAGCATCATGCGTAAATCCCCCATCCAGTTTACTTCCACAATTGGGGGCAACTTCCACCTATGCATTCCCTTCCTCCATCTCCTACATCTACCTATCTTCCACATCCTACCCATCATATCCCATTTGTATCTAGTCCCTCCCTCTTCCTTGTGATCTTGGCCTCGATAGGGGCACACATATACACATGCTTTGGACACCTCTTGGCATATATTCTCCCTCATCCATACACTATCATATTCCTTATCCTCCCCATCTACTTTTCTGATCCATGCATATTATCTACATCCATCTACCTTCATCATCCATCCATCATACCAACAACCATATCCCTTCCTTATCTATATCTCCTATCTATGTCCATCTTACTCCCTTATCCACTTATCCTGCTATCCCTCTTGCCTCGTCACGAATGACACATCTAGAGTGGGGACATCTCCTTATTTACGATAGAGTCCTTAGATACATCATCCATCCATCCCTCTAAGTAATCCTTTCCATATCCCCATCCTTCCCATCCTTATCTCCCCATCCCTTTATCCATCCTGTAATCCCTTCCATCTACCAAATCCTTCTCTTCCTATACTCTCATCCACTAGTCATTTTTTCATCCTTTCATCCTTATCTACCCATCCCTCTATCTAAATATCCCGCCCATATCCCTATCCTTATCTTCCTATCCATCTTCCCAAATCCTTGTCCCTCTATCCACCTATCCTAGCATCTTTCTATCTCCCCATCTTTATCAATCCATGCATTTATCTCTATTTTCCTTCCATCTCATCATCCCTTGTCATTGGTATCTAGCTATAGACTACCCCCATGCAATCCAATGCCATACATTACACTATCATCACTCCTATCTATTCCTCACATTTGTCTCATATTCTATCACTTTTCATCATTCCTCTAACCATCGTCTCATCCTCCCACTTCATCTTTTGATGATTTGGATACCTATCCCATCCCCAAGCTTCACATAATCTGCATCCAACATATCAACCATCCTATCCACACAGACTATCTTGGCTCATCATATCAACTCCATCATTGTATCTCCTTATCATGGTCATCTCATCATCCCTTATCTGTCATTTCTCCATCCTTGTCGAATTATGTTACCCTAGCGCTTTCACGTAGGCAAGATCAATCATTTGATCCACCCCCGGGGTTCTATCTTTTGTCTATCTTGTCATCTTCCATCATTTGTTTTTGGCCTTGTATTGAACTATGTTTCCCCTGCACTTTCACGTAGGCAAGGCTACATCATTTCATCTGCCCCTGGGGTATTTTTGTCCGTCCTCATCCGTCACCATTGTCCACTTTTTGATCTTCTTCATTGTTGGTCTTTCATCCTTTTCGAACTATGTTGCCCTTGCGCTTGCACGTAGGCAAGGCTGATCATCTGATCCGCCCCTGAGACTTCTCTTTGTCTTCTTTTGTGGTCAGTCTATCTGATCATTATCTTCCATCATCTGGATTCATCATCCTCTTTTCGCTTTTATCATGGTCATTTCCTGAACTATGAGGGCTCTGCGCTTTCACGTAGGCAAGGGTAATCTTTGATCAACCCCCGAGCCCCTAGGTCTTTAGGATGAGTCTGTCTTGTGTCTTGTTGTCAAGGTATGTCCTTATCTCACTGGTATCTCACAAATAGAATCCATTTATGTCATGAGGTTTAATTGGTTTTCGAATATCCCGCGTCATTATGAACCTTTTAATTTAGCATCCATTTTTGGTTTCAACAGGATGTATCCTTCCTAACAGACCACATCGACCCCATCTATCATCTTGATCCTATGGAAAATGATGTTTTGAAATTGATTGCAATCTTTTGATGTTTTTGGTTTTTGTTTATCATTTGAGCTCCCTATCATCACTCGTCAAGGCCGCCATAATCTCTCATATTATGATGTGTTTTGACTAGTTTACATAGGGGCATATCTTGATCTTTTTGTATGTTTCTAACTTCTTGGTTATCCCACACAACATCCACCAAGATCCTTGTGGTCTTGCGTTATGCTGGGGCATCCTTTTGTGCTTGTGGATATCCCAATACCTGGCCTGACCAAAGTCATCATGACTTTGGGGTGTTGGGATAACCTCCTTGTTTGTTGTGTTTGTGTATGCATTAGACACTAATCTGCCTTGGTTCCACATACCATGGTATCTGGTGTCTTATGTTATAGCAAAAAGCAGTGCTTCAAAAATGACAAATTGCATTGCGTTATATCTTTACCTCCATCATCTTCATTCATTTTAGCCATCTCACATCTCCATCCAATCCTAACCCATTCAATCTAGCACAAATCATCTAATCACATCTTTGCTACAAGTCTTGATCCAATCACCATTCTCATCAATCATCATCAGCGAGATGTATCCTTCCTCATCCTTGTGTTGTTTTGGGATGTATCCTTCCCTCATCAACAACACTCTCATCGGGATGTATCCTTCCCTATCCTTCTGTGTTGTTTTGGGATGCATCCTTCCCTCATCAACACCACTATCATCATCCTCATCAGCAAGATGTATCCTTCCCTATCCTGATGTTGTTTTGGGATGTATCCTCCCCTCCTCAACAACACTCCATCAACCATCAGTCCATCCTGGCTTGTAGCTTGACTAGGGCAACATCATAGTTGTCCTTGAATCCATTTGTGCTTACCTTTATCTCTTCATATCATCATCCTCTCTCATCCATCATTTTGCATCATCTTCCCCATCTACCCTTGCATCATCTCATCCATTTTGAGAGCACACCCGTGTTCTCTTAAACCCGCATGTCCTCTCGAGGGGGCATCCTAATCCCTAATCTTCATCTTCACTCCCATCACTTTTCCTCCTAGTCACTCCTCGAATGACTGGGGCATCTTCATTAATCTAACCATCTTCTTCTAAGTGCTATATTTTAATTTTCTTTGAAATGATGCTACTTCGTAACACCATCTGAAAGAGGTGCAAAATGTAGACACCTAAATTTGACCACTTCCATATGGCCAAATCCGTCTCCTTACACCTCTATGACACCAATATTAATTGATGTATTTATTTAATTAATATTTCACCTAAGGTTCCTAAAGTATTTAATTTAACAATTAAATACTTTATCCTTTATCATTTCTTCTCTAAATTAAATAAACATATCAATTATTTAATTTAGTCATTTGCCCCTTTTTAATTTAAATCAATTTTAAATTCATTTTTTTCCCTCTCCTTGTCACATCCTCCATAACCCCTCTTCTAATTTGGATTAAGATGTGCACTACTTAATCAAGATTAATTTCACATCCTCCATAACTATCCACTTGCCTCTAATCACCATTAATTAGCCTAATCACTTGTTTGCACAACCTTAATCCAATCCCCTTGCTACATTTAGCATGCCCTTTTTGGTCAACCTTCACATCTTCCATATTTGGCATAGGTTCTCTTCCCCATGTGAATTTAAAATTCATTCTTTATTCCTCTAAGAGTCTCCTTCTTCCCCATGTGAATTTAAAATTCACTTTTGATTCCTCCAAGGAATCTTCTCTTCCCCATGCGATCATTGAAAGGTCACATCAAATTACATGGAGGCCAAAAACCTTCCATTATAAGGGCCTTGTTTTATCCACAAGGAACTTTTCAGCCTCCTCCATAAGAACCTTGTCTTATCCACAAGGTACTTATCATAAAAATTCATATTTATTCTCCCAACCACCTTATCCATTTCAATCATGTGAATTTAAAATTCACATTTATTCCCCCAACAACTTCTCTCTTCCCCATGGGTTTTTTTTGAGGAATACTAAAATTCCTCATAGTCACTTTCACCTTCATATGGGACAAGAGGTTCCTTTTTGAAGAAATCCTCTCATCCCCAAGGTACTTGTCCTTCCTCCACATCATTTGTACTTTGTCCATCTCACCTTGCCCCTTGGACAACTCACCTTCCACATGTCAAGATGTGAGGGCTTGTGAGTCCTCAAATCACCACAACCCCTCATCTTGGCCATGGTGGCTCAATCCTGGCCATTGAATTTTATAAAGAATTCAAATTCCTCTATAAATACCCCCCTCTTACATGCTTTAAGAGACCTCATGCATTTTGTAAAAAATTTATGATCTTAAGTCATTTGAGCCTCTATACTTGCATTCCATAAGCTTTCTATCACGTCCCTTTGCATTCACTCCCCATTCATCTTAGCCATTTGTATCTTCCATTGTATTTCAACCACTTTGCATCATAATTGTCATCCAATGAGCACATATTTCCATTTACATCAAGGGCCAACCAAAGGATCGATTCAAGACAAGGTATAATCAGTTTTTATTTTCATCTTTCTTTGTTTTGAATCTAGCTAGGCTAATGGTTGAGGTGTTAGTATTATTTTTCTCTCATTTTGCATCTTGTTTTGTATGATTTAGGGGAGTTGAAGGTCATTGGTCACACTAGGAAAACACCCAGCATAAGCATATTACTCCTTGACTGAAAAACAACCCAAGCTTCTCCATACCATCAGGGAGCCTCACACAGACATCCAATATGAACCACACTCTGCTACAACACAACCATGAAGAAAAAAATAGTCCACCCCATGCATCAGGATCATTCACTGCCAACTTGGAACCTCAGATCACAACATTCCAATATGACCAATTCCAATTTCTCCATCTTCACCATCTTCCATGCTGCGTGTTGTCTCAGAATCTTAAACAAAAGAGCACGAATTTCTACTCGCCAAAGGATCAATACATCAACCAATTCCTCAAGATTTCCTCAAGCCTACAAGACTAAGAAATCTTCACAAAAGTAGTACCGAAAACCAACATCTCCAAGGAGAAACAAAAATTAGAAGAAGGCTCTGATACCACTTGTCGGGAAATACGAACGAGCATCTCAGAAAGAAACATCCAAGATCAACAATGCCTTAGATAGATTTTTTTTATTTCTTTTATTTACCTCAAAGACATGTACTACTATGCCATAAAGTGTAATCAAACATAGTTCATTTCCCACATTAATCCTTTTGAGAGAAACTCATGCTTAACCAGTTTCAACAATACCAATAACAGATTTAAAAAACATAACCAACAACCATGAAAGATGAAACAAAAGACATGAAAACACAGACACCCCTCTAGGGTTACACCTTGAGCCACACACCATCATCCAACATTTTTGGCCATTGGATAAGCAGTCGAACAAATCTCCAACGTCGAACTTAGGGTTATCCATCTAACACCATGCCGCCTAGTCAAAGAGACATTCATTACCATCTCACCAAAGTTCATCAAGCACATGGGCCCACGTGCCATTTTCCCTCCATGTCATTGCCACCTGTCGGCCTTCGTCACGATCCACCATCCTTTCGGGTGCCACCATGACGTTCCTCATAGGCTATTGGGTCACCCATCACTCCAGGTGGTCCCCACATTCATTGACATCCAAGTTGCTAAATCATTGGAAAACTGAACTTCAAAACCTCTTGTTAGAGGTTGCGAAGTTCCCAAAATTTGTGACTCGCTAACTATAAAGGGATTGCTCTGTCGCTCAAAACTCAAACTTTCGAACCTCAAGGCGGAGGTTGCAAAGTTCCCAAAAGCCGCAACACGTTGACAATAAAGGATGCAGCCTTCACTTCACAGTCACTAAGTCATGAGGTTATGAAACTTTAGAGCCCCGCGACTTCAGTTAGGAAAACTTGAAAACCAACGACTTAACTTAGGCCGATGAAGGAGGAAAACACAATTGCTCTAGGAAGTCGATCAAGCTAGTAAATTTGAGTCACATTTCTCAACATGTTCTTGCACCTTATCTAAAAAGAATTGTATATTTTCCAACTCACTTTAGAAAATATGGTTGTTTTAGGTGCTCGTGATGCTCTCTGCTTGAACCACAAGGAATATGATTGTCATATGCTTTTGAACAACCAATATCTTCCAATTAATGGTGCAATATTCTTACCACAAAAAAATGTTGGCCAACCAACCATTAGATCTTCATTCTTTGGCCAAAGAAAAGGCACAATCACCGCCCAACAAAACCTCTAGGTTTCTCAAAGCTTCTAACCTAACATGGGTTATAAATAATTTAAATTAAGGCAAGCTTGGGATCTGGATGGAGTAGGGTTTGCTATTTAATAATTTGTTTTGAACATCTTCAACTGTTATTGGGTTTCACTTTACCATATGGCCTCCAAACAACTACAAGTTACAAACTCTTGTACCCTAAAACACTCCCATCGATATGTTCAAGTGACTATGCTGATAACTTGAAGTAAATTGTTGAAATAGGGAATAATTTATGAACACTAAGATTTATAAGAATTGAGTGATACCAAACACATAAAACATCAACAAGAAATGGAAAAGCTTGTGTCTCAAATTCTAAAAATATTTGCAAAAACCTAACCAATGCAAAGATTAAAAAAAATCCAGTAGAGATGTAAACACTTTCAATACTTATTACAATAATTCAAATCTACTGACCATGAATTAAAGAAATTCAAATATATAATCTAAGCATCAAACGAATTCAAATATATAATCTAAACATTAAAGGAATTCAAATATATAATCTAAGCATCAAAGGAATGCAATTAGATGGAGAAAGGAAACAAATCCCAACTGTTTGATATATTCAAAAACTTTGACCAGTGAAAACATAAAGAAAACAATAAAGATATATACATACTTATAATTACTATTGCATGAATTCAAATATCTTCACTAACAAACAAACAACATTAATTCAATCACCAAATAAAAGGGGGCAAAAATAGGCAAGATTCCAAATAAAGGCATTACCAAAACCCTAAACTAATACAAAATCAAGAAACAATAAACTTAAGATTTCAATGAGGAACTTTAATGCATCCATATGAAAAAAAGCAAGGGTAAAAATAGGAGGGAAAGGGTGAGATTAATGGGCACCTGAATAACCTGATATGTTTAGACAATTCTCAGGTTGAGATTGCTCTCCCCCTGTATCAATAATTTTCTTGCAGGTAACGACAAAGGGAAATAATTCAATGGAAGTTAGTGGGAACATGGGATTATCAGAGATGCTAATTGAAAAAAAATAGTCAAATAATAAACCTCATGATAAATTACACTAACATTTTACCTCAAGCATTGATAGGAAATTCTAGATGTGGGATTTCAAGGCCTATATGTCTATGGCCCGCACTATGTTTTCCGGTTGAGGGCACTTGGTGTGAATTAACTGCAACATTGCTACTTCCTAAACAATTGTGGCTTAGAAACTTTATTATGAAACAAGCAACTCTGGGTTCTTTGATCCTTTGATATACAACTCGATTCAGCAAGCCATGGCCTTCAAACTCGAGGATATTTCATAAAATATTCCCCAATTAATTAAAATACAAATTACGACGGCCTGTAACCTGAATGAAAAATGATGATATTCTATTAGGCTATCTAGGTTATCAAACTTGAAAAAACCCATATAATAATTAACCTATAATGAAGATCAACATAAAGAATAAGCATAAAATATCCAAAATCTAGTGTAAGAGAGACTAAGGGAAAACACCACACATTGCTTACCGAGAAAACCAAACCCAAAAATTAACACCTATTTCTTTTGATTGGTGCTTGAATCCATTCACAATAAATGAGAGCTGCGAGAGCTTTTAAAAAGCACAATGGCAGTGAGGTTACCACAGTGGAGGTGCTATTAAGTGCAATTTTTTTGCATGGATATTGAAAGAGCACAATGGCGGTGCTGTTAAGATAAGAATACAACATGTGAAGTGCAGTTTTGGACTAAGGAATGAATGGTAGGTATTTTCAAGGTATTTTCCACAATTTCGGTGCCAATTTTAGTGAGGGGAGACAATTTCAGTTAGCGCGAGACAATTCCAACAGTCAGCGTGAGACAATTCCGGTGGGCAAAGCCCATAATAAATAGCCTATCAACTAAAAATCTTAGCAACACCCACTGATTTTTTTTTAGGAAGCCCCCTTCCATGGGACCTTACCTTTATTTTCAATTCCTAAACAATAGTTGCTCCACCAAAATAGGGAAGATTCTAAATTATCCTTTTCCCACAATTTTAAATTTGCAAGGGAACACTCTAGTTGCTTAAATACAAGTGAAAATGCACTTAAGCAACCACATGAGGACGAAAACTTTAAAATTCTATCAAGAAGCATATTTCAATTCGAACACACCCTCCAAGATTATGATACCAAATTCAAAACTTCATACATGATATAATTTAATTCTAATAAATTTCAAACAAAATAAATTTTTAACTATGACACATAATTTTTAATTATAATTGTTTTTTTATTATTTCATAATAAAATTTATTTCATAAATTTCTATCCTATAAACAATGTATTTAATTAAATACATACATTTTATATATATTTTCAATTATTAATAATAAAACAATTAATATAGATAGATTGCTGAAAACAACAGTATAACCCTTAATAATGAAAGGTTACCAATAATTTTAGCAAAACCAAGGCCACATAGATCGAAGCACCAGAGAAGGTCAAAGACTGTTAAACAAAATTCCAAAGCCCTGCCTGCGTTGCCTATCCACATTTGACCTCTGACGTGACAAGGCCTCCACGGTTCCAAACTCGGAAGCCTTGATTAACGCTCAAAATAGAAAACCAAGGGAAAGGCCTGATATAAATAGCGGTAGGCACACAGAAACCAATAGAGAGAGAAAGGAGAGAAGAAGAAAGGCGAAGGAGAATAAGAGCAGATCGGAGAAAATGATAGAGGTAAATTGCCCAGACTGCAAGAAACAGACGGAAGTTGTGTTTGATCATTCGGCAGGAGACACTGTGTGCCTGGAATGTGGGCTGGTGCTGGAGGCGCACTCGATTGACGAGACGTCTGAGTGGAGGACGTTCGCTAATGAGGCAGGAGACAACGATCCAGTGCGTGTTGGGGGGCCCTCCAATCCTCTGCTCACCGATGGCGGTCTCTCCACTGTTATTTCCAAGCCCAACGGCCAGTCTGGAGATTTCCTCACCTCCTCGCTTGGCCGCTGGCAGAATCGCGGCTCCAACCCCGACCGTTCGCTCATCATGGCCTTCAAGACCATCGCCACAATGTCAGATCGGTCAGTTACTTTTCTTTTCTTTTTCGCAAACCCTAGATTTCAACTTTTTTCCTTTTTGCTGGATTGTCGATCTCAACAAATCGCGCACTTAAACTTAACTGCTTTTCAATTTCCCTATTTGTTCTCAATTGATGGAAAAAAACTACGGTTAAGTTCATTTCCATGTGAGGCCGTTGGTCGGCCAATTGGTTTGTTGCTTTAGTTATTGATAAGGAATTTTTTCTTTTGATCATTACATCCATACCCGGAATATTACGGATGGTAATCTGCAAATCGCATTCCAAAATAACCTCCACAAAAATTTTTGACCCCTTGTTTTCTTCTTTATTTATTTATGGCGTTTTGTTTTAATTTACGGAGGAAGTTGTGCAGCCGATCAATTGCATCATAGGGTTAAATTCCTTGCACATGCTCTGGCCAGAGCATGACCTCTGGGGCCTCTTGTGCGGCATTAGTCAGCCAATTAGTTTGTTGCTTAATTTATTGCCTGGGATTTTTTTCCTTAAGATATTATATCAATATTCATAAAAATAACTTACAGAAATTCATTAAATCACTCCCCTCGTCCGGAATTGAAGCACCGTTGGCTTAATTTGTTTTTCTGGGGCTGTTTTTATGGTCATTTTAAAATAAATGGAGGAAACTGTGCAGCCAACGAATGGTCCTCAGCCTTTCAGGAGAGAGTTAAATTCACTTCATCATGCTGGGATTATGGCTTCTGGCATCTCTTGTCTGTCAACTGGTCTGCCAATTAGCTTGTTGCTTAGCCACAAGCATGTAAAAAGTTAAAACAGCAGATGGAAATTCACCAGATCGCTTTCAAACATTGGCCTTTGGCATCTCTTTATTGGTGATTTTCCTGCCAAATGGTTTGTTGCTTTCTCTCTAGGCATTATACTGATACTCGTAAAAGCAACAGATGCAAATCCAGCAAAAGACATCTCAAATTGTCCTCCACTGGAACTGTTGTGTTCTTAATTTAAACTTTATTTTTTGCGTGTTTTACGGTTTTTATTTTTTAATTTTAATTTATGCAAGAAACTATCCAGCCAAAAATTTGCCCAACAGGGGGTAGTTGAATTCACTCCCACATGCTGGGAGCATGGCTGTTGTTGACTGTTGTAGATTGTTGCTTTATTTACTGCCTAATCACAATGAGAGCTTTTTGATGGCCATCAATTCCTAATGTCATTGTGATGGTATTAATGATGTAGCTCTAGTAAAACTGTAAAAATAAATAGAAGTTCCACGTAAAGAAGTTTTGGAATCTTAGTCACACTTACCATCAGCTATCTGCACTATCACTGTCCATCTAAATATCTTTACTCTAACGACGATAGCAAACAAGGTGCTTATATATCCTATCAACAGATAATGCTGAATTTTCAAATATGATAACTCAAGTTTCAATAAAATTGTAGGCAACAATAGCCTCAATTTAGTCCCATAACTCAACCGATGGATAAGCCTAGACTGATTATGATTGCAGCCAAAGAGTCTGCTTCCCTCCATTGCTTTGAAAGAGACTGTTTCTGTTAAAAACTATATCCTTAGCTAACAAATTAACATGACAAAAAATAACTTGAATTTATGTAATATCCCTAAATAGGGATAATAGAAAAACAACAATATCTCCAAAAATATGCAATAAAAAATTCTGAAATTTTATTTGCAAATAGAAAACCCATCAACAAATTCAGATCTATGCTCAAAATATTTTTCTGATTTTTCTATGATTTTATAGGAATTTCTGAATATTTCTAAATATGAAAAAGTTGCAGAAAATCCACTAAAACTGCCCAGAAATTTCTGAAATGCATTACAATGATTTTTTCTTCTATTTTTCTGAGATAAAACTAAAATGGGTATGCAGATTTAAACATAAAATACCTTAGACCTTGATCAAACCCTAGCCGTCTTCCAAATATGGCATCAACTCCCAAAATAAATCAGCGCTAGCTCTGATATTTTGTTGTTGTTCTCAAGAATGTTAAGAAATATGAAAAACCATGCTGTAGTTACTCCAAATCTGAACCTTAGACTCTGAATTTTATCTCCAATTTGGCCTCCAAACCTGATAGACAATTGCAGCCCTGGAAATTGATGTGCTAGGGTTTCACAAACCAAAGCTCTTCCACCGAAACACACTTTTTTGACTAGGGGGAGCCCGTATGTCTCTCCGAAACTAGGGATACTCAAGGGTTTTTTGACCTTAAGCCAAGTTGCAGCAGCAATAAACAGAAAACTCACAACATAATGAGCTCTAAAAGACCCCTAGAGAGTTATATAATATATAATAACTTCCAAAGAGATGAATTAATCTCAGACCTTGAATCATCATCTCTTAATACAAAGCTCCACATTAAAAACCTAAAAATTGATCCAATAAGCTCCTTGAAAACCCATGCCCCCTTTGCTTTTTTATCACAAGCTTTTTAAAATCACTTAAAGTACATAAAAAGGGGACAACTTAAGTCTTTTAGCTAGGAGTTACTTAAGTTGCCTAAAAAGACGTGCCCACAACTTAAAATAACTTAAGTTCACTTAAGTTGCATAAAATGATGTGCACACAACTTAAGAATAGAATTGAGAACAAGCCAAAGACTCCAATACTTACCCAATGATGCTCTAAGTCCTCTTCCTTTTGGGTAATCCAAGGAAAGGACAACCAATATGTTGTTGATCCTCATCGTTTGAGTTGGGGATATTATAGTCCTCCCCACCCAAAGAATACTTGTCCTCAAGCATTTGTAGATTATGATGCTTAAAAATCTCCTCTTCTTCCCATGTTGCATCCTCTAGAGGCAAATTTTTCCACTTGATCAGATATTCAGAAATTACTTTATTCCTCAACCTTTTTTCGCTTACTTGTAAAATTGTTTCTGAAATGAGTATCAATTTACCTTCTTCATCCATGGGAGGCAATTCAGTAGGAGGAGTCACATGCTGTCCAAGAGCCTTTACCACTCATGTGCAGCTCCTTTAAGGTGAAGCATAGCAAATTTGATGGCCTCAATCTCCTTCATTTGATTTAGGGCAAGGTAATTATCCAATTTTTGAATCCAAGCCCTAGCTGTACTCTTGGATGATCCATCAAAACTCGGCAAGGATAGACTTCCCAACCTTTTCTGCAACCCATAATTTTGCTTTCCTTGATTCCATTGTTTCTACTTTGGCTTGTGCGTTTGGTGACCTCCAAGTAATCTCTAAAAGAGATAGCCGATTGAAAATATTCGCCCAAAGTTTGATACTTAGCCACAATCTCAGCATCCTCATTGTCCTCCATGGGTTCCTCTTGTGTAGGCTCACCCTCTTGTATAAAGTTAGGCACGAAGGGTCTAGATTGTGATGAACCTGAAGGTTTTCTAGTAGAGTGTTCATTGTTTTCTGCAACTTTGCTACTGTCCTTTCTTTCTACATGCACCATGTTTCTTCCATTTGCTGTGTTGTGAGCCATCTGATTTAAATACAAATTGGTGTTTTGTAACTGTCTTAGCATTTTTGCAAACATATGTTTTACCTCCTTTTCACTTGATGATTGTTGTTGATCGCTGCCCGCCATTATTACCTTCTGTTTTTCCAGGTTATGACCACCTTTTCCACGCATACAATCAACCCAAACAGGCTGCCAAGTCTTGCAGCTCTGATACCACTGTAATATCCCTAAATAGGGATAATAGAAAAACAACAATATCTCCAAAAATATGCAATAAAAAATTCTGAAATTTTATTTGCAAGCAGAAAAACCATCAACAAACTCAGATATATGCTCAAAATATTTTTTTGATTTTTCTATGATTAATTAAGAATTTTTGAATATTTCTGAATATGAAAAAGTTGCAAAAAATCCACTAAAACTGCCCAATTTCTGAAATGCATTACAATGATTTTTCTTCTATTTTTCTAAGATAAAACTGAAATGGGTATTTAGATTTAAACATAAAATACCTCAGACCTTGATCAAACCCTATCTATCTTCCAAATATGGCATCAACTCCCAAAAAAAATCAGTGCTAGGTCTGATTTTTTGTTGCCGTTCTCAAGAATGTTTAGAAATATGAAAAACCATGCTGAAGTTACTCCAAATTTGAACCTTAGGCTTTGAATTTTATCTCTAATTTGGCCTCCAAACCTGATAGACAATTGCAGCCTTGAAAGTTGATGTGCTAGGGTTTCACAAACAAAAGCCCTTCCACCAAAACACACCCCTCTAACTAGGGGGAGCTCGTATGTCTCTCCGAAACCAGGGATATTCAAGGGTTTCAGACCTTAAGCTAGTTGCAACAACAATAAACAAAAAACTCACAACATAATGAGCTCTAATAGACCCTTAGAGAGTTATATAATAACTCCCAAAGAGATGAATTAATCTCAGCCCTTGAATCACCACCTCTTAATCCAAAGCTCCACATTAAAAACCTAAAAATTGATCCAATAAGCTCTTTGAAAACCCATGCCCCCTTTGCCTTTTTATCACATGCTTTTTAAAATCACTTAAAGTACATAAAAAGGGGACAACTTAAGTCTTTTGGCAAGGAGTTACTTGCCTAAAAAGATGTGCCCTGTGAGAAGCCTGGATTGGTTTCTGCACTAATATTAAGAACAAGCACCAGTTTACAATATCAAAACTGAGATAGGCAGGTTCAACGACAGATCACACACACAATAGAATCGCTAATTCCAGTTCAATGAATAACACAATAGATATAACAAATCCGTCTCACAGTAGCCATTGAGTTGATAGCATAATATATGTATATAAATATGTGCAACACAAGCACTCAACAAAGCCTAGATCATGAACTAGTGTGTACAAAATTACTTGGCGGCGAGATATCTCCACAAAAAAGAGTGGGACAAAATGAATTGCTTAGAACAATGAGTCCTCTAGATGTCGCATCAAGTGACTGAGGCAGTAATATATGCGATTGATTCCTTCTTGACTTATATAGCCGCTGCAAGTACAATTCATGTATGCGCTAGTCTTAGGCGACTTCTCTAGTGTCTCCGAGATGGTCTTCTACCATGATAAAGCCACTGTGTTGTTTATTGGAATGATTTTGCCAAAAATGATAGTCGCTTCTATGTGCTAGGAGCCTTTGATGTCGTCGATCATATATGAACTGAGTCGCTCGGTAGTAATGCTCGCATTGTATTCAAATGATGTGACTTAGTAATAGCAGCTCGTTTGGTGTAGTTTCGCTATAAGGGAGATGAGGAACCCGTGGGAGAGCTCGCTTCAACACTGTGGGTGATGGTGCGATCCTGACTATGAACGCACCCTCTGTCCACGAGTCATGGCGTGGAGGACTTGACGAGTGGCGCGGGAGAATCCAGATACCTCTTGCGTTTTTGACTTGCCCGTCTGCTTGGAGTTGCACCTTAGCACTTGGCACAGGATGACTAGGTGCGGATTCTAAAGAGGGCTACGTCCCTATAACTCTGTCTGAGATCAATTTCTCCAAATTTGTGATACCTTCCATGATGCCACGAGCTTGTATAAATACTCGATCTAGATCGCCTTCCTGAGTGGGTTGGCCACAAACATTAAATTTAAATATTATTTATTCAATAATTTAAATTTATATTTAATATTATTATTTTATAAATATAATTATTATTATTTATTTAATTTAAAGATTATTATTATTTTCAAATTAGCATTTAAAAATGCTCTTTTTCCCACCAACTGGAAAGAAGTCCCAATGGGGACATGACATGCCCACAACTTAAAATAACTTAAGTTCACTTAAAATACTTAAGTTCACTTAAGTTGCATAAAAAGACGTGCACACAATTTAAGAATAGAATTGAAAACAAGCCAAAGACTCCAATACTTACCCAATGATGCTCAAGTCCTCTTCCTCTTGGGTAATTCAAGGAAAGGACAGCCAATATGTTGTTAATCCTCATCGTTTGAGTTGGGGATATTACAATTTATTTGTCAACCACTTCACCACATGATAAAATTGTCACAAACCTTTTCATGGAGAAACTTTGCGGAATACAAGTCATTGAAACAAAAATATGCTTCCATTTTCAGTTATTAACTTATTACTGGTGAACAATTTGCAACAGAATTCAGTGATTTGTTCTCATTGGAACTTGCAATACCATGATTCCTTATCAGTTCAGTCTTGTAACTGTAATGCTCCTCTCTATCTTGGAACCAAATCCTCTTTGGTCTCTTTTTTAAATTCCATCTTCTCATTTCATGTATTTATAAAATATTCTTTCCATTTTGTTAGTGTATATGTGGGTTTTGCCTGTGAGATCATAAAATACTCGCTTCACTCTTGCTTTCACTGTCCTGTGCTTTTGAGATCATAAAATAGTCACTCATTCCACTAGTGTTTAGATGGTCACGACTATAAAAGAAAATCTCATTTCTCCAATTACCCAAGGTTTGCATGATCTTTTTGCTAAGAAAATCATAGGTTTTTCATTATTTCTAATGGTTTCCATATGGTTTTAACTTTCGTGCCTACAAGGAGGCCAGAAATTTTTATGGTTTTAACTTTTGTGCCTACAACACCAAAATGTTTCTCATTTGACAAGTGTTTATATGTTCTTACGCCTGCAAGATCGTAAAGTAGTCTTTATTCCAGTACTGTTTACTTGTTTTTGTGTCCACATGGCTGTAAAAATTATCTAGTTTTACTGGTGAATACATGGTGACGTGCCCAGGAGACCATGAAATAGCCTCTCATTTTACTATAATTTTCAATCTTTTTCCTTTGCAAGACTATGAAATAGTCCTTCATTTCAAAAACTATGAAATATCCTTCATTTCAAAGACATCAACATGTTATCTTTTTTAATTTTCTAACATCTGCAACACAACATGCTTTTTAATTTCATAGTCTAGCATTCTTGAGACCACAATATGATTATTTGCCCTGCGAGAATTTAGATGGTTTTCCTCCTTATATTTACATTCTCTGGCCTATTTTGGATCTGTCCTGACTCACAAGCCTGGAAGGTTATGTGTTGAGTATACCATGATCGAACTTCTGCAAACTGATGCCTTATCCAAACATTGAGGCATGCTTACAAAGACAAAAATCTAAACCTAGAAACAAGTACTTAATTACATTGATGCCCTGCAGAAGAAGAGCTTTGCTGGCTGCATTTCAAATTAAGCTGCCATATGATGTGCTTTGATGTTTGTTAATGAAAAGATGTCCTCCATTCCCATGCTTAAGTCCCTGTGAATCTTTTATATAGTGGATATAGTGGATTTGCTAGGATTTCTATAGAATTTTACAAAGACTGTTTCTTAAGGTATGGAAATGGACACAAGGTCATGCAGGCTAACTTCATACCCCTCAAGCACCTATAGGCTAATTTGAATTTTCTTGAAAATCTCATCAGGCCTCTGTCTCGTTCAGCTTACTGCTTAAACCTATTATTTGGGGTCTAGGTCATCAATGATGTAGCCACATCAGCTATGTCTTTGCTGAGTCAACCCCCAAAAAAGGTTAACTGAAACATATGCTTCAAATTGTATTTCTGTGCACCTTACATATCACTGCATGATTGGTTGGCTTTTTGATGTGACTTGTCAAAAGGCGTATTTGATCCATTTATTAGGTAAAATGAAAATCATAAAAACAACTAGTCATTAACTTTATGAGTAATGGGTAAAAGTCAATAATCAGAGGACCCTTTCTGTGCAACAGCATGGCGGTTACTGGACCCCATAGGGTGATTGGGCCTTCGCCCCTGTGACCTGATTTAAAGTATGAAAAATACAGAATGTTGGAATAATTAACCAAAACATTTCATATCTTTTCAATAGGACTTGAGCCTTGAACACGATTGGAAATACTTGCATTGAATAATTTAAACAGAATACTTGTGTGCCATTTGAATTAGTTCTAAAATTAGAGTATCCATTATTGCTGCAGCATCATTTGAACAATAATTTTGACTTAAAAGTTTAACCAGAAAATATTGTTAGGAATGATTAAAATATGCAAAAACATCACCAGAAAGTTCTTGATAACTTACAGACTTTGGAGTCTTTTGAGTGCACTGCCTGTTGGCTGATGTAAATAATATTCGTAGTTTTTTCAATATTTTTTGAAATGTAGGTCACAAATACAAGTCAAAACACTTTTTACTGTATAGAATCCACATCAAGTTGTTATTTGATAATCTTCACATATCCTATCATAGAATTGATCTTGTGGCAACTCCTTGGCAATTTCAAAATACTGGAGACACTAAAATAAAATGTGGATTCTGCAAGGCACTAATGAATTGTCTTCTCAATGGGAAGATCAAGTTTTGAAGCGTGTGTATTATAATTTCTGACGTATAATACAATAGAGTTCTGTATTGAGATTACACATGCCATATATACGTACTATGAATTCTTACATAGGACAGTTATGAAAGGGTTTAAACTTCAAACCTAACTGGTGAGTCTAATCTTTTATGAGAAGTTATTCCTTGTGGTTGATCTTTGTTCAATTCAAAAGTTCTTCCTTACACATGCAAAGTTATTTCAAAAATAGAATAGCTTGATTTGTGGGAAATATTGAAATCATAATATGAGTGTAAAGATATCTACAAGAAGTGAAGGCATAAAAGGTTTTTCTGCTAATTGCTAACCTCCTTTTTTCATAATTGCTGGAAGATTGTGCACAATCATATTTTTGTTAATTTTGTTGTTTAGAATCTTATCAGATACTTAAGTTTTTAACTTTGGTTTAATGTTGTTGTCTTTATAGTATTACATCTTTAAATCGTACAAGTATGACTTGTATATTGTATTTCATTCTTAGAACATTGGTTACTTCTAGATGGATAAACAACTATTTATTGCGAAGTAAACTGATACATACACATAAAAATTATTTATGAGAGTTGCAGAGTAATTCAAAAGAGTTACAAAATGATATCACAATTGCTTCATTTATTCATAGATGCTCTTATACAAAAATTGGAATAAGTTAACAATTCCAACATGCGGTTCCTTTCCTTGAGTACAAAGGTTCTATATAAACTCCTTGACAGTTGACAAGTAACTACAATTGTCAGCAACTACTAAAAACTATTTCTTGTAACTGCCACAAGCTGACAAGGGATTATTATATTTGTTGGTGATAACTAGGTTTGTGATATTTCATATCTTTATCTCTTTCAAATTTTTAAGCAGGTGTATCATTCAGTTTTGCACTCCCTAATTAATATTTCATATATTTAGGTGGGAATGTATGAGTTGGTGGTCTCAAACACCCACCTTGCACCTTCTCTTGATCTTGTACTTTCTCCATGATTTGGATCATTTTGCATTTGGGCTGGAATAGTTCACAATCTTTCATTTGGTAAAGAAACAATCCATTGAAGGAACTTGTTTCATCTTTGAAGCAAGGTTGGAGGTCTAGAATTCCTTAGGTATTCGGCTCCATAGGGCCTCTTCTTCCTCAACCCATGTTTCTCCTGGATTTGAATTTGGATTTGATGAGGTTGCTCTCTTGCTCACCGCCTGGTTCCTTAAGTCAGTTACATATTTCCATCTCCTATTTTCAATAGACAAGGTATTCTTCTTCCAAGTATGGTTGGCTCTTGTTGCTACCAACCATCCTTGACCTTACAATGCATCATAAGTTTTTTGTGCAAATAAATGACTACAAAATTCAATAAAAATGTTTGGCTTCCTATTAATACCTTTTGGGCCATTGGAACCCACAATACCTTTATTCCTCATTGATTTGCACCTACTAATTGAAAAGTTTGTGGCCAAATGATTGGTTTGCCTAGACTCTTCTAGGTATCTTTAGGTAGTATGTTTACTTTGGATCCTCAGTCAATGATTTTACTTGTAAGTTTTTTCCCTAGAATCTCCATATGTACCATTGTAGGTTTTTTCACTAAGTTCATTGTCAATAGCATATGATCTATCTCTTGTTCACCATGTAGCAAGGGCTTTATTATTATATCAACATTCTTCTCTTGAACCATCCTTTCTTCTCTTTGATTGGCATGATAGTTTCTAGTATTTGTCTTGCAATATTTTTGTCTGATCCTAGCCAAGTGGAAGTACTTGCTTGCACATTGGAGCACCATTGTTCCCTTGTCATGATTTGTTCTATTTCTATTTTAGCTTCACGAAGTCTATTTTTTCCTGTATGAGGGTTTAGGTATGTCGACTTCTTTGTTTGGGCTCAAGAAATGACCAATACTTCATTCTTTTGCCTTGCAACGATCATGTTGATGTTGGCTTTTTGCTTTAGGCAATCGATGCCCACGTGGTCTCTCAATCCACACCATTTACACAATAGTCCCTTTTTGTTTTAATTGTTATTCTAACATTCTCTTGCAAAATTCTTGCATTCATTACACTATTGACACTGTATAATAGGGCATCCCTTGCAGTTATATTGTATTTGACTTTTACTCCTTCCACTATTATTGTTATTATTGAATCTATTATTGTTACCTTTTCTATTCCAACAGCCTCCTAGAGATGCATTGCTGTTGTTTTTTGGTTTCAGTGGTGTATTTGGTGGAGTGGACTGCTCACCTTGTGTAAAGAGCACTTGTGTGCTTTTACACTTTAGATTGTAATAGGCACTTTTCATTGAATGACCCAAAACCTAACAAATGTCATAGAACAACTTCTTTGGACAATTATTTTATATGTGCCCTTTGCTCTTGTAGTTTGGACACCAAAGTTCTTTTGTTTCTTTGTTGGTTTCTTTCTCAGCCTCTAATTCTAATCATCCAGAGCATGCCCCTTCTCAAGGCTTGTGCTATCCTAATTTCATTATCGGTACTCTCATTGGAACTATTATCTTCATCCTGTTTCTTTTTAGCTCGAGAGGACATTTTATCTTTGCTCTCTATATCCATTGCCATGTTTTAGGTTTTTGTATAGGAGGAAGTTGGTCCTATTTTCATTTTTTTAACGCTTTCCCAGGTTTTTAGGATGAGGATGGTAGGGGATAGGAGGATGTGTTGAGGTACGGGATTTTTTTTGGGCCATTTTTTAGGGGATGGCTATTAAAAAAAAGAAATTAAAAACAATACAAATAAATTTAAAATATTCATACGATAACATTGATAAAGCATTCATCATAGACATTATAGAACCTTAATACATAACATGAGACTTGAGTTGAGATTTTACAAGAGAATTGACAAACAAATTAATGGAAGTTAAATATTTTCACTATCCATGTGCATATATATTATATAAGAATTATAACAAAATGCCCAAAGGCTGCAAGTTTCAACTACAAAATGACAAAATCATAGAAAATATTTAGCTGTCCCCAATCAATATTTGCATTTGTTAGGTTTTCATCAAAATCGGAGTTCGAGTTTGATGCCCTAGTACCTTCTTTCCACTTTAGTTTTGTGCTTTTTTCATTGCTGCTCCTTCTCTTGCTGTTCTTCTACACAAGTTTGAAAATGTTAAAATGAGTTTTTCTTTTGTTTTTAATTCTTTTGAGGGTTGTATTAGGTATATGTATGCTTTGAAGGGGTGGGGAGATCTTTGTGGGCATGTCCATCCCTTTTTTTAAAATTAAAGATATGTGTGTATTTTTTAATCTGTTTGAAAACTTGATGGGTTGTAGGGGATGACTAGTTGTCACCTCCATACCAAAGGCATCCCCTATATTTTTTTTGGCATCCTTGGGATGTTTTTGATTTTTTGCAAGAAAGAGGGACAACAGGAGGATGTTTCCTACCCATCCATGGGACCTTGAAACATCCTCTATAGGGGACGAGGGCATTTTGGGTAGGGGACACAACCCCGAGGAGCATTGTTTTTTTCCTTAATGAGGGGATAAGTCCTTCAATAAACCATCTTTTCTTTAAAATGTTAGTAGATTCCTTTTCTTGTTTTATCAATAATTATTTGAGCCTACAATTATAAGCTCTTACATTCTCATGTTTACTTTGTTTTGTATTATAATTTTTTTCTACAATTTCATTATCATCTTGTAGTAGCTTGAACTCTTCTTCAAAGGCTTTATTTAATCTATCCCATGTACTTTTGGAGGTTGGTTCAATATCCGTATACCAATCAACGATTATTCCTCTTAAAGTGGCCAGAAAATATTGTAGCCAATATGCTTTAGCATCATAACAATTTGTTGTTAAGATCGTCCCATTGGTCTTACAATGCCTTGTGGGATCCTTTGATCCATTACATGTGAATTTAAACAATTTTTGCCTTTCTATGTTGGGGCTTGATGGTGGTGGAGTCACTATCTTTTTCTTATCATGCAACCTTAATGCTTGGAACCTACTCACTAGAGAGTGTTTGAGTCAAACATTCTGGTGCCTTTCTTGCACTCTCACCCATGTGAGAATCCTCAACTTGTTTGGTAGCTTTAGTGTTTCACATACTTGTATTGCCTTCAAGTTCCCTTTTATATACCCTTCACGCTTGAGCTTTTGGCTTGGATTCTTTGCCTTCGATTAACAATTCTTCGATGCCATGAATGTTATTCTCATTTGTTTCTCTTTCCTTATTTGTGAAGGAACTTGACTTCCCTTATCCTAAGGGAGTTGTATTTTCTTTTCAATTTGTTTTGACAAATCAACCCACGTTTCATCTTGTAGTGTTAGGTGTCTTTCTATTTCCTCCCACTTTGTTTTTATATGCTTCTTTGTAGTGGGAATATTATAATTTTTATTTTCTTGACTACAACTTTGACTCACGCTTCAACTTTTACTTCTTTCTTGGGTTTGACTTCGATTTTCGATTTGTATGGTTAGGGTTTCTTTAGTTTCTTCACTTTCTTCTCTTAGTCATCTCCTCCTCTCTCTTTGTATTACAATCCTTAGAGATTGTCTCACCCTTTTGTTTTGTACCTTGATTGTGTTGTGATCTCTTCTCTCTTTTATTTGGGTATAAGGGCATTAATTATTGGAAGTTCGATGTTGGCCTGTGCTTCAGTCCTCTTCTCTTATCCTCGTAACATTGTCTTACTTGTAGTCTATGTGCTTTATGGTCTCGTTTGGTATGCGAATCTTGGAATATTATAAAATTTTGTGTGAAGAGTTTGGGAAGACAATCAAGGAGTATATCTACTTATTCACTTACTCCTAGATTATCATAGATTACATTTGAGAAACTTGTCTTCTTTCAATTTCCTTTCATGTGTTTTTCACAATTATGCCCCATAAATAGGGTGGATTTTTTGTAAGATCATCTTCTCTTTGATGGTTGGATTTTGTTGGTTCTTCAAGTAGTTGTCCCATTTATATAGCCATCTTTTGGTCCACCTGATTTCTTTAAGGAAACAATGCCAAATGTTTACTTATAGATGGATAAACAACTATTTATTGCAAAGTAAACTGATTACATACACAAATGATTTATATCAGACTTTTAGAGTAATTCAACATAGTTACATAATGATATCACAATTGCTTCATTTGTTTATAGATGCTTTTATACAGAAACTGGAATGAGGGAAATTTTTTGACATGCAATTCCTTTCCTTGAGTACAAAGGTTTTATATAAACTCCTCAACTGTTGCCAAGTAACTACAAACCATTGGCAACTACTAAAAACTATTTCTTGTAACCACCACAAGCTAAAAAAGTATTATCATACCCATCGGTGATAGCCAAAACATAACTAATACAAATTATATTATCTACAAAGATGTCCTATATGTAAGAATTGTACTTGTGAAACATGCATTGCTCTTGAACATTTTGATATTCTTCTAGGATTTTTACCATCAAATAGAATTGAAATTCTAAGAGATATGAGTAGTTGGCTATGTTTTTTAATGAATTTTTTCAACATTTGAAGTTTCCTGATGTTGCTGCATGGAATGTGCTGTGCAGGTTGGGTCTTGTTGCAACTATAAAGGTATTTATTTGCAATTTTTTTTCTTCTGGGATTTGCTTAGTAGAAACATATTTCAAACATTAGTAGAATCTAAAGCTGATTTTAGTGTAGAGTTCAATGCCACTGTGATCTTGATGTTTGAAATTTGAATCCTTTTCCATGGCTGTCATGACTGAAAGACAAACTCTTCAAGTGCCTATGTTTTATGTTGTTTAAAATGAAATTTCTAACAGGAAGCTAGGTAGGCATCAGCAGAGAAGATAAAGTGTGGTAACCTCAGGAATGATTTATAACTGTAATGATTCAAGGATGCCACACTAGATTTTACATCCGCAACCCTAATGATTACAAGGATGCCACACAGTAGATTATACTTCCAGAACAAAGATACATAATCATTATTCATCTAGTAATTACTAATTAGTAAGATTACAAGTCATCTGAATGGGAAATACCATGGGTAGACAAACCGTTAAAGACACATATCAACATGAACATGCGCTTAACTCTCAGGGTGCCTCCAGAAGGCAAGGATAATAATAAATATGAATTTATTTGTATTTTACAAGTTCAAATATTAATTTTATATTTATTTATTAATTTAGCAGCCATCCCTGGCTCCCCAAAATCCTGAAACTTCTTTCCCTGTGCCTACAGCCCCAAAACTTGGTGAAACACTGGAATTTGGATTTAACTAGAATTTCAAATTGCATTGAACCTGCAATCGGCTAGCTTTTTTTGGTTACATTTTTAATTGAAACATATATTGCTTAAGCAAAATAACTTCCATCAGGCCTGGACAAAAACCGGAATCTATTTACCTAAAATGAAAAGTTGCTTGGCTGTGATTGTAGTTGCTTATGAAGTTATGAATGTTGCTTTGCCTTTAGAAGATTTCACAAATACAAGTTCTTTGGATATCTAAGATTTGAGGTCAATTAGGGGATGAAATGAGAGTCCTATCTCGAGTATTTTCTATCTTTAGAAGTTTTTTCAAACAATATTTTGATGGCCATCAATAAACTTCACCTGTTTGCTTTGTCATTTGTACTCCAAGTCAACCTTATGTGCACATTGGGATCTTTAGAAAAGGCACATTTTCATACAATCAAAAAGAAAGTTGTCTCTTCTTATGAGTGGTTTTGTTCTTAAAGGATCGAGCAAATGAAATTTACAAGAAGGTTGAAGATTCAAAGTCAATTCGGGGAAGAAATCAGGATGCCATCTTAGCTGCTTGCCTCTATATTGCATGCAGGCAAGAGGATAAACCTCGTACGGTGAAAGGTACCAAAGACTCTTTTCTACAGATAAACTTCTAGATTTCTTGTTTTTCCCAGTTCACGGTTTTGAACTGCTTGCTTGGATTTTATTTAAATTGCAGAGATTTGCTCAGTTGCAAATGGAGCTTCAAAAAAGGAAGTGGGCCGAGCAAAGGAGTTTATTGTGAAACAGCTAGAAGAAGAAATGGGCAAATCCATGGAGATGGGAACAATTCATGCTGGGGACTTTTTGGTGTGTTTTCATAGGAAAAGTTTAGCAGCAAGATGATAAATGTTGTTAAGTGCAAAAGCGAGTATTATTTTCTATTGATCTTTTCTAGTTTATAAACAATGCTTAAGTCGGGTCCAATTAATTTATTATGTTAAGTACAATGGATTCAACAAAGGCTGAAAATAGAATTTACTCTTTAGTCGTTATCCTCTTCAGGATATTTTTCTCATTATGTTTGTTAGGTGTGACATGACCATTTCTCTGAGCTGGGTTGCATTAATTCTAAATTTTTGTTTTTATATATTCTTTGTGTACCACAGAGACGTTTTTGTTCACATCTTGGCATGAATCACCAGACTGTTAAAGCTGCTACAGAAGCAGTAAAGAAGTCAGAGGAGCTTGATATAAGGTATGCTGTATTTTTATAAAATGAAGGACCTAGGTGGCTCTGACACTTCATTTTGTGAAATCTACCTAGATGTTATAGATTATGTTCAACTCTTGACAAGCTTGGGTATCTCTAGGGTAGAGATCTTTGTGTGTTTATATCAAGTTTTTGTGTGTGTGTTTCGTGGCTATCGTATGCTGTTGGAATATGCCGCTTAAGAACTTACAAAGCTTATATATAGAGTATTCAATATATTTTTGACTGTCCTAGAAAACAAGTAACTGAATTCGGAGAAAACCTTTGTATTGTCTGATCTTTGAGAATTTAGAGAGCATTTTCCTAATGTCATGTAAAATGGTGTACATTTGGGTCATAAATTGGCAATTAACTGATCATTTAAAATTTTAGATTTTTTCAAGCCCTTTTATTGTATTGGTCAATTCACTGAAGATCCATACTGTCTTAGAGGTTATGATGGAAAAGGAATGCCAGATGTTAAATCTTCGGATTTCTTCATGAAATTTTCATTGAGAAAGAATCTAAGCTTGAAGAATGCCCTGATATTTTCTTCCATAATGCAGGAGGAAATAATGGAAAGAATAGCAGATATCAAACTTTTGATTATCAGAATGAAGGCACAGAATTTGAACTGAAATTGAATTAGTACAAATTATTATTTCCGAGATTTGGTTAACATAGCTTTTAAAAATCAGTGGGTGCCTACTTTTTGCACTTGAAGAGCTAACCATGCCATCCTCCTAGGTTAAAATGTGATTACTTTGTGTAGCAAGGTAGCAAGTGTGAACTTTAGATTGACTATATGTTAAAACAGTAAATGCTATCTAAATCACAATTCAGGTGGTTGCAGACCTAGACTTGGTGTTGCCTCCTCCCCCCCTCTCTCTTGCCACCCTCTCACCTCTCTCTGTAAATCAACTGGGTCACGGAGTGTGATCTGAAACGTTGATACAAAAAAATCGCACACAATCAAATCCAGAAACAGCAAAATTGATGGTCATATGGATTGTGGAAATCTAATAGCATTGAATTTTTTTGTTGTAATAAGATAATCTCCACCAGAATTTGTGGGTGATTTGGTAGATAATTTTGCTTTAGCTCCTTTGTTTGCAAAATCAAAACTCATTTGAACTGAATATTTCATTTATTAGCATATACTATTTTTTTCATGTGAGGTTTTAGACATGGGTGTGCATGCCTTTCGTCAATGATAAGAATTGCAGTTCCTTCCTCTGTTTGCATTTTTGATATGTTGGGATAATGATGGGTATACATGTGTAAGGTTTCTTTGTTGATCTGTGAGCTGGGATAGTATTGGTTCAAGTCTATGGCCCAACTTTAGTATTGACCAAGCCAAAAGTTTGAAGAAACACATTTTTTGATTGTTGCCAATCAAACTTAAGTATTCTTTTCATGTCAGATGTGTTTTAGCTTGATGTACAAATTCTTGTCGTGGCTTTCTTTGCCAATTATCAATCACATAGTTTGTAAATTCGTGACTTGGCAAAACTCTACAGACCCTATAATTTGACTTGGACTTGGTCACTTGCCAAAACTTGGCAAAATTTCCGAACATTAAAATACACAGATTTGTAAAATAATGTTAAAAAACACCTGAAATTGAATTTACAGAAGTTATAAGTAATTTTTCCTTCATTTATAGATAAAAACTGAGTTCAATGCACATTATAGTGTCATACGATTATAAAATAAAAATCTCTATTATTGTCTTTACAAGTTTCGTTCTTGGAAAACATGGGCCCAAAACAAATTATATTTTGTGCTTTTTTAAAATCAGAGCAGGGCCATGGGGGAGCAGGATGAGGTCAATGGGTGGAGCCCCTGTGACCAAGCTCAAATGAAGGCCTTCAAGATCACATGGACTTCTAGACTACTTGTGAAGTTTTGATGATTTTCTCAAGGTGTCTAGAATAAATTTTAAAAGTGTCGAAGGAGTGAGCTGGAAGGAAAAAATGTTAAGAATAAAGTGTTTTCATGTTTTTCTGGCCATGGGGCCTTTTTTTGTGCTGGCAGGTGGGTTTTGCTGTCGAACTTGAGAGTTTTTGGTGATTAACTCACCTAATTTGTAGAAAAACTCGTCCCCAAGATAGGGTAGAGGGGCCAGTAGCTCTGTGGGCTAACTTTGTGAGCATGTGACAGTGACATGGAATTTTGTAGGACCTTCATTTTTTTAGAAATGTAAAATGACCTCTTATCTATCTACAACTAAGGTTTGGAGGTGTCCGTATGACTCATCACACAATTGCCACATCAGCATGTCTAGTGAGAAGTGTCCTTTTAAAGATTCGAAGAAAACTTAATCATGAAATCCACAGTAGTTATCATTTGTTGTATATCATTATACACATATATTAATTTCAAGTGGTATGCTATATTAAGGAATCAGGGAACATACTGTAAATGCTATGAGGATGTCAAGATTTACTCAACTGGAGGCAGACGAGACATTTACTATATTATTTTAATTGATTCAACCTGAATAAAGAACATGGTTTTTGCATGCTTTTGTTAAAGCATTATTTTGGCCTCCATTCAGAGAGAATTTTTTGAAGCATTGTAGAAAAATGATTTCATGAAAATAGAATTACATTTCATCACGATCGAAGAACTCTCCTGTTGGACAAGAAGCTTCATTTTCTTCAACAAGTATTATGTGGGTTGATGTTTGAGCTTAAAGACTCCAGCAGCCCAAAATAATAGATAAAAGATTCTGTACAGTTGCGTTGAAAATTCTGTTGTACTTGTAATGAATCAATGATGATATTCAAACAAGTCCAAGAGCATAGATAACAGGGCTTGCAGGTCTAGGTGTTGATGTGTCACTAGCCAAACCTGCTTAAGATGTAAGTGTAGAATTGTGTTTCTTAAAAAGGCCATGTACAAAAAAAATGTGTTCTGTATATCGGGCATGAAAATTCAAGTTCTGGTAGGCTGTCTTTGAAAATATTCCATTCGCCATTGTATTTGACTTTTGTTTTGACACAGATTGAGTTATAGTACTCTAATGTTGGAAATTTTAAAGAGTGTTAGTCGTAATCATGCTGATAGGCTTAACTACAAAGGCAGCAGAGGGGTTGTAATGGAGTGAGTGGATAACACAAATCCTCTTAAGATAAATTTGACAATCATTATATGACAAACATTCATTATGCCCAATTGTATATAGTATATAAGTGTAATTATATAGTATATACATCTACTAAGTAGCCGGTTCGGGTTTGGGTTCGGCTAAATTTTTTGGGGGGTGGGTTCGGTTCGTTAGTACAAAAACTGAAAAACATGTAAAAATAAAAATATATATATATATATATATGCAGCCTAGAAGCATGAATTAGGATTAGAACATCACATAACATCATATAAACAACAAAACCACCATAAACTTGAATGATAACATGCATGATAAATATAAATATTCATCGTTCAAACTTCAAACTTCAAGTTCAATATTACAACACTATTAAAGTTTTAATCATCAAATGGATCCTCTAAATCATCTATATCAAAGTCATTGTCAACATTGACATTAGATGAAGTAGGAAGACTAGATGAATCACAAGTAGTGCCAATGGCACTGTCACTAGCACTAGTATTGTGCCCATGCTCCTGTTGGATATCGGACTCCTCATATGCAACATGGTGGGAAGTGGAAGCATCCAAGTCAGTATCCTCTGGCCCTATATCCCACAACTTCGTCTCCCCTTCCTTGTAGTCACGTTGTTTGTGTGAAAGGAGACGCAAGTTGGAATGCACATATACTAAGTTCTCCGCTCTTTTTGAGAGCAATTTATTGCGCTTTACTGAGTGGATGAAAGAATATGTGCTCCAATTCCTCTCAGATGCGGATGAACTAGCAACCTATGAAGACAAAGTAAACAATTAAAAAATTTAAAATTATAAATGAAATTATGAAACTTTTAAATTTTAAAAGTAAAACTAAAATATGAAAATTTATTAAACTTACTTGTGATAAAACTTTGATTGCAAGGGGCTGCAAATTTTGGAAGTATTGTCCATGGAAGTACCACCAACTATGAGCATCCTTTAAGAACCTGTCACGAGAAGCATCAGCATCTAGATGATTTGAGTGCACAAAATCAGTGAACTCATTCGTGATTACAGATCGCAAATCTTGGTCAGGGAAGAGTCTCATAAATGCTGCCTTGTACCCTTCAGCCACTTCTAAATCTCTATATGGAGGAAGCCTTCCTGGCTGTGAAAGAAGCTGACTACTGTAGTATTTTGGAGTCAATGCAAAGGCAAGAAGGTGTAATGGAGTTGTCATTTTGTTCCATCTTTCTTCAACAATTGTTTGCACTTGTTTGAAGAAAGTCTCTTCAGGGTCTTGCTCTCTTGCATTTATGGTGCACTTGATCTTCTCAAGCATTGAGTCAATACCATCATATATTTCTCCAATGCATGGCTTGTCCATGTCAGTATAGCGAATCATACTCAAAATGGGCTCGGTGAAGCTAAGGAGATACTCTGCACGATCCCACCATGAGTCATCTAATATCATGCTCTTAATTTTTGTTGCTCTTTCAGTGCCGCTTTGCCTCCATATATACCAATTGTTGCTAATCACCATGCTAGCAATGCCTCTTTAACTTTCACAAGTCGTCTCAAGACGATAGTATTAGAGGCAAAGCGGGTCTCTGCAACCTATTGTAAATTAAAAAAAATAATTAGAATTTAAAAATAAACTTTAAAGAAGAATTTAAATTAGAATGCACAATCAAATTATGAAAATCAAAAAATGACAAATGTAAATATTACTTCACTTACCTTCAATAGTTCCAATTTTGAAAATGATCTAAAGATGCTTTGAGACAAGTGGTGGTTGGTGACGAACATTTGAATGTCCTCAGCCTCAGCATACAATTCTTTGATCCATGCAATTTTATTCCCAATCTTTTGCATCATAAGATTGAGTGAATGGACTGCACAAGGTGTCCAAAAGATATGTGAATATCTTTCCTCAACCAACAACCCTGCTGCTCTACAATTCTTAGCGTTGTCCGTTACAACTTGAACAACATTGCGGGCTCCCACTTGCTCAATGGCTGCAATGAGAATACTAACAATAAATTCTCCATCTTTTACTTGGCCCTCACAATCCACGACTTTCAAAAACATTGCCCCTTTAGGGCACACTGCTATGACATTGATCAAAGGCCGATTTTTTGAGTCCTTCCAACCATCTGAAACAATGGACACACCTGTCTCAACCCATGAATCTCTTATAGGCTTCAATGCATCTTCAACCAACTCAACCTCCTTTTCCAATAAAGTGCTACGCACCTTCTCATAACCCGGGCCCTTGTACCCTTTTGGAGCTTCATTAACTGTTCTCAACATCTCTTTCCACTATGGAGAATGAACAACATTAAAAGCTAATCCATTGGCATATAGGCATCTTGCTACACATTGGTCGGCAAGGGCTCTACTCTCATTTTGAAATGCAAGTTCCAAAGGTCCCTTTGATCTCTTGTTTGCAATAGGTTGTGCACTTCAAGCTTGAAGATCCGGAATGACAATAAATGGGTGGTCTTCTACCACAATATTGGGATTGGATGGGGGCTGCATTCCCTTTGATTTTTTTTTAAACAAAGGGTGATTTCCTTTTTGTGCTTCCCGTTGATTTGCTGCATCTTGCTCCATAATGTATTTTGCAACTGTCTCAGGTAGAATAGGCTGATCTTTTTTTCCAGGGCAAGATGTGATGCCTTTTCCACTCATGCCACACAAATGTGCTTTCACCCTATGGTATGAACTGGTATATGTAACGCCACACCCATTGCATTTCCAAACATAACCACCACCACCTGGAACCTATTTTATCATCTCAACATACTGCCATAGAGGAGAATTAGGATTTGTTTTGAACTTTGAGTTTGGTTTAGCTACGGAGCCAGAGGTAGAACCCATTGACATTGTGATTCCTATGGCAATTTGTTTTGCAAACAACACATTCAAAATTTGAATGAAGAGAAAATATTGATTTATAAAACCTAGCTCTTTTGAATCTTGCATACATTCATAGAAGAATGGAAAGGAAAAACATATATAAATCATAAAATGAAACAAAACAAAGTTTCTGGTTTGTAAAATGTAAAACAAAAAATTGGATGAAAAAACTCAAAAAAAAGTGAGAAAAACTTACCTCTTTGCAAAAATATCTCAACAATCTTTGTAGCAGCCAATAAACACTTGCAAATCTGTAGGAATGGCAATGCAATCGTTTGTAGAAGCTTCACTGATCAATCTTTTGAATCTTGCATACATTCATAGAAGAATGGAAAGGAAAAACATATATAAATCATAAAATGAAACAAAACAAAGTTTCTGGTTTGTAAAATGTAAAACAAAAAATTGGATGAAAAAACTCAAAAAAAAGTGAGAAAAACTTACCTCTTTGCAAAAATATCTCAACAATCTTTGTAGCAGCCAATAAACACTTGCAAATCTGTAGGAATGGCAATGCAATCGTTTGTAGAAGCTTCACTGATCAATCTTTTGAATCTTGCATACATTCATAGAAGAATGGAAAGGAAAAACATATATAAATCATAAAATGAAACAAAACAAAGTTTCTGGTTTGTAAAATGTAAAACAAAAAAATGGATGAAAAAACTCAAAAAAGAGTGAGAAAAACTTACCTCTTTGCAAAAATATCCCTCAACAATCTTTGTAGCAGCCAATAAACACTTGCAAATCTATAGGAATGGCAATGCAATCGTTTGTAGAAGCTCCACTGTTCAATCTTCAACTCCTTTTATCAACCCAACAAGCAAAAATAAGAACTCAGCCTCTTGGAATGAAAATGCTTGTTTGCAAAACAAATGAATGAAAATGCTTGTTTGCAAAACAAATGAATGAAAATGATGTAGTTTAGGTGTTTAAAGTGTTTTAGAGGTCACTTTTAGGGTTCCCTTGGGCGTGGGTCAAAGTCAAACTGCAGAAAAATATTAAAAAATGCAAAAAAAAAACGCTTTTTAGTGTCCAAACGCGTGGGTTCTTCTTGAGTTCGCCTTGGGTTCGCCCGGGTTCTTCATCGGCGAACCAGGACTCCAAATACCGAACCCTGGTCGAACCCACAGAGGGACCGAACCAGGACTGGTACCTGGAGCGAACCTGGACCAGGACCCTGAGCCAGGGAGCCGAACCCGGTAACTTAGTACATCTATATAGAAACTACATAAATTAAAATAAATTTCTTTAATACATTTATCTAAGTGACTTTGAGAGATATCAATCTTGAGGCATCTATCTATGGGTATCCTATACCTCAAATCCAAAGTAGATGCTGAATACTGATATATCTTGACATCTTTTAGATAGATGTATTTAAGATATCTATGCTAGTTTTAAAAGAGCCGTACTAAAACTATTTTATTGAAAGAGTCTCTGAATGCTCAAAATGTTAAAATACAAATATCAAAATGTCTTACTCATGGCCCAAGCTTCAGAATTGATTTCCTGCATTTCATTTGCTCATTGTGCGGTGCCATAGTGATACTGGAACAGAATTCTGCTTGATCTTGCTGGTTTATTGGTCAAAATCTTTCAGTATTGCTAATAGAATGAAATTACTCCTTAGTACAATGAACTTGTGAACATGAGAATGGGATGCTATTTCTCTTTGGATCTGATGCATTTCTTCAGTTGGGGCTTATTTCTGAATGAGTTTAATGAATGCTTTTGAATGATGTATTTGCAGGAGGAGCCCCATATCAATTGCAGCAGCAGCAATCTACATGATATCTCAATTGTCAGATGACAAAAAGCCTCTTAAAGGTGCTTTTACATTATTGAACATTGTTGATTTTTTAATATTAAAGGTTATTTTTTTCCATCTTTGAAAGTAATGCGTGCATTTCTATACAACAATCTCAGATATATCACGAGCTACAGGAGTAGCAGAGGGTACAATCAGGAATTCATATAAGGACTTATATCCCCATGCAGCAAGGCTGATACCTGATTGGTTTGCAAAGGAGGAAGATTTGAAAAATTTGTGTGCCCCTTGATGATTTAAAATAAGGATATCAGATTTAAGATTCATTTTCTAGCTATTATTTACGCAGGAGCCATGGGGGGATCTGGTGCTGTTGGAAAAACAGTTGAATTGTTCTTAATTTAAATTTTGACATTGTTGGAGGCAAGGTGGGGGTTGCTTGTATCAGAGCTGGCGGTCAATTCATGCTAAAATGCATTTGCATTTTAGTTGTAGTCTTAAATTTTTCTGGATTACGTGGACCTGTGAAGATAATTTCTACCGGATGAGGTTTTCTAAAGTTTGTTGAGGTGCAACAGTTTAAAAATAAAAATTGTGCCCAAAGTTTTTGCCTAATAATTATCAGGAAACGTGTAGCATACACTCCTTGATAATTTTGGCATGCAATTATTGTCATGGAGCCTCATTTAAAATTCATCTACGTAGTTAGAGCAAATTAGCAGTTTGCTGCTGAATATTAGTTTCTCTTGGATGTTTTGATAACTGCTATATAATGTAGAGAACAGACGTCTGTTCTTCAAACAAGTAGCGGCGGATTATTAAAGCAGAATTGAACTGCCAATTTCCAAATTTTCCTTTTTGGATTTTTTAATATGACAATACACTGTTATAAAGGCTATATAGAGTCGAAGCAATGATATCTCCATCTGCTTTTGTTGATTTTTTTGAGCAAAGCAAGTTATGAACATGGCTGATTTAATTAATTTATCTTTCAATCATTTGTCTCAAGCGTCTGGTGCTGTGTATCTATGTTTGCATTCTATGCTATTTTGCTTCATCTGAATAATTTTTGATCTCTTGAACGCATCATCTCACATATGCTGCATACAAAATCACATGGTTAACTATATCAGTTAAGAACAAAATATTTAGGTCGTCATTGGTCAATAATAGTCGGCACATTAAGACATGGAGTAAGAAAAGCATATTCTCAGTGCTGTTCAACAACCTTATTTATGGAGTTTTGTTGAACATACGCATTTATGTCATTTCCCATTTCCAGTGTTGCCGATAAGGGTATGGCAAAAAGTGGGCTTTATAATATTGCCAAATCTGCTTAGTCTTGACTTGGACATGATCAACATTTCTTAAGCTAGGATGCTATAGGACATACATATTAGATCCTTACGGCATATTCCAGAGTGCTACTAAACAACCATATTTTTAGAATAATATTAAAATATAGACGTTATGCCATTTATCATTTCCAATCTTTGCCAATAAGGGTGGTAAAAAGTGGGTTTTATACTTTGATCCAATATTACGAGTGCCAAAGCTACTATCTAGACTTGGACACCAACATTTTCAAAGCTTGGATGCTATTAAATTTGTCATGAACGTTAATGTTTCCCTAAAAGACACTAAAAACTATTTAGTCATTTCTCATATTCAAATGTTAAGTCAATATGGGCGGCAAAAAGTGGTTTTATAAATCTGATATTAAATTTTCTTTGCCAAATCTGCCTGTTCTAGACTTGAGACTTTACCAATGGCGCACAAGTTCAGATGCTATTAAATTTCCAATGAATGTTGTGTTTCCTGTAAGAGTCACAGGCTGCTGAGAATTGTAAGACATTTTCTCCATTTACACATGGATCTGCCTTATCAAATTGATTTGTGGTAGTGCCTAAATCGATATAGTTGCTGTGATGTGAAATTTGTTGCAATCAAACGTATGCTTCATGGTGTGAGAACTTGTAAACATCCAGCGATGTAGTTATGGCTGTACGATTGAAAGGCATGGTGGATGTTTAATAATATGTATGTGTGGAGTTGAAGCTCATCACATCTTTGTAGTTAATCATTGTTATATTGCTAGGTAAAATAAATGGCCTTAAATTTCCTAGTAGATTCGAGGTTGGTGTCTTATCAAAGTGAGTATTTTAGTTAGCAGAGTTCTGATTGAATATTTGCTGTGTAAAACACAGTTTTCAGTCCAAATGTCCAAGAAAAAAGTTTCTAGATTTCAAATCACATTCCATGATTCATCATATCTTGTTACACCTATATTTCCAAGAAGCTTTTTCTTGAATTGCTTTAAATTGTTATATAAATAAATAAACTAATTAATAATAACCTGTGATGTGTTACATAGTTGAAGTCTGGACATTGATGTAATTTTTGATATGTTGTAAAAGCACTGTTCTAAGATACTAAAGATTTATATTTTCGCAGAATTTATGTTTTTAAATGCCTAGCGCATTTCTCGCTTATAGACATCACTTTTTCCTCTTGGCCGGAGAGGGAGACGGCCACTCTTTAAGGGTTCTGTCAGTGAGTAGAATTAAGCCCATTCCACAATATGTATATTGTGGACTACATACCTGCACGTGTACTAGAAGGATCGTAATAGAGGTGCACAAGTTTGTTCGAAATAGTTTACGAAAGAAAGGATAGATCAATAATTATTTTAGCTGAAGGAAATAAACTCCATTAGAGAATGACCTATAGGGATTTTTAAATTAATATCATGAATAAGCTTGACCCTCAAGAAGCCTAAGATGACACAAGGGGATGAAAATGTTCATCGAAGAGTTCTTTCAAAGCAGAAAATATATTTACATGTCTATTTATCAAGTTAAAAAAAGCCTAAGATGTCACAAGGAGATGAAAATATTCAACGAAGAGTTATTTTAAAGCAGAAAATTTTGCCCTCTGGGCTCTGCCCATGACTCTCCGGGTATGCCTTTTTACTACCCATTTTTTTTTTTTGGTGAATATCTATTTCTATCATTTTAATTAATATAGATACATATCTATTCATAAGAAAAAACAGAAAATATATTAAATTAAAAGCTATTTATTCCAAATTTCTTGTCTTCTAAAGATAAGCATGGAGCATTTATTTACGTGCAAGCTCTTTAGAGAGTTACTTCCATGTGTTCTCACTTGAATAGAATAATGCTAAATAGCTATTTAAAAAAATCATTTTTTTAATGTGTTCTCACTTGAATAGAATAATGCTAAATAGCTATTTAAAAAAAACATTTATTCTGTAGTGTTGGCATTCTTCTATGATGATGTCAAATTTTAATGTTTTTTTTGAACACATCAAAGTGTAAATGATTGGAGAGCATAAAAGTGCATGCCCCAACACTTCTCCACTTCTAGTTTGGGTTAATGTTTGAATGTATGATTCTAGTGTATGATATGTCTATTTTGGTGCACTCACTTATCCAAGACATAGTCCGTCACTTAGACATGCTACATTGCCACATGCTACATTGCCATATTTAAGACCTTGATCTAGTTCCTAGTACATTATTCATTCCATATGTGATCACAATTGCTATCTCTGCCCTCACTTTCAAAATTGAAAATCTTGCATTCCAAGGTAGATATTTTGAGGATTTGACCATTACTTGTTGATATGGGAACCAAAAAATTAAAATTCATGTGTTTGGGGTTATACTTTTAATGCATCCTAGGTTATTTAGAGAGGATAATATATTGGATATGACTCAAAAAGCATATAATCACCTCTTTTTTGGCTGGCACACTAGTCAAAGTGTTTGTCAAGTATTAATGACGACACTCAAGATCTCTCTACAAGCAATCACGTGACATCTATTGTTTTTTTATTTTTTAGATTGCAAGAATCAGGTAGCCCCCTATAAACTATAGTGCGTCTGGTAAACTTTTTTCATGTGACCGGTGATGCTGGCGTGACACGTCCTTCGGTATCACGGGGATAGAGGGGAGACTAGACCTCGTGACCTCTTGCCTGCAACAAGATGCTTTAGCCAATCGAGCTAGGCCCTCCGCTCCCATGTGACATCTATTGTCAATACACACTTCAAGAACATTTTTTTGATATAATTACACATCAAGATGCATTAAGAAATTCAACAATCAATTTAGTGGCATTCATGACCATCCACACATTTGCATTCATCGTCACTCAATTATTTCTCTTTTACTTTTACTATTAATTTTGTCCCACGACATGACTGAACTATAAGGAAGTCCTTTTCAATCCTTAGATAGCAAGCTCCATAATGCTCATTAACATCACCTTCATTTTCCTACTTCAATTACAATTATACAAATATATTGTGTATGTATTGAAGGTCCATTTCTAAAGAGGACAAGATCGTGGAAATTAGATAGGACTGTGCTACTAGGAAGATAGGATTGTTGTCACAATTTTGTCCCGCACATTCAAATTCTTATTCATCAATCATTTCAATCTTTTGATCCATAATTCAATATTATATTTTAGTTATTAGTCTTTTATCACAATGTCATGGTAGGTAAAGTTCACATTTCAAGGTATGAAAACCCTAAATCCTCTCATTTCAACTTAGCACATGTTCATTTACTATCTTAGTTAGCTTATGTCAATCAATATATCAGCTCAACTCCTTACATATGTAGGGTTTATAAACAATTTCATTTATACATCATAAATAGTTTGAAGAGATCATTTTATCTCTTAATATGATGAACTAACACTTTAGCATATGGTTTTTAGGGTTAGGTATTTTAATTTCTTTGTTATAAATTTGAGAATTTTGCTTGTTATCATTGCTATAAAGATTTGGTTCCTTGTGCATTGAGTGCTTCACTTAGGGTCACCCTTAGTTGATTGTCACCTTTTGCATCCATCTCCCTTGTGTGTGCTTCATTGTTAGTGTGGCCTCACACCTATTGATCCTTGAGAACATCACCTCCTATCACATGGATTGTGCTCCATGTTTCATGGATGTGTTGCTTCATCACGTCTCTACACTTTCATCCTTATGGAACTTGTTAGCACCTTTTTATTTATTTAGAGGACTTCACTTCATTTGTCTACATGATTCATGATGATTATACACCTTGCATAGAAATTGATGAGGAAAATTTACTCCTACATTATAGTGATGCATCTAGGAATCAATCTTCATGTGATGTTGTACCTAGTGATGATATTCTTTCTACAACTCAAGTCTTCCTATTTCATCTAAGAATTCTCCTACATGATACTTATCAATTCATTATATGTCAAGGAGCCTAATGGTATATGTTTAATTGATACACATCCTTTACCTTCACTTTTATATGATGTTGATGCACCTTCTATTATCCATTCTATCCAATGATGATTGTTTGTCTACCACCAGTAATAGTGATATGCCTTTTAGTGTCACATCTTTTTGTCTATCTTTCCATGATGTTTCACTTGATGATGATTACACATCTCAAAAATATTATCATGATCCAATTGATTTTCTTAATGGTTGATTGTGTGATGATAGTGTAGTTCATGCTTTTTAATGCACATGGCTTTTTTGAGCCAATACTACATTTATTTAATGCTACATCTACAATTTATGATCCATGAGATGGGGATATTGCACATAGTGAGGATGCCACTTCTTCTTTGTCTCTTGATGATTTATCTTATTAGGAGCTTAAAGATGCATGTTTAATTGATGATTATACTTTACATTCTTTATCACATAATATTGTTATAGACAAAATTGATTATCATTCTTTCCAAACAACAAATTCTAGTGGTACACACATTGCAAATGTTTTAATTTTTGATAATATTTTGGATCCTACACTTCATAATGCACATACCATTAGAGATCCTATCGTTGATAGCTTTAGGGGAGATAGAAGTGCATATTGACATGCTTAAATATTGTCTTCTTGTATTATGTTCACATGCATGATAATGCATTTATAATGTATGCATTTAGAAGAAAAGTAAATGAAAAGGCTTACCATGGTTTGATTTACCTCAATCTTCATATAGTGCTCTCAGTGATCTAGAATGTACCTTTCTTGAATAAAATATTTCCCTTGAGTATACTTATCTATTGATTCTCACCCTTCACTCTCTAACAACCATTTATTAGAGAATATTATGGGTGCACCTATGCTTTCACATAATACATTAGGAGTCCCATAATGAATCTCTTGATGAGCTTGATGCATCATATATTGGGGACCATACTAAGATTTTTTATCTGTCCCCCATACTTGTCTACTTTCCCATATGAGACTACACATCATGCTAATTATATAAGTACATCTCATAAGAATTTTTTTCAATTAAAACCAAAACAAATTACATACTTCTCTATATTGGAGGATCCTCCCTATAAGGTATTCAAACAAATTTTACAACACAAAATCCTCACTCTACCTTCCATTAAGTAAATTCATATATCCACACACACACACATACACATGTCATCACTTCAATGTTTTTTTTTGTTATTATCATAGGATGCATAGACACACTATAGGTAGGTGTATCACACTTAAGCATAAAATTTAAGAACTTATCAAGACAAACATATGATACATGTTGATGGAGGAGGAAATCGACTTTAATGCTTCTGCCTTTTCCTCCCATGGGGTGATATGCCAGTTTAAGGGTTTTTGGCCCTCTCTCCCTCAGCTGCATTCTTGGATCTCAAAAGAATGGGAGCCTTTAATAACTGGTAAAGTTCATATTTTCCCCATGGCCAAGGGGTTTTTTGTTGCTAAATTTGACATTGATATGGATAGAAACAAAATATTATGTAATCACTTTTTTAGCTGGGAGGATAAATTTCTGTTGATGATCAAGCCTTGGTATGCTGATTTCAACTCGTCTTCTGAAACCTTCACTAAAATCCCGATTTGGGTTCAACTTCCTAATCTTCCACTCCATTTTTGGACTGTCTACCTTTTAGAGGAAGTGGGTGAGGCTCTTGGTGATTTTTTGCTGGTGGATGATGCATCTTCTGATATGTTTCACTCTACCTTTGCCCGCATATTGGTTGAAATGGATATTTCAAAAGGGTTGCCTACTGAAATTCTACTTACAACTTCTAAGAGTTCTTGGGTCCAAGCTTTGGACTATGAGGGGATTCCCTTTTGATGTAGAAGATGTTTCAAAACAGGTCATGTTGCTGCTCAATGTGGTTTTGAGAAAAAAGCCATGAAGGCTACATGGTGGAAAGATGCTTCCCCGCAACACTACACAATTGTGAAGAAGGTTGAGCAACCAAGGAGCTTCTCAGAGGTTGTTGCTCAGGAATCACAAGGCCTTGAGGCTTCCTCTCCGGCTATCTCTAATGGCGAGATTGCTGATGCTTTGCAAGACAACAATGTTGTGCCCCCTTTTGAGGTTGAGAGTGGGCCTTTGGCTGCCACTTCTTGTGACAGTGTTCCGGCTACCTTTTCAGGTGGATTTCTTGATTTGACCACGATTGCTGAGAGGAATACAGATGAAATCTTTAAGACAGTGGCTGCTGGCTTTCCTCCTATGGACAATGGTGCGCTGGCTTGGCTTGATAAGGCAACACAAGTGGAAGAGGGATGGATCACTGTAAAGGGGAAAAAAGATAAGTCCTCTAAACCTCCTTTTGACATGACTCCACTCACACAAGAGCAATTCTAAATGTAAATCTTGATGGTTCTTGGTTGGGGGGTTGGTTTTTGGCCGGTTGCTGGCCTTTTTATCCTTGGTTGTCTATGACTTCATGTCTTTAAGTTTTGACAACCTTCTAGTTTTGGGTTCCAGATCCATTCAAAATCTGCTTGTAATGGGTTTCGGGGTCCCATCAAAACCTATTTTTGCCTTAATCAAAAACATATGATACATGTTGAAAGCATTGACAACAAAGGATACATACTTATAATGCCTCAACATGATAAAAATTCTTTCAAACCTAGTAATGAGGACAATCATAAGTTCAAGGGATCCAACACACCACATATCATTATTACAAATGAAGACATCAAATAGTATGATGATGAAGTAAGAGTACACATACAAGTGAGCATAAATGGAAAAATGTGGTGGTATGATGGTTGACCCAAGTTCTCTAATGTAAATAACATTAAAAATAAAGTAGGATGAGACAAAAGTTACAAATGACATATCTTTAGATATGCATTCTCATGATCACAATCATGTTGTAACAATAAAACATCTTCAACATAAGGACATGAAATGCAAGAAGCAACATTAATGATGGCATTTATTTATAATATTTGTTTGTAAAGAAACAATCCATGGCCATGATTCACAATCACCACCATGTGCACAACTTTAGTGTCTTAAAGGACACTCCTATGAGGTGGATATTGCTTTCTCATGATACATATTTTTGGCCCATATGAAACTAACATGTTTTCTTATTTTGCATGTTTTTCATTGTCACATGCAATGATTTATTACGAGACATGCTTTTGCTTGATGTTGTCACTTGGGGGCAAGGTGTTATTCCTTTTTACAAGCATTGCAAGTTCATCCCTGTTCTTCTTAGGGGAAACATAGCGGGGGAACCTTTTATCACATTAGTTAAATACAATAAGTAAATACATTTTTAGTATGCACTCTTTATGGTTTTTAACATTTCCCTATTATGTTCACTTTCATAATCAAAATTTTCAAATTATAATTTTAAATTTACATGATCATACTTTATATTAGTGAAATATTTTCTCTATTTGATTTATGTGCACTCCTTAGTGTTGATCCAAAAAGGGTCAAGGTGAATTAAGGAACAAGAAAATCTATTTGTTTCAAAATTAAAAAATGTGTGAGTACTTGTTTTATGACAAATGGAATTGCTATTTGGTGAAAACAACAAAAATGATTGGTAAATGCATGATCACCCTGGTAATTGAAAATGTACCGTAATATTTTTTTGTCCACCACAAAATTTGTTTTCTATTACAATGTTCATTTGAATACGAAGGCAAATGGTTTGAACTCTATGATGCCAATATGTTGCAAGCAATGAATTTGCTATGGTACAACAGTTAGAGAATTTGAAAGGACATGAATTTTTACATCCCATTGTTGGTTTTGGAGGCTTCTAGTGCATAAGGGGACCATGCATGACTATGAGAAAGAGGTTATATGTATGATCAATATTCTTAAAAGTTTTGAAGAAGTGCGAAACACTATTGTAAGGGACTACAAACATCATTCCAATTCATAATGAACCAAATAGAGGATTGAAACAACGATTGTATGTAATTCCACCTTTGTAATGATTTGCAAGTAATAGAAGCATGTAGAAGCACTATTGGCACCTATCAAGCTAGGTTTTTCCTTTTGTATTAGGGTTTTCTTAGGTGAAAATTATAGAGCTTTATGTGAATTATGTTTTTTTATTACTTTCTAGTTTGTAGGAATAAATTTAAACTTCCAAAAGGGTACATAAATAGTTATATAATAGAGCATAGTCATATATTGGTGATTTTTTATTTACAAAGCATAATTTTTAGGTAGATGCAAATCATTTTGATATCATAGAAAGATCAAAATCATGAGGAAAATAAGTGGAAGTTGGATTTATATGAGATCGATAAGGTCTTTGAATGGAAATGAGTTAGTCCAATGAATTTGGAGGTTGGAACATAGTGTTGGAACATGAAATAAGAATGGGTGATATATTTAAAGAGTTAAAATTCTAGAGAATTGTATGGAACAAGTAATGAATCACCAATAGTGGATCACTCAACAACAAGAGCATATGAGTATGCAACAAGTTCAAATGATCGAGGAGTAGTCATCTACCAATATTCTTATAGTATGAGCTCCAACCAAGAAATTTAGAATTAGAGAGGATGGAGAAGGTGAGAAGGGTGACCATGAATGTAGGTGGGAAAATAGACCTCAAAGTAAAATATGGAATAAATCCATTCAAGGTTGAAATCAAGACCTTTAAAGGATAATTTAGAGACATTAGATAATTGGATGAATCAAATAGAAGTGTATTTTAGTGTCCATAAAGTAATTGAAACTCATAATATTTCTTTTGATCACTTAAAAATGAGTGGCCATGCTCTTGTATGGTGGGATATCTATCTTTCTTCATGCGAGAAGAAAAAAAACCAACAATCCATAGTTAGGATCTGGCTTCAAGAAATTCATAAGAAATAAATCTTTTCTAATTGGTGATTAAAAAAGATAAAAAAATAAAGTGACTCTATTATGGGCAAGGAAGAAATCAAAGTATTCAAGATTATACAACTGAGTTTTGTAGACAAGCCATGTTGCTTAGAATGGACTTGGAAGAAGAAGAAATCCTTAATAAATACCCTGGTGGTTTCATTGAAACCTAAGAAGGAAGGTCATCACTATTAAGCTAGTTGATTTGGATGATGCATGCATGTTCACATGCAACATATATGAGAAGAAGAAAATTGAGGTTGAATATTCTAAAAAGGGACAACAATAAAATAAGGAACAACTCAAGCAAAAGAAAGGTAAACCATTTAAGAAAAGGAAAGGTAAGAAGATTGATGCTATTTTTCACAATTTTAAAAGGCACCTAAAACTATTATTTAGATTGCAATATTGATGGTCATACTAAAAGAAAGTGTTGGAGGTTGCACCCTAAAAACAATCCCATTGATTACTCTAAGAAGTCCATGGATACCATCAAAGAAGAGGTGGAGATAGAGTACAACATGGATTTTGATGAAAAATTTAAACACATAGCTACAAGGACTCTCATGAGTGAACAATAACTAGAGGTAATGAACAAATTATTCACTCTAAAACTCCAAGTGAAAAAAACAAGGGAAAAAGAACTTGAAGATTCCAATTCTCAATGAAAATTTATTTTAGTTGAGATGGTGAGAAAGCTTGGTTTGAAGACATAATCATCCTCATCTTTACCCTTTTGGTTGGATCAAGAAGGGTGTAGAGATTCAAGTAAAGAAGATGCAAATTTTAGTTTTCTATTAATTCCTAATAGATAGATGAAAATAATTGGATTTAATTTTAGTTGATGCATTTGATATTGTGCTTGCATATCCATATTTGTATGTTAGAAATCCTATACTCATTAGGAGGGCTAACAAAATTTGATGGGTAAAGTTTGGAGTCAAGAATATTGTCAAAGGACACTAAAGCAAAGGGACTATTGTCATAGTAATTTCCAATCAAACACTTAGGCTAATGCAAGAGACCAATTAGGTTTGTCTTTTACTTTTGAAAGATAGAAAAGAGTTGGGAACTAGAGCTTCTTGTATGTATTATAGAAATTTAAACACCAAATGGTTAGAATAAGTTTTAGAATATATTGAGAAGGCATTTCATGAGCCTTTTATAAATACAAGGTAAATGACACAATTAGAATATTAAAAAATGTAGTGTTTAAATTATATAAAGATATGAATAAGAAAAAAATTAACAATAAAATAATAAAGAATCAAGTAGAAATCAACAAACTCATAAAATAAACATTCATAATTTTAAAAAAAGTTTGAATGGCGCTGCTGGGCGAGAGCACTGTCCAATGGTCGAGTTTGAATGGCGTTGCTTCCTTTGTTCATGCAGATTCTTCTACGGGTGTTGGGTCGGCAACAAGTGTGGACGAGGCTATTGTCCCCTCTACTCTATACAGAGGGCTCTACGAGAGCGAGAAATGTGCGCGCGATGCTCTTCGAGCAGATCTTTTAAATGATGTTGGGGACGCGGCTACTCTGGTGCCGTTGTTCGATGTGTCTGGTGGGGGTGGGGGGGGGCTGCGTTGTTGGGGCTCCTCCTATCCTTGATCCTTCCTTTTTAGTGAATGGCGTGGATGCAACGCTACCTGCTGTCCCCTCTGTTCTCCCTAAGGTGCCGAATGCTCCTGCCTCCAGTGTTCCTGTTGGAGTCCCTAAATTGAAGGCTGATTTGGGTGGTCATCAGAAGTCTTTCTTTGAGGTGGTGTCTAAGGATGGTGCTCGTTCTATGCCTGTTTCTGCTCGGGTTCATCCTCTGCCCTGTGCCCGGGCTTCCCCTGTTGTTGTCTATGGTCCTGAAGTGGCTAAAAATGAGGATTTCTATTTGAGGTAGGGTGTGGTTTGTAGGTTTAATGGCTTGTGGCCCTCCCTTCCAAATCTCCATGAGTGGGTTTCCGTTTCTTGGAAGCCCGTTGTCTCTGGACAGATTGAGCTATATCCTAGCGCTAGAGGGTTTTTCTTTGCTACCTTTGCCTCCCCGATGGAGAGGGTCTGTGTGTTGGATAGGGGGTGGATGTGGGCTATCCATTCACTATCCATCAGGCTTTGGTCTCGCTCTTTCAATCCTCTCACTGAATTGTTGAATATCAAACCAGTTTGGGTCCGTCTACCAAATCTCCCTTTCCAGTTTTGGGAGCTGTCTTGTTTTGAAGCTATTGGAAAATCCATTGGATGCTTTCTCAAGGTGGACTTTATGTCTCGGGATCTGGGGCATACTATGATGGCCCGCATCTTGGTTGATTTGGATATCTCCAAACCCCTTCATGGTAATGTGGTTTTGATGGTGATGGACAGACCTTGGTCGCAATTGCTGAACTATTAGGGCCTCTCCTTTCGTTATAGGAGGTGTTTTTCTACTGGTCATTTGGCCTCTAGTTTCCCCCTTGCTCGCCGCAAGGGTGCTGCTACTTGGTGGAAGAATGCTCTCTCGGACTACCTCATGGTTGGTTCTCCCTCTTCGAACTCTTCAGGTGATTCCTTTGAGGAGGGCGATCCTTCTATTCCTCCTTTAGTGTCTGGGCCTTCTTAGGCTCCTCTTCTGGCTACCCCTATCACTGAACCTTTGTTGCCTCAGTTTGCTGTCGTTGTTCAGTCGGTTCTTGCTCGTCCCTCATTAAACGACTCTGCTGGTACTTTGATCGCTCCAATCTTCTCTTCTTCGCTACCAACTCCCTGCTGCGTGGTAGCTCCTTGCCCTAGGTGGCTATTGGAGATCCACTCCCCTCGCCCCGCTTGGTAGATTTCTATTGCGATCCTTCTTGGTCGGTTGTGTTGAGGAAGGAGAAGGGACTCTCCAAATCCGTTCTTCTTTGCGGCCTTGGGTTCAGGGAGTCAGATTGGTCCCCTCTAGTTCTAGGGTTGTCTAATCCTTGTTTGTTGTCCTACAGTTGTCGGTCAACTATCTTTGTTGTTTTTTTCCTAGTTCACATTTCTTTTTGAACTAGTTTCTTTTTGGCCCTTTGGGCTCTTGTGTGAAGGGTACAACACCTTGTAAATGCTACTCATTTTATCAATAAAAAACTCATAAAATAAACAGGAGATGAGGTTGAGGTGGGTTGGTCACGCTAGAAATCTAAACTTGTGAAGGGGTAGGGCTGAAAAAAGATGAAGGGGTTTGTTGTGGAGAATTTGGGGTCAGGCGGCAAAAAGATGAAGCGGTTTGTTGTGGAGAATTTGAGCAAGAAGGATAAAAATATCAAGGGTCTGCTGGGGGTCTCCCTTGTTTCCAATGTGCAGAATAAAGAGGGGTCAAAGAGGAGAAAGTCTCTTATGGATTTGGGAAGGGATGAGCCGTTGGATAATGTTGACAATTTGTTGGATGTTAAGAATCAGTTGTTGGAGCAGAACTTGGATAAAGGTGTTGAGGTCTCTACTCAAAAAGGGAAGGACACCATGAAGAATGCTTCTACTAGCAGTGATTCCCAAGAAGATTACGCTGTGGACAAGGATGGTTTTAAATTTAGGAGGGGAATTATGGCTGATTATCTTGGTCTGGTGAAAGAGATATCTCTTTCCTTGTTTAAACTTTTCAAGTGGGTTTTCCATGAGATGAACTCCACTAATGTGCGAGTTGGAGCCATGAGCAATAATGCTGATGAGCCCTCTTCTTCTAAGGGGTCTAATATGTAGGCTCAAGTCAATAAAGTGCAGCTCGAGGTCAATCAGTTATTTGACACTCTCAAAATGGTGGCTAATGAAATGCTCAACATGAAGAATTCCTATGAACAAAAGTTTGCTGCCCTTGATGGTAAATTGGAGAAGGTTTTGGAGGTTACTAAACATGCTATGTGCAATGAGGCCGAGGGCTTGTGTCTGTTGAATAAGAAGGTAAGGAAGTGGTTGGGGGACAATTCCGGTGTGAAAGACATGGTTGTTGATGGTGGTGTGCAACAAAAGACGACTAGTGATACAAGGCCTTCTACTAGAACCTGTAACAAGACCAAACTTAATGCAAAGACTGGTATTCCTATTGATGAAGTGGTTGAAGTCATGAATGTCCATCAAAAAATTATTAATAGTGATCTTGAAGTGGCATACATTCTTAAAAATCTCTAGTTTGTTTGTTTTTTGTACCTTTTTTTGGCTGATCGTATGTTGGTTTTTGGCTGCTTGTTTTGTTTTTGATTATTTGATGAAGTAGCGGTTTATCTTGTAAAAGGTTTCAAGGCCCCTTGAAAACCTATTTTTCTTATAATAAAAAACACTCATAAAATAATACACATAACATTAAATGTATATGGAGAAACCCTTAGAAGAAAAAAAATCACTACTAAAGAGACCCAAGCTTGTATTAATCATCAAAGAAAGAAACATATCAATATGATTTTTTTATCCCTTCAGTTTGACACTAATCAAACAAAATATATGTACATACAAAATACCTTATGAATCTACTATCCCATGCCTCCACTATATAGGAAAATAGGAAATTACAAATCATAAATGGTTTCCCAAAACTAAGACTAAAACCACGAGCCATAACAAAAATCCAATATCCCTATAGTCACGGTCAAGCCTTTAGGAATAGTATGTAACTCATCTTACACCTTTCATTTTTCTATTTAGATAAATCAATGGGGTTTCTATTGGGACCCCAACCTTGAACTAGACGTTTTACAATGCAAGACATTAACATAGAGATAAATACTAAACATCTAACTAGAGCTACAAAAATTTAAATTACGAAAGTGTTAATTGCCTTATCCTTGAAAGAATTGATCCCAAAACCACCGTCCCACCCTCTTAGAAATAATACAAATAAAAAATATGCATTGTGTTGGTTCCTAGAGTTGTGGATTCCCAAATCCCTAAAGATAAGTAATGCCTAAGTGCCAGGGGTTTCAAACTTAGGGAAAACACCTTATGATTAGGATATGACAAATTTTAGGATTGGGTAAAAGTACAAAGCTGTCACACTTTATAAAGGAAATAGCCAACATTGATCCAACTTTTGAAATTGAATCACTAAAAAGTGGCATATATGTTTTGAATTTTGAAATGATGTAAACTAATAAAATGTGTATTTTCTGAGTATATTTTATATTTGTATTTTTTTGAAAAAAATTAAAAATTATTTGAATATAGTTTTTTATAAATTTACTCTACAATTTTGTTGTTGATAAAATGTTGAAAAATGAAGTTACATGAGATGCCAATCTTTATATAGCAAATTTTATTATTTTTCCTTCAAAATTTTTGTGTGTGTTTATAACTTGAAACTTTAGTGCATGGATATTTTTTTTTTCAATTTTGATAAATATATATTAAAATTTGTGTGTATTGAAACACAATTGTTTCCATTCGACGCCAATTTTTATATCGATTATTTATCTAAAATAGAAAACAAATTATACCATCTTGATATAGATTCTTTTATCTAGTGCATCATATTTTTTCAATTTTCTAATAAGTTTCAATATTTTTCTTCACATCGTAATTAACCTAATATTTTTGTGCCGATAACCTACTTTTAGTAAAAATAAAAATAAAATAAAAATAATAGTTAAAATATTTAAATATATATATATTTTTGAAAACTACACTTATGGATCTACAAAAGGGTATTTTTATATTTAAAAAAAATGTTATTTACATGACTAGGAGTTCTTGAAACATCAAGTTTTTCAAATAATATGATTTTTTCGATAAATTGGCTTCAAAGTGGTGCTACATATGCATTTATCTAATAATTTTAGTTGGAAAAGTTGTGGACATATATAACTTACCTATAATGAATCTTACTAGATCATATGTTTGACCAAAATTGATTTTTTGTAAGAAATACTTAAATTCAGTTGTGCTGATAAGTTGGCCGAAAGTGTGACACAACTTTGTACTTTTACCCGATTAAGATGTTATTTACATTGCATTCTATGTATATTTTATGTGTCTCCAACACTCTTGAAAAGTGTACTTGGATGCCTAGGGTGTAATTAGATAAATAATTTATAATCTTTGTTCCCTTAAATTCTTGGCATTTGCTGTCATACACATTCATAAATGAGGTGGAGCTCAATGGTGGTGGTTATGGTTGACTTTGAGGCCATTTAAGGAACTTTCTCATTCCTAGGCACTAGGGAGGAAGTGGAAAATCTTGTTATTATAGATGGGGCCCACATGAGTCAATGGAATTTAAAATAGAGATATATTTGAGGATGTGATCCATTGGGGAGTTATTGGTCAATGATGCCTTTGCAATTATATTTTCTATTTGTAGACTCATTAATTGAGCTCATGTGACACCCATGTGAAGTCATTTGGAGCATTAGTTATTCTTGAAAGATGCTCTCCAAGGTGGGTGTGGAGTTTTTACATGATACCATGGTTTTGGTATATATTTATGGTTATGGCTTCTCTCCTTGCCTATATATTGGAGGTAGGATGGTAGTTTCATATCAATATTTATAGTTAAACAAGTGTTATTGGAATGCTGTTAGAGTGCAAAGTTGTTAGTGTGTTGATATTATCTCATGTACATTGAATATTAAACATACTCGTCCTCTTTCTTCAGTGGATTTTTTCCCAAGAGATTTCTCCATGTAAATATTGTGTGTATATGATTTATTGAATTTATTGTTATTGCTGATTTATGCATCTAAATGATATTCTTTTATGATAATCATAGATAAAGAAATATATTTAAGAATTACATACACTTTGTCAAAGATTTTATTGTAATAGTTTCATCTTGTTTCTCAACAACAATAGGTCACTTGATGAGGATGTGTAATTGGCATTTTTCTTGAGATGACTAAAGACACATGATGACATAATAGATCTTGAGACAAATTATATACCCAATTCATATGAAAATCTATTGAGTATTATTAGGTAACTATATGCTAGTTTATCTACAACACAATTTTTATACGTCTATAAATACATATACATGACATGTAGAGAGTAGATATACTCTTTTCTTAACCCATTAATATTTTCAATGTTAGTTTCCATTTCATACAAGCATGTAGTAATAAAATAAATGCATAGCTCACTATAAAAGATATTTGTGGAGCACACAAACATTTATAGTGCTAAAATAATGAGATCCTACAATGTGAAAGACCAACTACTACAATTAGGGATTCATAATTTGATGTTTTATTATTTCTTTAAATGTGATGGGATGACATGTTGAGCATATTGTAGAAGAATGCCTTTATCCTATATGGGTAGAAAAAAATGAATTCCAAGATAAAGAACATTAGAAGAGCAAACCAAGAGATTACACCTTGAAGAAGATGACAACAAGGACTATACTTCACAACCTTGCACATAAGATATGCTCTATACATGCATAGATTGTAAGTAGATGATATTTGTAGAATAACCAGTTGAAGATAACTTACTAATCCATCAACAAACTCATAAATTTTAATGCAATTATGATATGATGCCTTGCAAAATCCTTTGCATGGAGTTTTATAGTCTTTTAGTTGACAAACCTATTAAAGATAGCATTTATATCAATAATGTGACTAAGAGAATTAGTAAGACCATCAAATGAATACAAAATATTCATAGAGACATTCAAATAGTTATAGATTACACACTATATTAATTCCTTCAAGGGATACACTAGCATTTAGAAACACTTGGATGATGATTTAACTAGACAAATACATTCAATATCAATCTATTAGTCTATTACAAAACATTAAGATAAATATTTGCAACTTTCTCTTTTTGTCATTTTACAATTGTGCCAACGACCAATCATCTCCCCTCTCCAAGTAACAAATATATAACACTTTGTTGTCATTAGTATTGGAGGGAGATTCAATGTGTGTCAAATCATCAAGTCAACTGCAAGGCCATTCAACACCTTTTTTGAGGACTGATGCTTTAAAAAGAGATCTACTTGGAATCACACAAAATTGTATCATGAGAATACTTTGACCATGCCTTTGTAACTATTGAAAAACAAAGATACCTTAATAATACATAAAACTAAAAAAAACCATATAAGAAACCATCGAGAATAATTTTACCTATTAAATTTGGTCACCAGTATACTACCAAAACAAGGGAGAATAAATGAATAAAAAACCTTGCCATGACCATGCATAAGGCTCAAGGCAAACCATTGAGTCAAATACCATCATTACAAGTCTTAAAAAAAAATCTTAAGGAACAATGTCACTATTGAGAAGACTACTAACCACTCACAAAGCTATCTTTGAATCCCAGATTTCCAAATATAACTTAGTAGTCACAAGACAAACCTAGATAGGTGAGATGAATAATGTTTAATAGGTAGGTAAGTTATTAAAAAAAAAATGAATACACACCATCCATGTGGAAGCAAAGTAAATCAGACAATGAACAACAAGAAAATGACTACTTGTATACACAAGGATGAGGTGATCCACCGACCATGGGAAAATAGAAGTGTAATGACACAAAAACCATCACCAACATGCTATTGTAGGAATACAATAACCCACTGCAAAGGCGTGCATGATCAATGCATCAACTGTGACCACAAACATAAGAGACCAAGAACCACATTGACCACCATATGTTTATGAAGACAAGACCAATTAAGAAGTGAACCCATGAACAAAGAATACACCATTATCAACATGATACTTCTATTATAAGGATAATTGGCCTCTTTAATGTGGATAAGGACACCCACCACAATCCTAATAACCATAGGCAATCCAATTGGCATCCAATTAATATACCACAGAGTAGGAACATAAAGATATGGCATGCTTGAATCCTTAAAGTATAACCATCACAGTCCATAGAAGGACCAAACCAACTCAACTCCCACACTGCCACAAAAGGATAAGAACACATGAGGGAAGTTACCACGTCACAAGACATGCTCATAACAATATATGCAACCACCACAACCTTAAAGGAAATCATAGCATATAGAAGGATCTCTCGAAAGGAGATAACATACATAGAAAGTTAAAATGTAATTTTCCTTTGTGATGGAAAAAACAAGATTAGAAATGCATGTGTTATCAACAATTAGCAAGGACACATGACATATGGAATAACTACAAGTCCACGAGGAGCACTGAAACACAAAATACAAAGATCATGGAAGTAAGTAGAGACAACAGAACATTTCACCAAACATCACAAATGAAGGATAACACCTTTTCAAAAGTTTCGGTGAGCAAACACAACAAAACATGACCTGCGAAAGACATCTAGGAAACTAAATGACACAGTATCAACATAAACACCATATTTAGTTATAAACTTAGGTGCAGGTCAGCACACTGTAGTCGCTAAACCACCTCTCATCACTCACAACCCTCCTACTGTGCTTGGTTAATATCAACTACTTCCTCCACCCACAGAATATGCTCAATGCCAGACTAACCCCCGCGTATACTAGCAAGCATGAAAAAATCAATGCTATAACATATTTCACAAGGATGCCTATAGAAATGCACATACGAGCCATAAAAGAAGGAATCATACAGTCACTACCAACCTCCAAGTGCCCTCTATAATGGTGAACATGCAATCCTAATAAGAGTCTGTCGAGATCACCATAATATGCTCTTAATTTCCACATTTCCCTGCTTATATCTTCAAGCATCTTTTGTGAATCCTCCCTTTGAGTAGGTGAAATTGCTAAACCGATTCCTCCTGTCTCCACTACTTGCACTTCTAGAAAATAACCTAGTTTATGTTTGACACCATCACCCCTACGAATTGATTAGGTAGAAATAGTTTGAGAAGCCATAGGCGGGCTTCGACATTTGGGAGATAAAGTACTAGGTTGGCTATGAAATCCTCTCTAATATCCACTTTTTGAGGATTGACTTTTTTAAAAGCCAACTCACTCAAAATAAGTTTTCTAAATCTCAACACAAGGTCTTTGTAAGCAAAGATGCACTACAAGCATCAATAGAGGTCATGTCTTGTGACATCGACACTTATCAACACACTAATGAAGTATCCTCCATGCTAAACACTATATATCAAAGGAATTTTTTCTACTTGCACCTTTGACACATCAAAAGCCACCTTTTGAATAGCAAATATGAAAAATCCACTACTTTGATATATAAAATCAACTCCCAATTGCCAAGATTCTTTATGACAATATAGAACAATGCCAAGACTGATCATATCTAAGCATAATTAGGCATCCTTTAATATGATCTGCATCCCTCACACTTTTCACATATCCTCACTTGCCTTCTCCTTATGGCTAGAGGATGCTAATAAATGAAAATAGATGGATTTGGGATTTTTTTATGGCTTAATCTGCAATTAAATAACACACATTGACTAATTGAAAATAAACACAATGAGCACATTCAATCCTAATAAACCCAAGTTCCAATGCAAAAGAATCAAAATTTTAATACCATTGACTACTTTAAATCATACAACATGACCATTTAACTTGCAAACCAATTTTTCTTTCCCTTTACCATAAAACTACAATGTTTTTTCATATATATATATATATGTATATATACACATATACATATGTATACACACATACACACACATATATACATATGTATACACATATACATACATATATATATATATATATATATGAATACATACATACATATACATATATATATAAATACGTACATACATACATACATACATACATACATATATATATCTTCCTTAAATCCCCATGCAAGAAAGTAGTTTCAACATCCATTTGCTCTAATTCTAAATCATAACCAACAACAATAGAAAATAGGAATCTAATAGAAGTTAGTTTTACAATAGCAACTATACTTTTATCAAAATAAATTCCCTAAACATAGGAGTAACCTTTTGCTACTAGCCCTTCCTTGTACCTTTTCAACTATCCATCTGATTTGAATTTCTTTTAAATAGCCACTTGAAACCAATAGGTTTCCTTCCTTTGGGTATCTCAACTAGATCCCGAGTTTCACACCTATCTAAAGTTATCATATTATCCTCCATGTTATCTATTTGAGACTCATGCTCCTTTGAATAAAGATATTTCTTCATATAATCTAGGTTCATCATAGTACAAGATAAAAAAATATATAATAGAAAGTTGGTGGGCTATACTTTCTAATTGGTTTTTATTGCATCATGGATGATCTTCTCAAGGGTTAGGAAGAGACACTTGCTTATTCTTCCTCCTAAATTCGTGAATATGAATGTTATTTCTCTACATCCTTCATCCCATCCTATTGTTCTTCCACTTATGCATATTATTGCTTCTTTATTTGGTTTCAAAATGCATGATTTTTTTTGTCTTTTTATTTTTTCTACACCTAATTAGGCTTAACTCTAAGTTCCTTTTGCTACAAAGACGGTTGTTGTTGCACCAAAATATCTAACTATTAATGCTCGATACAACTGCCAGAGTTAATGAATCCATAGGAGGCAGTTAAGACATGCCACAAACCTAAGCCCTATGCTACACAACACAAGGAAACCAAGGGCACACACCTTGCAAGAATCCCCCCAAGCGTAAGCAAGGGGTTCAAACCCGTGACCTAGGATTTGATACCAATTGTTGCAAAGACAATTGCTGTTGCACCAAAAGATGTACTTGTTAATGCTCAATACAACTGCTAGAGTTTATGAATCCACGTGAGGCAGTTAAGCCATGCCACAAACACAAGTGCTATGCTGCACAACACAAGGAGACCAAGGGCGCACACATTGCAACATCTTTAAAATCAAATTTTTAGAATATACCATTTTTAAGGTTAGAGGATTTTAAAGCTTGTAACCCTTAACCCTATTTCCTTAACTAATGAAAAACACATTATTTATCTTTGAAATCTAACTTAGCTCATTTTTCTTCAAGCACATGAATGAAATCCTCATAGCTCAAAACTCTAATGTGTGAAATAGAGGTTTCCTTACCTATTGACACTTTATACAATGTTTTATCAACTAAAGTAGAACCTAAAGATCGATTAATCAAATAGAAATTAGTTCTTAAAAATTTAGCCAACTTTTATTTTTGGATCCATCTTATTTTCAACAAGAACCTTAAAATATTTAAACTTGGTAAAAAATTTAGATTTATGTCTTAAAATAAATAAATTTAAATGTAATGTTAGTATTTATTGTTGGATAAGCCAAGATCATTTTAAAAATAAAATAACACTTCCACAAATTGAGAATATGAAGCTAACATATGAAAAGTGTGTGCAAAAAGTACAATAGAGAGCCTTGGATAAAGGCAAGGATGAGGTGAGAAGGTAAGAGTGGAACTCTGACTACCTCTCCAAGAATGAAACACATGTAGGAGTCTATGGAAAAGTGAAAAAAATTCTCTAAGTGGTTTTAAGAGTGGTGTGAATAGGCCCCCCTAGATAGGGTAGAATCTAACTGGTTTGGTAATAAATATTTTCACACTAACACCCCCCCTTAAGTGATTCTTAGGGAGACAGATAAACACTAAAACAATGAGTATTGTAAACAATAATTTATGAGGTACTCATGTACAAATAAAAATATCTTACAAATGGACAAAAGGAGAAAACCTTGTGGGAACAAAAATCATCTTAGAAAGAGAGAAAGAGAAGGAATAAACCTCCTAAAAGATGTCCCATGAAGACAAGAACGTGAAGACGGAGAAATCTTAAAGCATGTAGAAGTTGTAATTTTTTTGAAGATAAACTGATGGTGTCTTCTATAATCAATGAACCTCTAATGAATGTAGACTAAGATAAGAGATACACAACATTGCATGAGTGACATCAAGTACACTACTCAACCTTGAATACATAGATGACATGAAGGAAAACAAATATTTGAAGTTGAATATGTAGAAGGTACTATGATCAAGGAGCACAAAATCATTACATGAGTGACCTATAGTACACTACTAGAATACGTATATTGCTCTACATAAGTACTAGAATCTCAAAAATATTGACCAACTAAAAATAAAAGGTTGCTTCATTGCTCCATCAAAACCAAGGAAGCGTTAGAATAACCATATGATAATACCCCCTTAATGTTGACAAGAAAGAGGTATGGGAAGATTAATTGAAGTGTGACATGTAAGTGTGCAAGAGAATGTAGAATACAAAATCAGGTCCAATATGATGTAAAAGTAACTAAAAAAGTGTGCAAAAATCAAGCACACACATGAGGCAAGAATCTCATGGATTCTTTATTGTTATGGGGGCACTCATTCAAATTTATGATGGAAAAACATAAGGCACTAAATTGCACTTTATAAGATAGTGTAAGTACAAAAGAGGCACAATAGATGTGCAATATTCCCCCCTAAGGAGTACAAAATTAGTTTTGGCACTTTATATGAATGGATTTATAGATGAATGCGCTTGTTTTAGAATTATTAATTTGACCTAAAAAGAAAATAACATAGTTTATGTCATGAGGTTACCACAAAAATAAATAATGAAATAATGCCTAGCAACCTCCAAAAATGATAACAAAATGATAAAATTGAACCCTCATGGAAAAAATGCCCCTCTAAAAAATAATGTTTTTAAGTAAATTTGTGCAAGTAGGAAGCCCAAATAAACTGTCTATAACCCATGGTGTTTTTACAATTTAAAAAAGGTGATCTTAAACAAATAAGTAAATGCACCATTAGATTCTTTGCATTTTTTGATAAATATGTTTTTTTTTGTGAAATTTTGACATTATGGGTAAAATTTATGGCCCATCGATTTTTTTTGAGAAAAGATGTAAATATCAATTTTAGAGGCAAATTTGAAAAATTATAGTATGCTGGAGAAAAAAATAAGTATATCATGACAAAGTTCTTGGAAATAGTTTTCCAACGTTTATTTGAAGTGCTTTGATACCATGTTGGAAAAGCCACGATTACTTGAAAAATTAAATAAAACATCCACAAGGTGATAATATACAACAAATCAATATCTAGTTTGTATACAAAATATGTGTAAAAAATACAATAGAGAGCCTTGCATATAAAGGCAAGGATGAGGAGGTGAGAAGGTAGGAGTGAAACTATGACTACCCCTCTAAGAATGAAACACATGTAGGAATCTATAGAAAAGTGTTGGGACACTTGGTGAGTCCACATGATATTAGAAAAAAGTGAAAAAAGTCTCCCTATGTGAGCTTGAGATTAGTGTGAATAGGACCCTCCTAGATAGGCTAAAAGCCAACTAGTTTGGTAATAAATCTTTTTACACTAACATTTATCGATAAAGGAAACATAATAATGAGAATTTCAAATTAAAGAAACATCCAAAAGACCAAAACAATCACCATGAATAACCTCTAACAATCTCTTTTCTCTAGTGCTATCGGAAAAAAAAATCTCTATTTTACAAACACATAGCACCCACAAAAATTATAATTTGTAGAATAACTAGATAAACCATCAACCATATTTTTATTAAGTAGGGTCTTAATAAATTTATCACCAATGTGGCCCATCCTATGATTCCAAAATATACATGAATTTGAGTTTTCAATTACATAAGATGAGTTGCAATAAGTAGATACATGAAACTTTAACAAGATTCCACATTGGGATCCCTTACCTACCACTAGTTTTCATTTAGCCAACTTGCAACCATCCTTATCAAATAGACATGTGCTAAAAAATCATTCATTTTAGAAATTGAAATCAAATCTTATTTTAAAATGGAATTTGCAATACATCTATTATAGATTTTACTTTCCATCACTTAACACAAGTTTTACCTTCCATTTTCCAACAATATAACACAAACTACTATTGGAAAATAACACAACATCATCATCATATGTTTTGTAAGAAGATAACGACTCTCTATGAGGAGTCATGCGATATGAGGCACATAAATCAATTAACCATGAGTCATCACTAGCAATGCTAGCTAAAATGAATTAAAGTATCATTTTCATTATCAAAGGATTTATCATTAGAGAAATCATCAAAATATTTTTTTTTCTATATTCATTCTTTAGATGGCCCCACTTTCCACAATTTTAACATTTAACTACACTATTAACATGGGTTTTATACCATCCTTTTGACTTAGAACTCTCCTTATTCCTATTTTTCTTACCTCTTTTTCTCTTGGGTCTACCTTATAAATGTAATGCATCCTTGGAATAATTATCCATGGATTTTTTCCTCATTTAATCACTAAGAAAAGTGGAAACCATTTTTGGATCTATAGTAGAACCATTCAATACAATGGCTAAATTCACCCAAGATTTAGGTAAAGAGAAATTTAATAAAATACATTGTCCTCTTCTTCTAGCTTAATATCTATAGAACCTAGCTGAATCAAAATGAGATTAAAAGTATTTGAATGCTCAACTATAGAGTTTCCTTTGTTCATTTTTTAAGGAATATCATATCATTTTTAAATAAATTTGGTTTGCTATAATCTTTATTTGATAGATATCTTTTATCCTCTTCTATAGAATGAATATGGTAGTCTCCTTTAAGAAAATCAAGAGAAAAAATGCACCAAGAAAAATCATATGGTTCTATTTTCCTTTTTATCCATCTTTCTCCAATATTTATCTAAAACATGTATAGGATTATACTTTGATGCCATGACTCTCCATTGATCTCTCTCCTCCAAGAGATCCTACATTGTTAAGTTTTATAGATCATACTAAAGCTATTGAACTGCTCAATATCCAATCATAATATGCTTTCCATTGATTCTCTAACCACACTTGGATTTGTAAAACCGCTAAAACAATACTTCCACTACAACCACAAAAAAATCACAAAATTACAAGAAATGCATTCCCTTCTAAATCATGCCAATCAAAACCAAATATTAAAATATAGGGTAAACAACACAATAAAATATTAACAAATAAGTTTTTAAATCCAATTAAGATGTAATTAAGATAATAAAATTTAATATTGAAACAATGAAGAAGAAATTAGAAACCAATAAAATCATAAAATTATACACAACACCAAAAGTATGTGGAGAAACCCTTCTAGAAAAAAATCACCACCAAAGAAACACAAACTTGTATATATACTCAAAGAAAGAAGTACATGAATACAATTTTCTTTTTCCCTCAAGTCTAATATTAATCTAAAAACATAAGTGTGCTTGAAAAATATCATAACCCACTATCCTGCACCTCCAATGCAGGAAAAAATGAAACTAGAAACCATAAATGGTTTCCCAAAACTAAGATCCAAAACCATGATCCATTGCAAAAATCCAATGCCTCTATAATAAAAATCAAGCATATAATAATAGTAACTCATCTTACACCACTTACACAGATTACACCCATTTTTCACATCATAGATGAAAAAAATTCTATCATAATGGTGAGATTGACTGAGATCCCAATCGTAGGTGATCCATGAGGGCATAGATTGCCTTGTCATCACAACAAATGTGGAATATATTCTTACAACTCCTAAATTTTACCATTTATATATGACCTCCGAATTTAATGTATTATTATAAAATAATAAAGTTATCATAGAGAATTGAAAAATCCCCTTGCTTCACATGGGTATCCATCTTTGCTCATTCCATGATGTTTGAAGGCTAGAAAATATTCCTCTAGATAATTAAATCTAATTTTCAAGACTTAGGATTTGCAAGGTGAATGCTAAGAAGCCTAAGTGATTGCCTCATGGGAGTGAGGTAGAGCATGAGATCCATTGGGTTCTTCAATCTCCTCTACCCTATATAGAATTATATAGATACATTTATAGAGAGATAATAATTAAAACAAATTCAAGAGTTATTAAAAAGCCCGGTGTAATATGACCCAAAATTTTACCATGTGGAAACCTATAGTCATAGTAAGAAAGAAGGACAACTCTTGGATAATTTGCATTGAAAAGTTACTCACTAAGACCACTAAAAGAACAATTAGCATCCCCCAAGGATAGATGACTTCTTGTACTAATTGCAACATGAGAAGTATTTCATAAAATGGATATAAAATTAGAATACCATCAAGTATGGATGAATGATGATGATATATGGAAAATCACTTTCAAGACCAAACAATAATTAGATGTAATAAAATATCTTGCACAAGAGAAGAATATAATAGGGATACGATACAAATATTTAAGAGTAATTGATAATAATAGTCCACTTGAGGGAACAAAACTCTAAAATTATTCAATAAGAACACAATTCACAATATGTTGATAAATAATAACCACTATCTCCTATATATACCATATTTATGTCATGGAGACCACCTATGTCAACCTAACTACCTATATTAGACTATGGAAATGATCATATAACTTAATTAAAGTTATGCTAGCCACAAGTTAGGTACATATCCCCATGCACATTATAGGTTAATGACATAACATGCCCCTCCCCTTCAAAATAATGTTGTCCTCAAAGTTGATGATCCCTAGATGCTTTTATACAAATGCTTCATCTTCCCATGTGGCATCTTCACTTGCTAGATTCTTCCACTTCATCAAATTTATGGAAATAAAAGGTGAGCTAAATTGAAATATTAACTTTTAAATATGTTTGCAAATTTGAAACAAAGATTACCCAATATGATAATGCAATTACACATTCAACATAAAATAAAATCAGCAATACCATAGGTTGAGAAAAACAAAGGACACAAGATTTATCTGGAAAAACCCTTCCGAGAAAAAATTCCACACCCAAAGAGATCAAATGTATGTATTAACCCTTCAAAGAGTATATTTCAATTCAACATCTCTCTATGAATTTCAGCAACACTTCATTACTTCATCAACTTGTAAAACAAATCATAAATCTATTATCTCAAGGCACTAATTTATTGAAGAGTTGGAGGTGAGAATACCACTATGGTATCTCAAAACAAGTGGTAAAATAATATGCAAAAAACTACACGCCCCCCTTAGTGGACAGCTTGTAAACATAGTAAATTACAATAAATCATCACATGGCCTTCACATGGGCACCTAGCCCATAGCCAATCAAATTTGGTCAATACCAAGCACTCTATAACTCCCTGATGGCTTTAAAGACTATAAAATAGGACAAGAAACAACATGCAAGATATGACACCCCAACATACACTGACATGCAATTACATGCAACAATCTCAAGTCAAAGTGGTCCTCACTCTAGTACGGATTCCTAAGAAGAATATTCCTCCATTATGCTTTCTAACTGCCACCAACACGTGTCTACATCTATGTAATGCAATTACAATTTATTATAGGAAATAAATATTAAATATTTTAACTCCCATGTCTCCTAAAACACTTTCTAAGGAATGTGGAGACACATGAAAATGACTTAGGAATGCAAGGTTAATGTCACCTATCTTAACATTCCCCCACTTGAAATTATACATTGCAATTATATCCATGCGATACATACATAAAAATAATCAAGTATAGTGATCAAGGTCCATGGCCTTCTTGCACCAAGAGAGCTTATTCGTGTTCACTAACTTTGTGAAAGAATCTACAAAATTATCATAAGTGTTAAATTTCTCAATTAAGACCTTACCATTCTCAACCATTCTTTCAAAAAGTGATATTCAACATCAACATGCTTAGTATGAGCATGATACATAGGATTTTTGGCCAAACATATGGCGCTCTAACTGTCACATCCAATCCTTACAATCCTACAATTAAAACCAATACCTGTACCAAGTATATATAGCCATATTGTCTCCTTAGAGGCATGTGTAGAGGCCATATAATTTTCTTCTATGGTTGAAAAAACAACTGTAGGCTATCTTTTACTCATACAACTCACTACACCTCCAAATAGAGAGAAAAAATAACCACTATTGGACCTTCGACTATCCAAGTCACCTACCCAATCTACATCAACAAAAATCTATATGTCCAATGACTTAAACACATCATAATTACCATGATAAAGAAATAATCAAAAGTATCTTGCAAATATCTAAACACCCTTTTAAAAAAAGTCCAATGCTCTCTACTAGGGTTAGGCATAAACCTTCTCAAATCTCCCACTACTTGGGCTATTCTTTGTCTAGTGAAAACTATTGCATACATTGAACTACCAAAAAAACTTGCATAAGAAACCTTATAGATCTCTTAAAAATCTTCATCAAGTTTAGGAAACATGTCTAAACTAAGATTATTACCAATTAGAAATGGAATACTCATTGGCTTACATTTATGCATATTAAATGTTTGCAAAATGGTATCAACATACTTAATTTGACTTAACCAAAGATTTATGTGAATATGATCCTTATTGATATCCATACCAAGGATATATTTAGCAGCCCCCAAGTCCTTCATATCAAACATGCCAAAAATCTATGAGTAGGATATATTGGTCCACATCAAGCATGTGAACAAAGGTTGTCTATCCCAACCTAGAAGAGAATTGTTAAAGGTGCCAAAGAAAAAAAAGAAGATAGATTTCCACCCTAATATTAATGACACAATCAATTTTTTGAACAAAGCAATGGGTAAAGAGAGTGATAGGGATTACAACACTTGGATGTACCAACATATTTCCGTTATCCTAGTCAACACTCAATTCATTGATTGGGCACAATTTGTTAGTGATAACATTGATAAGTATCTCACTTCTATGGTAAGTACTAATCAATTCTATATGAAATCATTCATTGTATACCTCATGGCCAAGTAGGTCATCTTCCTAGGATTGAATATACTGGTAAATATGCATGAAGGGTAGAACCTGAATAAGGTATGGGAAACAAGCTCAAATTCACCTCAAGAGACTGAAATATGCCTTCCTATTATTTATGATCAAGAATATGAAAGGAGATGTGACCAAAAATATAAAAATTGAGGCCATGAGCCTAATACCAACTTGGGGAAAATTAGTTCATTCAATTTACTAGGTCTACTAACATGAGATTATCTGGACTCATAGGGAATCCTTACCTTCTTCCAAGGTTTTGTAGAAATAAGGTAATTCTATCAAAGTTTTCAAGGTAGATCTTTGAGGTGTACAAGAAGCTCTTAGATTATATTAGGATAGGGATACAATTCCCAATTTCCTTGGGGCCTACACTTTCTCTAATGTTTTGAATGCCAAGGTCTTAGATGAGGAGCTAAATTCTTTCAAATTAAACATATATGATAGTACAAGGAAATTTAACCCTATGGGAAATTTTTAAAAGATTGCTAGCTCTATTAAAAAACATGTCCCTTCTCTTGAGGAAATTTGGGCCACTTTTTAGTGAGCATAAGGTTATGAAGCAAAGCTACTCTAGGTTCATGAGATATTAGATAAAATATTTTAACATTGGTCCCAAGGTTCCCTTTGACTTACTTGATGATGAAAATATCTTGTATACAATCTATGACATCAAATTTTTTGGCATCCTTCCAATAACATAAATGGATTGGGAAAGTGAAGAGAGTCTCAATATTTGACCTTGAAGAAGAATACATAAAGTAGCCCAAGTTGTAGTAGAATAAGAAAAGGGTTGATATTTTTACCTCTTTTGATGAGCCCTTTTAGAGGGCTTCCAAATCTTATGAAACTACAATGGTAGGTATTAATCACAAGACTCTACTATAAATTATATATCCATATTAACCTCCTCTTGTAACCAAGAAACCTTCTCCAATACCACCACAAAGAGTGGAAAAAGTTTTGGAGGAAGTACACATATCTAGTCCATCATTAGAAAGGATTCCTTTGTCAATGGCTTCACCCACAATATTTGGGATTGAGGAAGTAATTTTCCAACTAGTTCAATAAGAAGAAACATAAAGATAAATGAAAAAGGTAGTAGATCAACTTCTACAAGGATATATGATTCTATTCTCTCCATAAATATCCATTGGTCGAAGTCTTCAAGTGGATGTTTTCAAATGTGTTTGCTCAAAATCCACTTGAGGTGCTAATAATTGTAGAGGAAGAACTAAAAAAGGATGAAAATATGGTATCCTCTAAAACTCCCCTTGAAAAAATAGGAGATGCATGAAGAGAATGTCCTAGAAGATGACAAGGAAGAGAAAGAGAAAGAAGAATATAAAACTAATAGGGAACATGAGAAGATTGAATAAGATGAATACGAGCATGAAGAGGTTCCCCAAGAGTATAAAGGGCTGCTTAATGTTCAACAAGATGAAATAGAAGTCAAGGAGGAGATTTAGAAATAATAAACTCAAGAGAAATAGGCTAAGGAATTGCAACTTGGAGACAAATAAGATAAGGTCTCTAAGGATCAATACATATAGGATTATCAAAGATTAATGACAAAAAGACCTCCACCTTCCACTATTTTTTCTTGGATCAAAATCAGTTTGAATAAGAGACAAATGAATATTGTGTAACCTATGGATCCATCCAAACTATTTGCACAAGTTGATAAAGAAAGAGTTCCAAAGAGGCCAAAGACACTCTCTACCACATCCTTAAATAAATTTAAGACTAAGGTAGCAAATATAGATATGACTATGGTAGACAAGGATAATTAGGAGATGAGGCTATAGTATTATTATATTTCTAGGGTCAATCTTGGCCAAAAAATAAGAAAGGAGGAGTTTGATTCAATGGGTTCTATAGTGAAGACTATGATCACTTAGATGGATAAGGATAAGTAGACCAAGAAAGAATTGAAGGGTCAATTAAAACAAATGGAGTCTTTCCTCAAGTAGTTGATCACTCCTCTTTCCCAGAAGGAGATTAATTACTTTAGTACTCTTGTGTTGATGTCTAAAGAGGAAATGCAATCAATCAATAAAATGAAGGCTAGGGTAAAGGCTATATAATAGTGGTTCATATAATTCAAAAAGTATGCAAAAAAATGATGGATCAAGATAGTACCTTTTATGCTAAGGTGAAAAATACAAAGAAATATACTGGGTCCTTTATGTAGGATATGATGAAGAGAATAGACATACACAAAGACTTCCTAGAAATATACTGTGTCTTGATATCATGAGGAATAAGGACTTGCATTTGGGACATCAAAAGTAGGAACCAAAATTTGTTCCACTAGAAATTCATAATGCTGGCTATTATGAGGCATGCATAAGAGAGATCCAATGATAGCCATATCATCAACATTATTTTTGTTTAGCCTTGGTATCTGCTCAAAAGAAATGTTGGAGTAGTGTTTGAAATTTTCAATCATTCTATTGTATGTTAGCAAGCTGTCATCTTTTTTCTAATACTAATCATTGAATTGTTTTATAACCAATTGTGAATCTCTGTAGACCTAAATTTTTTTGATGTTCCATTGAATTTCCATTCCGAGTCTTGTTATTAATGCTTCATATTTGATGATGATGTTAATGCATGAAAATGATATCCAATATGCTTTAGGGATGTAGTCTTCTTGGGAGTGATAAAGAGGACTCCTTCTCTTGAACCATGTTGTGTGTAGGATCCATCAAAGTACATTTTCCATTGATTTGTAAGATATTAAATACTATTTCATTTGGGAAATATTATATAAGTGAATTTTCATCATATATAGGTGCCTCTGCTAGTTGTTTTGGAATTATTTATCCTTTAATTTCCTTTCGATCCACATATTCTATGTCAACCTCACTAAGTATCATTACCCATTTAGCCATTCATGTCATGAGTGTTGCTTTGTAAAAAAGATACTTTAGTAGAGAAATTTTTGAAATAAACTTAGTTTGATGATTGAGCATGTAGTATCAAAAGCTTATGGGTTGTGAAAACAATAGATAAACATGCCCACTCAATTGGTGTATAATTAAGCTCATATCCTACTGTGTGCAGTGAAAATTTTTAATCTAAAAATGCAAAACAAAATGAATGCAATGAAAAAGGAACACAACAACACCTCAGATTAGGCCTAGTTGAAACTAAACAAAACAACAATAAAAAAACAAGAAGTGTTATACCTTTGCTTGTCTAGCTTGATGGAGTGGTTGGCCCTTGATGATGTTATTGATATGTGCTCCTTGATGGAAAGATTGGAATAATTATGGTGGTTGAATGATGGAAGATGGTAGGTGGGAGTGAAAATGGCATTGAATGTAAATACTTGAATGCAAGAGTGCTGCAATAATGGCTAGAATGCAAAAATTCTTAAAAATATTAACAACACTTAACCTCTAACTTGAGGCCAAGGCCCTCCATTTAAAGAAAAATGAACAGGCTAAGATTGATCCACCATGGACAAGATGGTGAGCGAGATGGAAGAAGTATAGGGTGACATGGAAAAAGGCCATGTGGTCCCAAGGTACTTGCAAGTACCTTGGGATTGAAGAGGATTTCCCTAAAAAGGGATTCCTTGTCCCCAAGTGGGGCTGAAAGTGAAAAGTGAGGACATTTAGAAAGTCCACTCTTGTCACCATGGGGATTGGAGAGGGAATAGGAGGAATAAAAGTGAATTTAAAATTCACAAGCTTGGAATAAACCCATGGATAAGACAAGATCCTCCAAAAGGAGGTCCTTGTCCCATGTACCTGATGTGACCTTTGAGAGGTCATGGGGAAGATAAATGCATGGGGGGAATAAATGTGAATTTTTAATTCACATGGGGAAGAGGTCAAACCAAATAAGGTAAGTACCATGAAAGGTTGACTTAAGGACATGCCAGAAAAGGTAAGTGATTAGGAAAATTAATAAGGATTAGAGGCAAGTGGCTAAATATGGAGGATGTAACATTAATCGTGTTTAAGGATATGCACATCCTAATGAAAGATTAATTAGATTAACCCAGATTAATGAAAAGGTTATGGAGGATGGGACAAGGAGAGATAAAGAATGAATTTAAAATTGAAGAGGATAATTGAATAAATTAAATAAATTGATTGATTTATTTAATTTAGAGAGGAAATGGTAAAGGATAAAATATTTAATTAAATACTTTTGGAAACCTTAGAAAATAGGACAATATTAATTAAATATGTCATTTAATTAATATAAATGAATTAGACAAATAAATGATAGGATTTTGACCATATGTGAGTGGTCAAATTTAGGTGTCTACATTTTTCCCCTCTTCGAAATATTGTTAGAATAATAGTGTTTCAAAAAAAAATAAATGCAGATGACTCTATAGAGGAAGCGACTAGAAAAAAGATGCCTTAGCACTGGAGAGGTTGCGTGAGCTACTCAAATAGAGGGGAGTGAAAGGAGATACCCCAATCACGCGAGAAAATGACCAAGAAAGAGGTATGGATGGATTTGGTAGGGTATGCCCCCTCGAGAGGGCAATAGAAGAAGAAAAAAGGGGCCCCAGGTGACTTCTCGATATGAAGAAATGGAAGGTACCATCAGATAGAGCTCGAAAAACCATGAAGAATGGATTTCGAATAGAGTCAAACGGACACACGGGGCACAAATGGCGGCCTTGAGAAGTTGGAGGATTAATTAGAGGAGAAAAAGTTAAATAAAGGAAAAAAATACCCTCTATTTTAAAAAAGGGGAAAATGAGGGAAGGTTTAAATAGTGATTTTAGAATTACTATTCCTCATTTGCACATCTGGCAGTTGAGAGAGAGAGGAGAGAAGAAGAAAGATAAGGAGAGAGAAGATGCCGAAGGATTATGACGACGACATCATCCATCAAGGAGATGGGTACAAAGCTTCTACCCTGAGTGCGCAGTCCCACGCCAGGTTAGGTTCAAACCCTCTTTGTGATTTTTAGCATTTTATAATTTATTTTTCAATTAAAATGCAATTTGAAAATCTGGGTTTGGTAATAGAGCTAGGTTAGAAAAATGGGTAGAGGGCAAAAATTTATTTCGCCAAGTGGGTAGGAAGAAACATCAAATAATGACGTGGAGGGAAAATAGGGGTGTAGGGAGAAAATTAGTAGGTTTAGATAAAATTTTCAGGGTTTTTCTCCACACAAGGGTGACCATGTCCCAAGAAGGGTGGCCATGCCCTAGGGAGGGGCAATGGTGCCTCGGCATGGGGTGGCCCCGCCTCGATAGGGGGCAATGGTGCCTCGGCTGGGGTGGCTCCACCCCAAGAGGCAGCCCTGCCCCAAGGGGCAGGCACGCTCCGAAGGGTGGCCATGCCCTGAGGAGCGGTCGAGCCTCGAAAGGGGTGACCGTGCCCTGAGGGGTGGCCGCACCCAAAATAGGGTGGCCACACCCGGATAACGCCAAGGGCGTGAAAGGGTGGGCCAAGAAGAAGATAGACATAAAAAGGATGGAAAAAAGTGTTGAGAAAAAAAAGGGATGGTAAAGGGGGAAAAATTAGAGAAATTATCCCAAGGAGGAGTGTTAGGAAAAGTTAGTGTGAAAAGGAACTTGGGGCAAGGATTTGGTGACTGACAGGTTGTGTGGTATGGTTGCAGAGGTTCGACAACTTGCAAACTCAGGAGAGGAGATCCGAGGTGTTGGAGGCAATGTGACAAGCGATGAAAAGAGCGGATCATCATGCTCTAGCCTAGGTGGGGCTGATGCACATGTTGGGCTATCCATCCATCAGGGCGCATCGAGTGATGTTGACAGCCCTGATCGAGTGCTGGGATTTCGTGATGTTGACTTTCCATCTCCCCATAGAGGAGATGATAGTGATGCTGGAGGATGTCTGGTGGATATTGAGGCTGCCCATAGCAAGGCGTATGGTGAGTGAGACGTGATCAGAGGGAGAGTCATTGGATTAGATCGTGTGGGTCCTATTCGAGCGAGAGGACCCACCTGTGCAAAAGAAGGGGCTAGATGTGGACAAATGCTTGGGATTGAGTGTACCACCACTGCCCTTGTACCTATGTGGATTGAATAGTGGGATACTCATTCCAAATAGGAGCGATCAGTTTTACAGCATCGGCTACATGGAGGTTATCTGACACATTGTCGAGGGGAGGGATGGAGAGTTCACATGGGGGCCATGTGTCCTGGCGCAGTTATATAAAGATATGCACGTGATCTCCTATTAGGAGGGACTCAACATGTGTCACATGAAATTGCTTCAGGTATGGGCCTAAGAGCACATCAGTCCAGGCTATATTTGGTGAGAGTAGGTTAGCAGGATACAACACTTCCACTAGCTTATTGGTACGGGGTTGAGTATGATTGGGTATGGTGGTAATAGGGTTTAGGAGATTTAGATGGATGGAGGAGATTGTTTGATGATCTAGAGGAGGAGGATATAGTGTGGAGGTTGTATATGACATGATGCTTCACCAAGTGGAGGCAGGGAGGATAGACACAAAGGATACTTCATGACCTGATGTTATATAGTTAGGAAGGAGCCTCAGACAATAGAGTTACATAGGCCAGACTGGGTGACAAGGCAGTATGGGTTGATACAAGATATTCTAGGTGCACCTAATAGGTTCAGATGGATTACGCGGGAGCGACCATGGGGGGAGTCAATTTCAGCAGAGTTTGCACAAGAGCATTGGGCGACACTAGTGCAGGAGCTAGTAGAGTACCCAGGGAGGTCTAGAGGGTTGGTAGATGCAAGGATGACTGTGACTCTGTGAGATATGTAACATAGTTTGTATGACATCGACTTGTACGGATTACACCAGAGGTGTCGATCATAGGGGCATTAGGATTTGGACTGGAGGATGAGGTCAGATTGGCAGGACAGGGGAGAGGGAGGGAACAATTAATGAGAGAGCCAGGGGTAGGAGGGGTAGGAGGAGAGCAGCAAAAGAGAAATTCAGAGGCAGGTAGAGCAAGAGGACAGTGAAGGAGAGAGCTGGAGGTAGGCAGAGCCAAAGGATGGTGGAGGAGAGTGCCAGAGGCAGCAGGAGAGAGTACCAGAGGTAGCCAGAGTAGGTGGGTAGTAGGAGAGAGTTCCAGAGGTAGTCAGAGTAGGTGGGCATAGGAGGATCATGTAGGAGGTCAATGAAGGTTGGGTAGGAGGAGGAGGAGACGAAGGGCGTAGGTCGAGCCCGAGGAGGAGAGACATGATGCATAGGTGATGGGGGAGAGGGAGGAGGTCGAGGTGATAGACATAGGAGATGAGGGAGGGGTGGAGGAGATGGACACAAAGGTACATGATATTTTCCCATTGGCTATGATGCCAGCGATAACAGAGGATTTGGCCACACGATTGAGAGGAGCTGAGGCGAGATTACATATTGCCGAGCAGAGGTTGAGAGACTCATAGGATGCAAGGAGTAGATTCGAGGTTGAGGTGGTCAGATTGGTAGCCCAACTAGTAGAGAGTGAGAGAGAGTACCAAACGGTGGCCGATGCGGTGCTGCGTCATGAGATGGAGATGCTGAGGGAGGGGGAGAGGCTGCAAGCCGAGATAGATGGGTTGCAAGCAGAGGTGAGTGAGTTATGGGTAGAGGTGACTCATTTGGAGGGAGAGGTAGCGAGGGAGCATGAGGCAGGGGAGGTAGGGAGATGGGAGAGAGACAAACTATAGGTGACGATGATAGAGAGTCTAGAGGATCGACAAGGCAGATATCGACAAAGAGGCTGGTGGAGGCAGAGAGAGATATGGAGGATATGAGGAGGCAGGTAGATGGACTTTTGGGAGAGAGGAGGGAGTTGAGATAGGAGCGAGACGAGTTCTGTGACAGAGCTGAGGTGGTAGAGGAGATAGTGGAGACATGGGGTTGATGCAGGAGAGGGAGGAGACCATGAGGGCTCGGGTATAGATGATGGAGACGAAGAGGGATGCCCTACAATCATAGGTGTAGGTCCTATAGGGGGGGAGAGATGTAATTTTGGCACAAGTATAGGCTATGGAGAGAGGTGCAACGTAGGGGTAGGCATAAGCAGCATAGGGTGGTGAGACCAGGGAGGGAGGTCAGATACTATAGGTACAGGTACATGCTATGCAATAGGAGAGGGAAAAATCCCTAGAGTAGGTGTCATGGATGGGATCAAAGATTGAGTAGCTACGGTTAGCACAGGATGCATGGGCACAAGAGAGGAGGTCCATTTGCGGATACTGGGACAGGTATAGGGAAGAGAAAGACTCAAGTAGACAATAGATTGGAGATTAAGAGGAGTATATGAGGGAGATGAGCTACTATATGTGTTCCTATTATTCGGTAGTGCTAGATCCAACACAATAGGTACCTGCCTATGTTCGAGCGTCACTACAAATGCCAACGCCATCCTAATCAATAGGGACGCATACCTGAGGATATAGTAGCATGAGAGACACACCTCCATGCAGGGGGCCAATTCTAGAGTCACCACAAAGATCGGATGCAAGAAAATCATGGTTCAAAGGATCAGAGGGATAGGATCCCAGTTATTGACAGGTATAGGATGGGATACAATACAAAGCAGCAAAGACCAGAGCAAAGCCACAACCCTATACTCGTACTTTATTTTTGATGACAGATGATGAATATGTATTGTGATGTATATGATGGATATTATTATGGATGATGTGATGGACATTGTATTTTTGTGAGTTTTGATATGATATGTGAGAGCCCTTATTGACATTATATGATGTGCATGTGATGGATGATTTACTTATGCATATGTATGTTTGTGGTTTTATGATGGATGATGTGATGTTTGAATATGCCTATATGGTTTTATGCTTATATGGATGTATGATTATGATGCATAATGATTATGTTGATGCCTAACATTTGTGATGCAGGATGTGATGGATGAATTATGATTGTTTCTATGTGGATGATATGTTATGATATGTATGATGTCTAACAATTATGGTGCAGAATGTGATGGATGGATTATGATTATTTTTATGTGGATGATATGTTATGATATGCATGATGTTTTATGATGCTATGGATGCGGAAATGAACCTAATAATATGTGATGCAAATTCATAAGAGATGTTAATGATATGAACTAAAGTGAATATGCTAATAAATGAATTAATAATGAAATGACTCTTTAAGATGTATAAATTAATTAAAATTAACCTACACAACTTAAAATGATTATGCACATTGGATGTAACGCAACTTAGTGAACCTAAAATACAGAATGAGAATGAAACTAAGTGCTAAAATGTAATGTGTAAATAAGGGCCTGTACAAGGGTGGAATAAAATGAGGTGATACACCTGTCAAGAACCATAGGAATCCTAAGGGGAAAGGGAAAGATGGGAGGAATCACCATTTGCACAGCCAAAATCCTAAGTCATGGGATATAAAGGATGGAGGATACATAAGCGCAATGGAGGAAAAAAATGAAATACAATCCTAATGCAATTTTCCATCTTCGGAGCATTGATTTTTTCTATAACATAAGACACCTGGTACCATGGTATATGGACCAAGGCAGATCACTGTCCAATGCATAAACAAACACAACAAACAAGAAGGCTATCCCAATGGTTGGGCTAGGTATTGGAATAACCACAAGCACAAAGGGATGTCCCAGTGTAATACAAGACCTCGGGGGTCTTGGTGGGTACTACGTGCGAGAACTAGGAAAACAAAAAACAAGATATGTCCCTATGTAAACCAGTCAAAACACACCATAATATGATATATCATGGTATTGTTGATGAGTGATGATAGGGATATAAAATGATAAACAAAAACCAAAAGCATCAAAATATTACAATCAATTTCAAATCGTCCTTTTCCATAGGATCAAGATGATGGATGGGGTTGATGTAGTCTGTTAGGAAGGATACATCTTGTTGAGACCAAAGATGGAATCTAAACTAAAAGATCAGTAATGACACAGGATATTCAAAAACTGATTAAATATTGTAACACAAATGGATTCCATTTGTGAAGAATCAACTAGATAAGGACATACCTTGGACACAAGACACAAGAATAACACACCCTAAAGACCTAGGGGATTGGGGGTTGATCAAAGATCAACCTTGCCTACGTGAAAGAACAGAGCCCCTGTAGTTCAATAAGAGACCATGGATAAAAGCAGAAAGAGGATGATGAAGACAAACGATGGAGGATGCCAATCAGATAGACCAACCACAAAGGAAAGGCAAAGAAAAGCCCTTGGGGTGGATCAAATGATCGACCTTGCCTACGTGCAAGCGCAGGGGTAACGTAGTTTGAAAAGGATGAACGACCAATGATGGATAAGAGAAAAAAGAGGACAATGGGGACATAAGATGGAGGACAAAATATATGGAAAAAATTCCCTAGGGGTGGATCAAATGATCAACCTTGCCTACGTGCAAGTGCAGGGGCAATGTAGTTCGATGAAGATGAGACAAACAACAAGAGGGAGATGATAAGGAACAAAGCCTCGAGGGCGGATCAAGTGATCAGCCTTGCCTACGTGAAAGCGTAGGGGCAACGTAGTTCGCCAAGGATGAGATAGATGGGAAAAGACACCAAAATAGCCCCGGGGGTGGATCAAGTGATCGAACTTGCCTACATGAAAGCGCAAGGGCAACGTAGTTTTCCAAGGACAAGATAGACGGGAAAAAACACCAAAACAGCCCCGGGGGTGGATTAGGTGATCGGCCTTGCCTACTTGAAAACGCAGGGGCAACGTAGTTTGCTAAGGACAAGACAGATGGGAAAAGACACCAAAAAAGCCTTGGGGGTGGATCAAGTGATTGGCCTTGCCTACGTGAAAGCGTAGGGGAAACATAGTTCACCAAGGACAGGATGGGATCTAGATGGAGACCGACACGATGAATGATCTTATGTGGGGACGACCAAAATGACGAGACGACACAAGCTTAGATTGGGATAAAAGCTCAGGATGTTAGATAGCGGATGGAGTTCTTCCAATGCTCAACCAAAATATACCAAGCGACCAAATGATGCAAGCGGATGGAAGGATAGGATTGATAGGATGGTGAGGATATGAGATTTGGATGGATAAATCATGAAGTAACTAGGACGGTAGGTAGATAATGATTAAGCCCTATATGAATGGCGCCTGTTGCTAGGTTTTCATCGATCGTACATATCCAAGGAGTGATGTAGGAGTGGTTTTCACTATAGGATGAATTATTTCTTTTTACTTTTTTTTTTTGGATTTTTTGGATTTTTTTGGTATTTTGACAATTTTTTACTTTTTTTTGTATTTTTTGAAATTTTAACAGGAAGGATACCCCCAACTGACCTATGTATAAAAATTCTTCATATGCATGATATTGATGGGTTCTTCCAGGGGCTCTCCTTCAAGGGTAGGCAACCTGTATACTCCAGAACCATATTTTGTTGTGACGACGTAAGGGCCTAACCAATTAGCTTCAAACTTGCCCTTCTTATCCCAATCTTGCTGTTTCCATTGATTTTCTTTAAGGACTAAATCACCAACATTGAATTGATGAAGGCAGACCTTCTTATTATAGCTTCTCTTGAGCTGATGTTGATAGGATTGTAGATGGTTGTAGGCTTTGATCCATTGTTCATCCAGGAGTTCCAACTGAGAAAGTCGTGCAACCCAGGTGTCTTCATCACTAATTAGATTCTTTAGGGATATGTGAAGTGATGGAATTTTGACTTCGATCGACAAGATAGCTTTGACACCATAAAATAGTGAGTATGGAGTGGCGCCAGTGGGGGTGTGGATGGAAGTGCGGTAGGGCCAAAGGGCGAGATGGAGGTGGAGATGCCAATCTCGACCAATGCTATTAACCATCTTCCTAATGATTTTAATGAAGGTTTTGTTGGTTGCTTCTGCTTGACCATTACCTTGAGGGTAATAGGGGGTAGACCAACAGTGTTAGATATGATAAGTCTCATAGAGAAATTTCATGCACTTATTTTTGAATGGCTTTCCATTGTCAGTAATGATTGCGGAGGGGATTCCATACCTGCAGAGGATATGGTAAAGGATGACTTTGGATATCTGAACACCAGTAATTTGGGTGAGTGGTATGGATTCCACCCACTTAGTAAAGTATTCAATGGTTGTGATGATGAAAGTATGACCGTCAGAGGATGGAGGGTAAATCTTGTTGACCAAATCAAAGCCCCATTGTGAAAATGGCCATGGTGTCGTGATGGGTTGTAACTATTATGTAGGAGCATGAATCAGATCTGCATGTTGCTGATAGGGAAGACACCTCTTGAGAAACTCATAGGAATCATGTTCCATAGTAGGCTAGTAATATCTCACTCTAAGAATCCTCTTGGCTAGGGCCATACCATTAGCATGGGCTCCACAGATACCACTATGTACTTCTACCAATGCAGTGTGGGCTTCAGTATTTTTAAACACTGGAGGAGGGTTCCATTATACCCATGTCGATAAAGGGTATCAACTATGATGGTGTATCGAGCGGTGCATTAGATAAAGGGTTTTCATTGGTTAAGTGTGAGGTCAGATGGTAAGGTGTTGTCATGGAGATAAGTGTAGATTTCTTGGTACCAGGGGGATTCAGGACCTACAATGTCACATACCATTTCACTCTCAGGGATGTCATATGCAGGGATTAATAGTTGCTCTATGAGGAACTCACATTTAGTACGATCTCTGGGCATGTCCAAGAGAGAATCGATGGTGGCCATGGAGTCAACTGCTTTATTCTGTACTCTGGGTATTTGATCAAATTGGATGTAGGAGAAATACTTCTTGAAATCATCTACCATACGTTTGTAGGGTAACAAGTATTTTTTTAGGAACTCATCCTTGAACTGCTTGATAACCAGGTGGGAGTCACCAAAGACACGCAAGTGAGAGATACGCCATTGGATTGTAATCTTGAGGCCTGTGAGAAGAGATTCATACTCAATAATGTTCTTGGTACAAGGAAAGGTCAATTTGAATGACTTCGATATGTAGTCACCTTGGGGGGTGATGAGCAAGAATTATGCTCCTGATCCATTGTTTGTGTGTGATCCATCAAAGTATAGTGTCCATGTGGTGGCTTCTGAAATTGCAAAGACCCCTTCATCTGGAAACTCTGTTTCTAAAGGATAAGCATCTACTAGTGGATCATCTACTAGTTGATCCACAATTACCTGTCCTTTGATTGCTTTACGATCTACATGCTCTATGTCTTATTCACTTAAAAAAATGACCCATTTAGCCATGCAGCCAGTCAGTGTTCTTGATAACAGATATTTAAGCAGATCAACCTTAGAGATTAGCTTGACCGGATGACTAAGCATGTAGTGTCTGAGTTTCTGCGAGATGAAGACTATGGTGAGGCAAGCCTTCTCCATTGGGGAATGGTTGACCTCATAACCTACTAAGGTCCGGTTGATGTAGTAAATTGCTATTTCTTTGGATGACTCATTGTGATGTGCTAACAATGCCCCCAGTGCTACGAAAATAACTAATATGTAAAGGAGGATCAGTTTTCCTCGAATAGATGGCATGAGAATAGGCGGGTGAGCCAAATATTCTTTGATTTGATCAAAACCGAGATGATATTGTTGGTTCCATTTAAATGTAGTATCTTTCTTAAGGATATGCGTGAATGACTGACACTTGTCCGCTAATTGAGAAATGAACCTTCAGATGGATTGGAGCTTACCTTGTAGACTTCTTACATGTTTCAGATTACGGGGTGGAGGCATTTCCATGATTGCCTTGACCTTAGCAGGATCGACCTCAATTCCTTGGTGGGAGACAATGAACCCTAAGAGTTTTCTAGATGTGACACTGAAGACACATTCTTCAGATTGAGGCGTAGCTTGTACTGTTCCAAATGTTCAAAGATATTTTTGAGGATGGAAGGATGTTCTTCCCTCGTTCTTGATTTTCCTAGTAGGTCATCAACATAGTCTTCCATTATTATGTGGATGAGGTCATGGAAGATGATTGTTATAGCACGCTGATACATTGCCCCCGCATTCTTGAGGCCAAAAGGCATGACATTATAAAAAAAATGTATCCCAAGGTGTAGTAAAGGCGGTCTTGTGTTGATCTTTGGGAGCAATCTTAATTTGGTTGTAGCCAAAGAAACCATCCATGAGGGATAGCATCTCATGTCCTGCGATGAGATCGACCAACATATCTATATTTGGTAAGGGGAAGTCATCTTTGGGACAAGCTTTGTTAGGGTCTCGAAAATCTGTATAGATTTTGATATCTTCATTGGGTTTTGCGACTAGGACTATATTGGAGATCCAGTTGGAGTAGTCGATTGGTCAAATGAATCCTGCCTCTAACAACTTTTCCAATTCTTTCTTAACCAGTAAAGCCACTTGGGGATGCATTTTCTTGAGTTTCTGCTTGATAGGTTTTGCATCAGGATGGACATCTAGGTGATCTACCACCAAAGAAGGATCAAGGCTGGGCATTTACGAATATGTCGAGGCAAATTTGATGATTCCCTCTTGAAGGAGCTTGGTAATGGTAGAGTTTTCTTCTTTGGACAATGCTTTATCCACATAGGTGATTTTGGGGTTCTCCTCGGTTCCCAAGTTTATTGGTTGTGTTTCTTTGATCAAGATGGATGATCGCTCGAATAGTTGAGTCCCTACAAGGGGAAGATGAACGCCCCCATCTTCTAGCGCCTCTTCGAGGTTTTCAGTAGTTGATACGCCCTTTGTTTTTACTTTTTCAAAGTCACAATGTGCCTCAAGGAGGTTTTCACTAGGTGACCCATTTTGCTTTTGCTTCTTTTTATTTTTGTGGCTAGTGCGTTCATCTTCCCCCAATCCCATGAGATGTACATATTGGTCCACTGAGGGAAAGATGTTGAGGGGTGTGGTACCTTGTAGGTCATAGTCTATAAGGTTGGGGTGTTTGATGGATAAGGTGATGGTGCAAATAGATAGGCATTCAAACATGGCAGAGAGGTCAACGTGAGCTAGGTCATCATATGCATGAATGATGAATTCCTCCTCCAGCATGTCTTCGAGGGAACTGTCATCCATACTGACATTGTTGGAGGCACTAGATGATGCTAGAGGGCCCTTTTGTTTCTGGTCATAGCCCAATCCTATCTTCTTAATTTGGACGCATGGATGCTTCTATGGGTTGTCATTTTCCTTTCTCTTCTATACCAAGACCTCCGCCTTGGTAATTTCACTTTTCAACGAACTTAGAAACACACGGATAGACCTCCTAGAAGTATTCTATGAGGGGACGTGATGGCTCAGGTTCTTCTCTATAAACCCACTGAATGATATCTTCTTCCATTTTATGCTGAAGAGAACCTAGATCTCTGAATGTTGTTGAGCCCATGTTCTTGGAAGTGAGTGTGAGTGTCTTCTCTTCTTCTTTGGAGATAGATGGAGAAGGTTGGCCATATGTACATGGTGAGGGTGGCATGGTTGCCACGTTCAATGTTGTATGCATTTTGTACTCACCACACCTCTTGTCAATGATTTGGACCTTAGTGATGGTGGAATCAGGTGTGGAGGATGGCGTGGATGAAGAGGTGTTTAATGTGTTGGTGGATGCATGAGAATCTAATGTATGAGATGCCCCCCTTTCTAACCCAGGGAAATAATGAGAATGTAGAAAGGAAGCCTCTAGGGTGCGACAATATTCAAATGGTTGAGGGTCAACTTGTATAGTTACTTCCATTCCTTGAAATGGGAATTTCAGACATTGGTGATAGGTTGATGGGATGGCTTGCATAGAATGGATCCATGGGAAGCTAAGAAGGATGTTATATGGAAGTTCCAGTTCTAGAACATGACACATTGTATACTGCACAATGGAGCCCACCTGAATAAGAAGAAAAATAGTGCCCTTAGAATCTCGTTTTGCGTTATCATATGCTTTGATGGTGATAACCTGATTATTTAGGTCAGCTTGGGTGTATCCCACCTATTGTATAAATTTTAGTGTACAAAGATTTAGGAAAGAACCATTATCTACCAGTACCCTTTTTACCTTTTGACAATTCACCCCAACCTCCAAGTGAAGGGGACGGTTATGACTTGAGTCAAGGCGTGGCATATCTTTTTGATTGAAACCTAATTGGTAGGTTGTGGAAAAATTTCCTACCAATGCTTGGAATTATGTGGGATCTATGTCGTTGGGGACTTGAGTGCTCTGTAAGGCCTTATTCAGGATATCTTGATGCATAGGGGAAGACTTAAGTAGATCTAGGATAGAAATATGACCTGAGGTTTTTCCTAAGTGATCAAGGATGTTATACTACGAACCGACAAATGGCAACTAGGTAGAAGTGTGGGCTGCTAGGACCGTGATGTGGGTGCGACGGGTGGTAACAACACTTTATGGATCTTGTCCTTTGACACATATGATGGATACACGTGGTTCTACTTGTTCTATATAAGTGACAAGACCTTGGTAATTGTATGGAACATTTTTGTAAGTGATATTATTAGTGCTATTATTCTAGTTGTTGTTGTTGTTGCTAGGGCCAAGATTGGAGTTGGATGTACTAGGACCCTGATTATGCTTGGGAAAAACATTATGATATATTTGAAGCTGAGAATTAGATGAGGTTGTTGTGTTAGCATCCACATGTATTTCACCCCGATCTATGAGACCCTGGATGTAGGGTTTTAGACCTTGACACTTATCCAATGTATGCTCCTTAATCTTGTGAAATTCACAATACTCATTTTCTTTGAACCAAGTTAGCTTAGGATTGGACTCATCAAGGGGATTGGTTACAGGATAAGTGATAAGGTAGTTAGCTTGGAGGAGCTTGTTAAAAATGACACTAAGGAGTTCTCCCAACTGAGTAAATTGACGTTTATTTCCCCTTGGTTGTTTTGATTTGACTGTTGATGAGTTGCTCCTTGGGGCACAAATATGGAATTTGGGATTGACTGTTGCTGTTGAGGAAGATATTTTTGTGAGGTGGTAGCCACCTAGACATGTTTGGTGTCAGTGACACCATCATTTACAACATTTTTATTCTTATTCCAATAACGAGGTTTATCCCCAGAGGATCTCTCTTTATCAGAATTTAAAATTTTGACCTGCCCTTTAGCAACAAGGGCTCGTTCTAGGATAGGACCCTTCTCCACCAGTGCCGAAAAGGTGGTGATGTAGTGGAGTCGGAAGTTGTGAGCCATGTTCGGATGAGAATTTTTGATAAACAATGTAACCATGTCTTTTTCTTGCAGTGGGGATTTCATTTGGCTAGCTAAGGCTCGCCATCTTTGTAGATAGCTTGCAAAGGTCTCTCCATCACACTATTTTTCTTTTAGGAGATCAAGCGTGTCAATATCCTTCTCTAGATTGAAGGAGAAGTGGGAGATGAATTGTTATGATAGCTGCACAAAGGATTTGATGGATCCATTTTCAAGACCCATGAACCAATTAAGAGCGACCCCCTGTAGGCTTTTAGGGAATAATCATATGAGGTAGTTGTCATTGTGCATGACTTCTTGACAGTGGGCATAAATCTCTTGCAAATGAGCTTTGGGATCTTTGGTTCCCTTGTAAATATCGAATTTCGATATTTTGAAGTGTTTAGGGAAGGGAACCAAGAAAATGGAGGGGATAAATGGATACGGACAAATGTCCTCAAACTTGAATGATTGTTTGCCCGTACTAGCTTGTAAGTCCTTCAATGCAGCCTTGACTTCTTCCAAGTCTTTGTTGATGGGTTCTGCAGGAGTCGGAGTAGGCTAATTGTACGAGTAGTATTGTTGGTATGATGAGGATGGCACTACAGTGGTTAGATCATAGATGGGTTGAGATGCATAAGAGGGTGTTTGTTGGTTTTGATTGGTATAAGTAGATTGTGGATTAATGTACGATGGATATGAAGATGATGGATTGTGATGATGCGAAGAGGAAGCTATTTGCTAATAGGGTGGCTATTGTTGGTAATAAGAAGCAGACGAAACACCCTATTGTTTTGTATGATTTTGATAATACAAAGAGGTAGAACCCCCTTGTTGATATGACGATGGTTGTTGGTAGTAAGAGATCGAAGGTGCATACTGGTGGTAGGATTGTTGTTGCTAGAGATAGGGTGTATAAGATTGGTATTGATGTGCAACAATGGGCTGCTGCATGATGTATGGGGGTATATTTGATGGTTGTTGGTAGGGATTGGTGTAAAATGGTGGTTGGGTCCGCGTTTGGTTCTGAACAACCTAATGAAGATTTGAATTGAGATGGGATGGAGCAATGTATGTGCTAGATGGATGATAAAGATATTTTGTAAGAGGATTATTTTTTGTTTGTGTAGGAATATGTATATGCTATGGTGGAGGTTGCTGTTGTGAAAATTGTTGGTAAGATGGGCAAGATGGAATATGTTGTTGTGGGACTTCTATAGAAGTGCCATATGGGCGGTTATGACTACTGGGATGTTGTTTGTGTCACTTGGTGTGGTGGTTGCATAGGAATCAAGACGTTTTGTTGTGGAATGGAGATGTTGTGTTGTGGAGGTTGTTGATGAGGTGGCAGGGATGAAGCAACAACAGTAGTAGTGTGTTGTGGAGGTGTTTGCAATGAAGTGGATTGGTGAGGATTAGTAGGAGGCTGTTGGAATATAGGTGGGGGCAAGTTGTTAGTGGAGGAAGATCCTGGAGATGACATTAATGCAAGGGTAGGTATGCCCCTAGTATTGATAGGTGGCTGACTAGGATGTTGAGATGGAAGTGGTGGAGAGGATGGGATGTATGCAGGCATGCCGTTGGCGTAGGGGTCGTGATGCTTGGGTTGTGCTATAGAGGTTGTAGTTAGGAGATGAGGATAACTAGCAGCCTGGTGTATCACAACGTTTCCAAAATTAGGATTATACCAATTCTTTGTGGGTGCACCTTTGGGGACATATGAATTCCCTGGGACGTTTTGTGAAGTTTGTGGATCGGCAGGTGCGCGAAGAGTGTGGGTACCAGCATATTGTGATGCATCAAAATTAGATGGTGGTTTGAATCCTCTCATGAACAGAGCGGCAAGAGTCTTATCCCCACATTCGTTGAGGAGATGATCCATCATCTGAACATTAATAGGATCATTAAGGTATTCATCAACATTGACTTCAAGTTGGGTAACCATGTTTTTGTCACCAGGTGGTGTGGTGTTCTAGATGTCAGCGTTGGATTGTGATAAGGCATCGTTATGGGGATCTTGTGGGATATTTGGAAGATTGTTAGGATCTTGTGGGATGTTTGGCTTAGAACCTTGGGCTTGTTGGTCTGCCATTTGCTTTTTTGCTTGTGAATGGGTCTAAATGGTAATGAACGTGCAAAACAACTAGGTGGTCTAAAATGTAACTAAGCTTCTAAGATGCAACCTAAATGAAGATCTAAATTACGATTGGATTGGATGAAATATTCAATTGATTGGATAAATGATGGATCAATTGACTAGATAATTGGATAAAGATGTGATTAGATTGGATTGGATAGGAATGATCGATAAAATGATTGATAGGATTGGATGGAATCGAATTAAAGATCGATTGATTAGATGATTGGAAGGGTTTCTAAACTGGGTTCAGAGGTGACCCTAGGTGACTTAAGGTGCTGATTGATCAGATTAGAGGATGAAATGATGATCACGACACCGAATCCGCCTTGAGATGGAAGGGGATTGATAGAGCCGAGGATGATGATCAACCTAGAACAAATGATGATCCTAAGCAGATGTTGAAGGATGACGATCAGGTTCAGGCACCCAGGTCAGTTCGGATAACAACTTCAAATGAAGTTTAGAGGATTTGGATCAATAAAATGATAGTGGATGTTGAACCTAAAGATGATTATGGATGCACCTATTTGATTTGGATAATGATTTGGATGCAAATGGATTGTGATGCCGATGGAATGGTGTGAGGATTATGCACGAACGAGATGTGAAAATAGCAGGGCAGACAACAAGCTTTTTGGAATCCTAGAAAATTGGCTTTTCAGATCAGATTTGTGAAACGAATGTAGTTTTAGGGCAGGGTCGCCCAAACAGGGGAAGGGTCACCCAAACAGATCTCGATTTCGACTTAGTTTGAAAAATAGTTAAGTGATATCAATAAATGAACCTTAAAAATGGGCAAACGGGTTCACAGAGCAGGTGAACGATCACTCGGGACGGGTGAATGGATGTACGAGACAGGGGAATGAAACTCTGAGCGGGAAAATGGGTTCCTGGAACGGGTGAACGACTTCCCAGAATGGATGAAGGCTTCCCAGAATGGGTGAATGGGTCACCGAAATGAGGGAACGATATTCAAAACATACAAATGGATATCTGAAATGGACAGATGGATGGTCGAAATGGTTAAACGACTACCCAGAACAAGGGAATGACACTCGAAACTGGAAAATGGGTATTTGAAACAGGGTAACGGTTAGTGAACGAAAGCTTAAAATGACTGTTTGGAGGGCAGAGTCACCCAAACTTGGGCAGGGTCACCCAAATAGTGGGCGGGGTCACACAAATAGGGGGCAAGGTCGCCCCTTTGAGGGAAAGGTCACCTGTTTGAGGGCAGGGTCACCCCTTTGAGGGCAAGGCCACCTGTTTCAAAAAAATGGTGAATTTTGACTTGGTCTTGGTGAAAATGGTTGAAATAGAAAGGGTGGGGTTGCCCTTTTGAGGGAAAGGTCACCCATTTCAAGGTAGGGTCACCTCTGTGTGTTGGTCTGAACCTAACTTAGTAAAAAATAGTTATGGCAAAGGACAAAAATTATAAGCAAAATGCCAAAATTGACTGACAATCACTGGTTTTTCACAAGAAGACAGTTCAAACAACACAAGCCTAGTTTTAGTGTTAAGGGTATGGTCAATACTATCCTCTATCTAGGTTGAACAAGGCATATAAGGGCATCCTCGATATACACACAGTGCATGGGGTACAACCGTGAACACTAGCTCGTCTATAGGCGTGAGTTGAGAGCAGCCAACGAGATACTGGGAGCTTAGGCCAACTCTTCATGTCTTGTCTAGGTATCACCCTAGCTTTGGAACTCGACCAGACATAATGTGACTAGATTGAGGTAGAAATTTTGCCTCCCCTTCATATACCCCGCTGGTATGCGTGGTTGGAATTGTCCTTTAGGGTGATGAAATCCCCAAGTAGGTCCTGCTAAGAAAATAAAAATGGGTAAAAAGGACTAAGTGGACTATGATTTCTCTTCACCCAGGATCACCAAATGGTGCAAGGAGATTGGATATGTCAATAGCCCACTTTCAAACACAACAAACAAGTTTATTAACCCTTTAATTAAACCTATGTTCCTAGTTTAGAAATGAAAACAAGAGATTAACTAAACAAGCTTTCTCCCCCTGCAAAAAATGTATTAGTAGTTTCATGTTTATGTCTTTGATGATCGAGCTGCACAAATTTTAGTAACGAAACACACTCAACAAGAAACATATGTTAGCAGGTCAGAAATGGTGAAAAATAGTGATAAAGTAAATTCTGAAATGAAAAACTTTGAGTGGTTGTTTACCTATTTTACCTCTGTTTCGGGCGTGGATGCCTCTGTGTTTTGGGAAGGGCTGCCTATTTGTCCATAACCTATAGAAAAGTCAAAAAAATCAAAAAAAATAGAAACATAAAAATAGGGTTTTGGGCGGGATCACCCCTTTTAGGGCGGGATCACCTATTTGTGTGTAGGGTCGCCCCTTTCTGGGCAGGGTCACTTGTTTGTGGACCTGAACTTGCAAAAGGTTAGAAATAGGAAAAAAAAAATGCAAAAAATCTGGCTTTTAGGGCGGGGTCACCTGTTTGTGGGCAGGGTTGCCTGTTTGTGGACCTGAACCTACAAAAGGTTAGAAACAGGAAAAATAGAAATGCAAAAAATCTGGCTTTTGGGCGGGGTCACTTGTTCATGGGCGGGGTCACCCCTTTGTGAGCGGAGTTGCCTATGTGTTCCTGAACCTGCAAGATTTCAAAAAACAAAAAACGTAAAAATAATAGGCCCGTGACGTGGGTCCCACCGGGCGTGCCAAAAATGTGTGCAATGAAAATCCTTAATCTAAAAATGCAAAACAAAATGAATGCAATAAAAAAGGAACACAACACCTCAGATTAGGCCTAGATGAAACTAAACAAAACAACAATAAAACAAAAAGAAGTGTTAAACCGTTGCTTGTCTAGCTTGATGGAGTGGTTGGCCCTTGATGATTTTCTTGATATGTGCTCCTTGATGGCAAGCTTGCAATAATGATGGCGGTTGAATGATGGAAGATGGTAGGTGGGAGTGCAAATGGCTTTGAATGCAAATGCTTGAATGCAAGAGTGCTACAATAATGGCTAGAATGTAAAAAGTCTTCAAAATATTAACAACACTTAACCTCTAACTTGAGGCCAAGACCCTCCATTTAAAGAAAAATGGATGAATGAGATTGATCCACTATGGACAAGATGGAGGGCGAGATGGAAGAAGTACAGGGTGACATGGAAAAGGTCATGAGGTCCCAACGTACTTGCAAGTACCTTAGGATTGAAGAGGATTTCCCTGAAAAAGGATACCTTGTCCCCAAGTGAGGTTGAAAGTGACAAGTGAGGACTTTTAGAAAGTCCACTTTTGTCACCATGGGGATTGGAGAGGGCATTGGAGGAATAAAAGTGAATCTAAAATTCACAAGCTTGGAATAAACCCATGGATAAGACAAGATCCTCCAAAAGGAGGTCCTTGTCCCATGTACTTGATGTGACCTTTGAGAGGTCATGGGGAAGATAAATGCATGGGGGGAGTAAGTGTGAATTTTTAATTCACATGGGGAAGAGGTCAAACCAAATAAGGTAAGTACCATGAAAGGTTGAATTAAGGACATGCTAGAAAAGGTAAGTGATTAGGATAAAAGTTGTGCAAACAGGTGATTAGGAAAATTAATAAGGATTAGAGGCAAGTGGCTAAATATGAAGGATGCAACATTAATCTTGATTAAGGATATGCACATCCTAATGAAGGATTAATTAGATTAAACCTGATTAATGAAAAGGTTATGGAGGATGGGACAAGGAGAGAGAAAAAATGAATTTAAAATTGAAGAGGATAATTGACTAAATTAAATAAATTGATTGATTGATTTAATTTAGAGAGGAAATGGTAAATGATAAAGTATTTAATTAAATATTTTTGGAAACCTTAGAAAATAGGACAATATTAATTAAATATATCAGTTAATTAATATAGACAAATTAGACAAGTAAATGATATGATTTTGACCATATGTGAGTGGTCAAATTTAGGTGTCTACACCTACTAATATTTTATTGATGTAGTATATCACTCTCTCTCTTTCCAACCTTATCCTCTTATGTAATTAAAGCTCCTAGTGCTGCTATTGTATTTGAAATGTATAATATCAATGGTTTTCCCTAGATTGGTGGCATAAACAATGACGGTGAAACAAGATAATCTTTTAGTTGTTGGAAAGCTTGTGGGAATTTATCATCCCATTTGAATGTGAAACTTTTGTGTAGGATAAGAGAGAATGGATGACACTTATCTGCTAGTTGGGCGATGAATTACCAAATTGACTTTATTTTTCCTTGTGATTGTGTAGTTGTTTAAGATTGGTTGGTGGAGGCATCCAAATTATTGCTTTCGATTTTGTACCTAATCAACTTCAATATATTTTAGAGAATAAATGTATCCCAATAGTTTTCTTGAAGTGACACAAAATACACATTTCTTAAGGTTTATCCTAACTTGATATTTCTCCAATCTATCAAATATTTTCTCAAGAACATCCAATTTTCCTTCTATTGTGATTGATTTTCCCAGTAGGTCATCTAAATAGTCTTCCATTATGATGTGGAATAAGTCATGGGATATTATTATTATTTCTCTTTGATAGGTTTCTCCAAAATTCTTTAGACCAAAAGGCATTACATTCCAACAATATGTACCCCAAAGACATGTGAAATCGATCTTGTGTTGAACTTCAAATGCAATGTTGATCTAGTTATATCCCAAAAAACCATCCTCGAGGGAAAGAATCTCATGACCAACTCTCAAATACACAATGATGTCTATGTTAGGTAGTGAAAATTTGTCTTTTGAACAAGCCTTATTAAAATCTCTTAAATCAATGCATATGTGGATGCCCCTAGTGGGTTTAGCAAAAGGTACAAGATTGGTACCTATTATGGATAGTCAATAGGTTGAATAAACCCAACATATAACAATTTTTGAAGCTCAAATTTGACCAATAATGCAATTTAAGGATACATTTTACGAAGTTTCTATTTAACTAGTTTAACATTTGGAAAAATTATTAAATGGTGTACCACCAAAGAGGCATCTAGTCTAGAGATGTTTGTGTACTACCAAGAAAATTTGATGCTTTGTTTGTCAAGGAATGTTGTGAAATCCTTCTTTTCTTGTGGTGTCAATGATGTGTCAAAAAATGTAACCTTAGGATTCTCTAAGTTGTTCCAATGTTTATCTCTTGTATTGTTTCAACCACTACTGGGGATTTTCCTTGATATTTATAAATGGTAGGAAGGTCAAATTATCCATCCTTAGGTACCTTTGGGAGGTTTTCACCTTTGAATACATCCTTTATTTTTCCTTTTTCTTGATCCAATAGCACCACATTATGGTTTTCACTAGGAGATCATTTTATTATTATTATTTTATCACTTTTGTGACTAAAGAATTTGATTCTTTCCCCAAAGTATGCATTTACATCAAGCTCTATACAAAAACAACTCAATTATCTCTGATTGATATGTTATCTCGTAGTCCTATAAGCTCTACAATAACTTCATCATTCTGGAATATGTCCAAAACTAGTGGTCCTTGTTTGTCCTAATCAATGAGTTGAGGATAAATGAGTGGAAGGTCATTGGTTTATGAAGTGGATGTGAATGATATAAAGGTTAATATGTAAATAGATGCATCTTAGAATAGGCCAGTAATATACATAAAAGATTCATCTATGGTACCATCATTATAAGTTTCAACTACACGAAAAGCTCTGATTACCTTACTAGGAGTGCACTTTAGGTTTGAAGACAGTTTCCAAATTCCCATACCCAAGCCCTTGATATTTTTTGTATCTTTTCGAGAACTATGGGATCTTTTATTCCTTGTTCGTGAAGTCCAAGGCCGCCTTGATGTTTTTAATCCATGTTCTTGATGATATGAAATCCCTTTGTATATTGTTCAACTAGTAATGTAACTGATTCTTCATCTTCTTCGTATAACCGTGTGGATATATCCTCTTTAATGAATTATTTATTTAGTTCTCCCTAGTGTAAGAATACTGTACATTCATATTTGACAAATATAGATTTCCTTTGTTTGTGGTGCAGGAGCACCCATGAGATTTTAGTTTTGTCATTTTGATTTTTGCTTTCTTCAGCAAGGTGGATTTAATACATTTCTTCATCATGTTGATGTCAAATTAATTATGGGTGACTTTTTGGTTTTGATCATTGATTATAAAAAGAAATCAATTCATTTAAATTGATTAAGTTGAAAGAAGGGAAGGTGGATATGAATAGGTGAAGGAAAATTCAAAATTTAAATGATGAATCGATAAAGTGAAAGGTCGCACATATGAGAAACAAAAAAAATGAAATATTTGAAAAGCCACCGAGAAACTAAAGGGGTGGTGCCATTCAAGGGGTACAACATTAAATGAATGATGACGGAAGTGAAAGAAAAGAAGAGGGAAGTGGTATAGAGGATAGGAGGCCGCAGGTAAAAAGACAAACCAAAATTTTCCTTTGTTGGCGCTAGGAGGTGGTTTGGGTTTGAGTCGATGTATGGGTACTTGTGTTGTTTATGCATACCAGTATCAGTGGAGTGCATAGTGGTAGAGTGCGTGACTGGAATGAGAAGAGTAGAACCCATACCCACACCAAGGAAGTGATGAAATGATGTGTTGAAAAGAGATAAGGGTAGTAGTTATGGTTATTAAATTTGCATGTTCATAATTTAAAGAGACCAAGCCCATTGACGAGGATGAGTTGATATTCGAAAGTAGCATGTTGAAAAAACCAATGCAAGAAAGTAATGGACGTTGTGTGATTTAGGGGACTTGCAAGGAGGAGAAGGTTGTGCCACCATTAAGTTCAAGATAGATGAATGGGAATCATGATTGCGGTCGAGTCTTTTAAAGGATGTGAATTTATATGCTGAGATTTCTTTGTGAAGAACAAAGAATTTGTGGTAGGTGAGGATGGTTTTATGCCACACAAGGACAATAGATTAGCAATGAAGACCAATAAGATATTGCTCGAATCTAGAAGAGAATAATATCTGCACAAATAATAGAAAAGAGATGAATCTAAAACGTTTTACATATGAACCGATTAAGATGCATGGGGTGGGTGATTATACTCAAGGAAATGGAAGAGATGAGTGAAGATCTGTGGCATGAAAGGGAAAGGTGAGTTGCAAAATTGAAAACTTGAAGGTGTGAGTGTAACAAGATAAGGAAGGGATCAAATGTTAGAAAGTGCGAGAAATGCAGATTCAGGTGCTAAGACGTGAACACCAGAAGGGAGTCGTGCCTTGAAAGTGCAGAGGAAAACCAATGGATGAGTGCATATGAGTAGGGAGAGGAAGATGAAGAATTATAATTATGAGGGCAATGAAGTTGTCTGTATCTTTGTAACAAATCTTTTATGAAATTGAATAAACAAATATTTGCTAAGTGTGTAATTATGCAATTGTAAATTGATCTTTAAATTGACACACGTTATTTTAAATTTTATGTTAATCTTCATTGAGTCTATTGCAATCTGAGTTTTGCATGGAATTGGGTGAGTTGTTTTTGCTCTGCATCAAATTGAGATTTACCATATGTTATTAGTGAAGAGGAAAGTTATCCCACATAGAAGGAACCTTGTTCTTGTTCTTGGGAATGTGTGTAATGGATGATGAAGATAAGGTGAATGGGTTTATATTAGATGATGAAGATGATTCTATTTCATTATTAGGTACTTGGTGAGATTTTTGATGTTGTCCCTCCATATTTTTGCAATACTTGAAAGGGCGAGGATCCCCAAAAATGGTTACCTCATTATCATTATAGGGATATTTTAAGCATTGGTAATAGGTGGATGGTATGGCTTGTATGACATATATCCATGGGTGACCTAGAAGAATTTTGTATGGAAGGTCAAGGTCCAAGACTTGACAAGTAGTACCTATGATGGCATGACTAACTTGTATAGGAAACTTGATTACTCATTCAAATTCTCACTCAACACCATCATATGCCTTTATTGTGATACTTTTTTGTACATCTATTATGCCATCAAAATATCCCAACTATTTTACCAATTTAAGGGGAGAAATATTTAAGTCTACTACACCATCTATTAGGACTCTTTTGATTGTGTGTTTATGGACGAAGACTTCTAGGTATAAAACTTGATTATGATATGTGGTGGATGGAAGATATCTTTGAATGAAAATGAGATGATGTGTCTCACCATGGCTTGAAATCATTAAATATCTATGTTAGTGGGTACAAATGATGCTTGAAGTTATTTTTTGAGGATCTCCTTATGTGCGAGAGATGTACAAATGAGTTCTAGGATGAATATTTGAGTTGGTGTTTTCCTTAGATGCTCCAAGATGTTGTATTCAAATGATGGACGAGGTGTTGTTTTGGATCGTTTTACGGTAAATTTACTATGATGTGTGGTGACTACACATTCATGAGTTTTACTTGGAATAGGTATAATAGAAATTTGGTTATTAGTTTCTTTAGTATGGCCCATAAAGGAACCATATGAATAATTTACATTTTTATAATTCTTTCCCTTATTGGAGTAATTTTATTCCCATGATTATGGATTGGATCCTTAAAAATACAAAGATTTCTATTAGATGAGTTTCTAGGATGGTCTTCGATGTTGATTTCTCTTTGGTCAATAAAATACTAAATGAGGTTTTTTAAAATTTCATGCAATTAGGTGTTTTATGACCTTTTGAATCTATGGTACTCATAATAGTTACTATAATTGTACCATAAGGGTTTAAGATGTGGTTAGTCATATTGTGTAAGTTCTCGCAACTCAATGAGATTGGATTGGACCAATTTTTTAAAGACACATTCAATAGGCTCTCCTAAGGGAACACATTTTTGTATTGATTTGTTGTTTTGTATAGGTTGTCCTCTTAGAAGAGTCACATTTTTATTGCCTAGTTGCACATTGGATGATGTTTTTATGTTTTCCACAAAGTTTGTGTCTACTACACTATCATTTGTAATGTTTTTGGTCTTAGGTCCCAAACTTGGGACATCCTGATTTTTGCGTGAAATCGCATTTTTTTAGCAAAACTAATGATTTAAGCCTTGAGGTATTTTATATAAATAGTTTTAATTGAGGAGGATTAGATAAGACCCCCTTAGATCAAACCCCCTTGGATAGAACCTCTCTAGCCTTAAATCATGCCCACAATGGAGTCTCCTTCGCACCTATCAAAAATGCTGGCAAAAAAACACTTTGTCTTTACCTTTTTAGGGATTAAATAAATTCATTTAAAAATTATATTTTGTATGTATCTCTTATTATAAGCTTTCCAAAAAGTATAATTTTAAATATTTTTAATTTTACTATTATATTTATATTTCATTTTTTGTGAACGTTGTTTTTTCACTAAATATTAACGTATTTGTTTCACACATGCAAAAACATAGAAAAATAGAGAAAACAATTTAAAAAATATGTGGTCACTAAGTATTGATATTCTTGTTTCAGAAAAAAATTAAAATCAATTTCAATACATACAAAACAATATATGCTTGATGACATAGATCTATGCCCAAATTATAATTACTTTCACTTCAAAAATTAATATAAAAAAACTAGGCAACAAAAAATTATGAAAAAATATTCGTGCACTAGAAGTTGATGTTAAAAATCTATATTTAAAAAAATATAATTTAATACTTTGAATACAAAAAAGTTATGCATGACGACATAAATGCCACTTTTTAAAAATGTTGTTTACTATAAAAAAATAATTAAAAGTTACACAAAAAAATTCATAATTTATTTCTAATTTTTTTAAAAATATATATTTTGAATCTACACACAAATCCTCACAAATCACTAGTTCACATGTATCCTCCAAATTATTAATGGTTTAGTTGCTAAAGGTTTCATAAAGTGAAGTTTTGTAAAAAAGTACTAATATTAATATCCAACTTTGGCAAAAAGTGGGACATAGTGTTGTGGGCTGACCCAGACCATAGGTAAGGTTTGTCAATATAACGTAAAACATGGTCTTTGCTTTCCTTGTAGATTTTAACAAGACTCTTTGCGATGAGACTCTATGTTGAATACCCAAGATACTGAGAGGGGGGGTGAATCCGTATCTTCTTTAGCTTATTGAACAAACAACATCCAATTACTCCAATGCATATGACAATAAAAATGAGCAAGAGCATTAAAAAACACAAAAGCACACAACACATGAACACCAAATTTTTTATGTGGAAAACATAGAATGGGAAAAACCACGGTGAGGATTAGCTCACAATATAGTATAACCGGTTATAAGATATTACAAAGGGTGGCTCACTGCCAAGACTCATTATCCAGATAGGACTCACTACCTACAAAAGATACAGTAACAAAATAGCTTACAACCAAAACATGAATTGATGAAGTTACACCAAACAAGTGTTGATCCGGTTCCTTTGATGCTCAGTAAAATCGCATACCAGCAGACATATATTCGCCTTCATTCATATTCACATTCATTCCATCATCTTCAATATCAAAACTATCCAATATATATATATATATATATATATATCTAACTCATCCGCAAGCACAATTAGGTTGGCCTAATTAGATGCATCCCTTATTCACCAAAAAGACAACTATCGGCTTCAAGCATGTACAAAATCTTTCCTAAAATAATTCAAGCATGTAGCATGCTACAACATGTCAGCATGGACCAAGGATAGGTTGCACATACATCCGCAATACAAAATTAATTCATTACAACATCAACTATCTATTAGGTCGGCCAAAGATAGACGTAATAGAAAAATGTAACAACAGAGTAATGCCAACTCATCGTATGAGCACCTAAAAACATGAGATTTTGAATATATAATCTTCCAACATCCAAAAACCATTTCCCAAAACTGCAAGCACCAACAATCATTAGTGAGGGATTGCAGACCAAAATATTGGAGGATAATACCTGCATACTAGTTCAGAATACCAGATCAACCTTGAGCTTAAGCTTGTAGTTGCAACTCATATAATATGGTGACATCAATGACAACACAAAATTTGCATAATGATATGTTCTTCTTCATTCTTCCAACAATCTCCCCCTTTGTCATTGATGGAAACATGTGCCAAAATAATTTACAAACCTCCTATGTACAATACTCTCCCCTTTTATCTCCCTACCATTCTCTCCATAACATTCTTTCCCTTTTATCTCCTTTTCTCTCCCCCTTTGTCATCAAGGACAAAGGGTGACCAAAATATGAATATACATATATATATATATATATAGGGATGGTCCAAAATATTATATGATCAAAAGAATCAAAATTATTAACTCCCCCTTAGGAGTTTGTCTCAAAAATGTGTAAAAGGTATTACCCAGAGGAAGGTGAGCTTTGAAGCTCCTTGAGAGTACCTTGCCATGTTGTCTTGCTATTCTCCCAACTCTTCTTAGCAGATATCAACATTCTATTCAAAGATTCCAACTCTATCAGGGTCTCTTCAACATCATTCGATATACCAGGAGTTAGATTGATCTTCTCTAATTTTTTTGCATTCGCCAGAGCATTGGAAACCAAAGTGTACTCCATTCTCACATTGTCACCTAGCAAACCAAATTTTTTGATGATATTTTCCTTCTACTTCTGTAACATAAAGAGTTTTTCTCTATGAGCATAGATAGAATTCCAAGTTGTCTTGTCTCTATCTTTGGATGCAATATAAGTACTGGAGACAATAGTCATCTGGGACTCAATAGAGTCCATGAGATCCTTGATATTCTGAGTAGAATTCGGCCACTTAATGCAATAAAAAAATATAGTATTTTCTTCAGACTCACAAGCCTGCACAACTTTCAGATTGTTTTCAACATTGGTGTGTGCTAGAGCACACTTGTCATGAAGTTCCAAAATCTTTGTCTCTTCCAATTTCTCTTCAACATATTGCTTTGTTTTCTCACCAATTCTGAAGGCATACTCCTTAAAGGAGTCCAATAGAAGTTTCATATTCTCTACCAGAGTGAGAGATGTATCCATTGATGTACCGGGTGTGGCCTCCTGCAAAGCTTTGATGGAATCATCAATAAGCTCTGTCTCCTTCTGATGTGTTTCCAGAATTTCTCTTCTTTTGAATGAATGTAATGCATCCCCTAACACCAATTTATGAACAAGAGAAATTTTATCCAGATCCACACTGCCTTGAATCATGGGGAGTTGTAGAAGTTCTGGAGGAATCATTGGCTGGAATATGATATGCTCGGATAAAAATCCTTTCAAAACATAATCACTGAAGGAGGATTCTCCGGAGGACCTTTGTGATTCCACTACCCGCCTTATTTCTTCTTCATTCTTTCTGGAAAATTCACCATTTCTTTCTTCTTCCTCTATTTTCTCTTCTTCTCCTTTTCCATCTTCTTCTTTTTCATCTTTATCTCTTTCTCCTTCATCCCTTTCACCTTCATCCGTATCCTTTTCTTCTTCAGTATGCTTCAAAGGAACAACATCATGCTTATTTGATTCAACATTTTCCCTATTTTGTTTCTCAATCTCTAGAGGATCATTTGTAACATTTATTTCCAAAAGGACACCTATATTACCTATTTTCAGAGGAATGTCTGCATCATTTGTTTCTAGAGGGATGTTTGTATCACTTGTACCAAAAGGAATGTCTTCCTTAACTTCTACAAAAACTTCTTCTCTTGACTTAGGTGCATAACCGGATGGGAGTGCACCAAACATGCCATATTTCTCAGCCATACCCCTGATGGCTTCTGCAGTTTCTTTCCTTATTTTCTTTATCCGCTTCTTGTCCCTTGTCATTAGAGTATTTACTCTCTTCTTCATCTGGAAAATCTTTGAACAAACCTTCTTCAAGGTTTCCAAATCATTTGTGGTTAAGGAGGATCCAATTTACTCAAATTCCTCATTTCTTATCTTCTCTTCCAATTCAATAGCCTTTGATCTCTTTTTCATTAGGGCCTCCCACAATTTCTTAGGCACGTTATTCTTGACATAATCCCAATTGACTTCCAATGTGATAACATACTGAATAATAGCCAAAATTAATGTTTTTCTGTCCTCTCTACCTACTTGATCATAAATTTCTGTTGTAGGTTGCAACATATCTTCAAAATGTACCAAGATATTTACCAAAGCCTCTAATCTAAGAGGGGAACCGGGTCTTATTGGAGAGGATTTTTGTTCTTCCTGGTCCAGAAATACATCTTCTGACACTTTAGCCTTCTTTGCTTCCAGTTTAGTGTGCACATGAATACCAAAACCATGTTCTTCATCTTCTTCAGAGGACGATACATAATGAAATATTTTAGAACCAACACTTGCTTCCTGTGAAGCACCTTCACCAGAGGACATGCTTCCTCTCTTCTTTCTTACCAATTATGTTGCAGGGTCTTCCTCCACTTCCTCTTGTTCTTTGGTGATCCTCAGGTTCTTTTGTTGGAAGCATGTCCCTCAATCTTTTGACCTGAACCTCCTGAAAGAGAAAAATCGGTGAGACACTTGGGATGTTTTTCCAACAGGCAGTTTATCTCTAAAGGCTCGAAGTGATCAAATCGGTGTGACTAGTGACCGGTCTTGCTGACAACAACTGTCGGTGTGACTTGAACTATCGGTGCGAGTGTTCTAACTCTCATCGATGATAGAAGTCTGGCCGAAGAGTTCAGATCAGGGAGACTCTTGCCGACAGAAGCCGTTGGTATGACCTGAACTTTCAGAGTGAGTTTTCGAACTCAGGACGATGTTGTGGGTCTGGCCGAGAAGTTACATCGGGGAGACTCTTGCCAATCTCAGAGGCATTGAGGTGACATTGGTCTTCGGTTAGACCTGCGAATGTTGGACCAACTTCTGTGATCTTGCCGATGGCTATTGTCGGTGGGACTCTTGCCGATGAGTTGGTGCATAATGCATTTGGACTTGAGGTCATCAGGATGACTTGGGACTTCGATGAGACATTTCAAACTATCTTTGATGCTTGTTGTCATGCTGATAAGGCTATTCATTCGACGTTGGGGAGACTCTTGGTGATGCGCGTGGTCTTGATGTTCTTTTGGGACATTGGGGTGACATGTGATATCATTGTGACATTCTAGTTGGTCGTCGATAGTATTGGTCATGTCGATGGACTTGAAGGTAGACTGTGGTTGGACAAATGCTGACCTGTTGACCTGTTGAGTTATACGATGGTCATTAGAGGATTGTGCTGAGTTGGTGGTGACCATTCACAGGCTGGTAAGATCGATAGTTGCTCTACAAAGGAAACTGAACCGAATCGTTTGAATGGAGATCGAATTGACCATGGTTGTTGGACATATATTTCAATGTGCTATAATAGTAAAAGGTTTGAGTAATTCGATAGTTGATGTTCTCCATTGTATATTGTATAAGCATTGTAACAGTGAGTGATAAGAACTCTAATTGGGAGTTGTTTTGTACAAGGTTGATTAGGGAAATGTTGTTGCTGTGAAATTGACATCTGAAAGTGAAGTTTGAATCTCTGTATGTAATTATTTTACTGTAATACAAAGAGGCTTTACTTGGTGTGGTGGGTTTTTCTCCCATAAGGGTTTTCACACGTTAAAGATTGGTGTCCAATTATGTGTAAACTTTAATTGTCTATTTTGTTTCCAGTAATGTGCAATTTTAATGAACTTTAATTGAAATTGAACCTGTAATTTGCATTATTCCTCTTAGAATAAGCATTAGGAAGGCGTTTCCGCACCTTTGCTTTCCTTACAAGTGGTATTAGAACCTGGCCAGTTGTATTATCCTTGTGGGTAGGGTTGGTTTTTTGTGTCAATTCTAAAGAGTGAGAGTCTTGTAGAAGTCTGGTATTTGAAATTGTAGATTAAGATGGCAAGCACATCTGGAAGAGTAGAAATCAAAAAGTTCAATGGAAGCAATTTTGAGTTGTGGAAAATCAAAATGGAATATCTGTTGGTGGATTGTGATCTTTCACTTGTTGTGTCTAGAATAAAACCTTCAGGCATGAAGCAAAAAGATTGGGATCTCATAGACATAAAAGAAAAAAGGGTTGATAAGACTCCTTGACTCTTGGGATCATTTAGTAATGGCTATAGGGAGTACAACAACCACTTTCAAGATGGAACATGTGGTTGCTTCTTTGTTATCAAAAGATATGAGAAGGAAGTCTTCTGAGATGGCAAAGGAGGCTCTTATTGTTCGTGGCAGATCGAAAGAAAAAGGCAAGAAGAAGGAGAAGAAGTCCAAATCGAAATCAGAAGGGAGATCAAAGTCTCCTAGAAAGAATTCCAAGGTGAAGTGTTGGAACTATGGGTAGCCTAGTCATGTCCGAAAGGATTGTAAAGAGGAGAAAAATAAGAAGAAGAACAACTATTTAGACAATAGTTCTTCTCAGAGCGATGCAAATTTCTTTATTGCAACCTTGGAAACTCAGGCATCAGATGATGTTTGGCTGATTGATTTTGGAGAATCTTTCCACATGAAATCTCATAGAGACTGGGTCACAAAGTATGAAAAATACAATGGTGGAAATGTGTATTTGGAAAGTGATTCATCTCTGGAAATAGTTGGCCGTGGAAGAGTCATAATTCAATTCCCCGATGAAAGAATCAAAGGAATTGATGGCGTAATGCATATGCCAGGTCTAGCTCAGAATTTACTTTTTGTAAGCAAGCTGAATGATGTTGGAGTGCAAGTCTTGTTCTCAAGCAATGACTACAAAATGAATAGAGGCTCCATGGTGCTCGTAAGGGGTGCTCGAATTGGTAATATGTACAAGCTGGAAGCACTTGCTATTCAATGTAACAGTGTTTTTGCAAAGTCACAAAAGGTTGTTCATGAAGAGGAGGAAGAAATATCTACTAGTGCAAAATCTTTGCAAGTTAAACTTCTAGCGGAGAAGACTTTCTCTGGCATCAAAGGCTCAGTCACATTGGTGAGAAAGGTTTAAAATTTTTGAAAGATAAAAACCTGGTTGAGGGGCTTGATGATTGTAACCTAGAATTTGAATTGTGTGAACATTGTATATATGGAAAACATCATCGTGTTTCTTTTTACTCTAGTCATAAATCTTCTGGTGTTATGGATTATATTCACTCTGATGTTTTTGGTCTAGTAAATGTTCCTTCATTGTGGAAGTCAATACTATGTATCTTTCATTGATGATTATTCAAGAAGGGAATTTGTATATTTTTTGAAAAGTAAATCAGAAGTGTTCAGTCGGTTTAAAGTGTTTAAGAACTTGGTTGAAAATCAGACTGGAAGAAAAATTAAATGCTTGAGGACAGATAACGGTGGTGAATTTTGTTCTACATATTTTGAAAGGTATTGTACAGACCATGGAATTAAAAGGAATAAAACAACACCTTACACTCCGCAACAAAATGGAGTTGCTAAAAGGTTGAATAGGGCGTTGATGGAGAAGGCAAGAAGTATGTTGACCAATGCTGGTCTAGAGTAGAAGTTTTGGGCTGAGGATGTGGCTACATCATGTTATTTATTGAATCAGTCTCCTTCGTCATCACTTGTTGATAAAATGCCTTTGGAAGCGTGGTTTGGTCATAAGCCCTCTCTAAGACATGTTTGTGTCTTTGGCTGCGAAGCATATGTTTATGTGCCGAACGAGAAGAGATCTAAATTGGAGAAAAAATATGTTAAGTGTATCTTAATTGGCTACGACATTGGTGTGAAAGGATACAAGCTTTGGAATCTTGTGACTGAAAAAGTTGTGTACAACAAAAGTGTTGTTTTTTGTGAGTTGAAACCTTCTTCAATGGATTTTTAGTCAGGAATGAAAGAAGTCAAGGAGAAAAATGATGTTGTTGAAATTCCTCTAACACCAAAAAAAGAGGAACAACAAATTGACAGTGTACCTAAAACTGAGGAGAGTTTGAGAAGCTCTGAGAGTTCTGAAGAAGAACCACAACCTCATCCTCAACCTGTGAGGAGGTCTGCAGGTGAGAAGAAGCAACCTGATAGGTATGGATTCTCTATGTTGGATTCTACATGTGCCTATGCTTTAATTACTAGCACTGATGAGCCTAGGATTGTAATAGAGGCAATTGGAATTCCTGACTCAAACTCTTGGTTGGAAGCCATGAAGGAAGAAATGGCATCATTAGAGAAGAATGAAACTTGGAGTTTGGTGCCCTTGCCCGAAGGCAGGAAATCTGTTGGCTGTAAATGGGTATTTAAAAAGAAAATCGGTCTGGATGGTAGTGTTGAAAAATATAAAGCGAGGTTGGTTGTGAAGGGATATTCCTAGGTAGGGGGAATTGATTATGGAGAAATATTTTCTCTTGTAACCAAGCTGACACCTATTAGATTTATTTTGTCACTTGCAACAAAATATGACATGGAGATTGAGTAGATGGATGTTAAGACAACTTTTATTCATGGTGATCTTGAAGAAGAAATTTATATGTCCCAGCCTGAGCATTTTGTGAAAAAAGGTAAAGAAAATCTAGTTTGCAAGTTAAAGAAATCTCTATATGGTTTGAAATAGTCGCCTAGAATGTGGTACCAAAAATTTGACACATTTGCTTTGTCATTGGGATTTGTAAGATTGAAATTGGATCATTGTGTATACTTCAAAACTGAAAATGATCGTATTCTTATTATTGCCCTCTATGCTGATGATATGTTGTTCATAGGGAATAGTAAGTTTATGATTTCTGATCTAAAATCTCAGTTGTCTGTAAAGTTTGACATGAAGGATCTTGGTGCAACAAGGTATATTCTGGGGATGGAAATAGCCAAGGAAAAAAAAAGTAGAAAGCTTTGGCTCAACCAGAGTAAGTATATTAACATTGTTCTGGAGAGATTTGGTATGAACAATTGCAAGCAGCTAGTTGTTCCAGTTTTGCAAGGAACAAAGCTATGTGTTGAAGATTTTCCAAAATATCCTATTGAGATGGAGGACATGACCAAAGTGCCTTATGCAAGTACAGTTGGAAGTTTAATGTATGCAATGGTCTGTAAAAGGCCAAACATTGCCCAAGCAGTGGGAGTACTTAGCCAGTTTATGGCGAATCTAGGAAGGCCACATTGGGATGCTGTGAAAAGAGTATTTAGATATTTAAAAGGTATATCACAGTATGCTTTGTGCTATCATGGAAACTTGATTAGTTCACAGAGATCACTCAACGTTCGCGATTATGTGGATTCTGATTGGGTAGGGGACATTGACAACAAAAGGTCTACTAGTGGATATATTTTCATGTTAAATGGTGGTGCAGTTAGTTGGATGAGAAAGTGGCAGGCTGTAGTCGCTTTATCCACTACTGAAGCAGAGTACATGACAACAACTGATGCCTGCAAAGAAGTTGTTTGGCTTAGATTTTTTTGTTTTGATATTGGGTTCAATGTAGGGAAAATTACAAATTTTTGTGACAGTTAGAGTGCTATCTTTTTGGCAAAAAATACAACTTTCCATGCTAGGACGAAACATATTGATGTGCAGTATCACTTTGTATGAGATATGGTGGAGGATGGAAAGGTCTATTTAGAAAAAGTGGATACTTTGGAAAATGTTGTAGATGCATTGATGAAACCAGTGAGCACAGACAAGTACAGGTGGTGTGCTAGTTTTATGGGCCTTGGAGCCCATGAATATCGGTAGTTCTTGAATGCTCTAGAGGTGTCAGAAGATCTTCGTCAAGTGGGAGTTTGTTGGAAAAATGTGCCTCAATATTATGACCTGAACCTCTTGAAAGAGAAAAATCGGTGAGAAACCTAGGATGTCTTTCCGATAGGTAATTTATCTCTAAAGGCTCAAAGTGATAAGATCAGTGTGACTAGTGACCGGTCTTTTCGATGACAACTGTCAGTGTGGCTCGAACTATTGGTGTGATTTTTCTAACTCTCTTTGATGATAGAAGTCTGGCTGAAGAGTTCAGAATGGGGAGACTCTTGCCAACAAAAGCCGTCGGTATGACCTGAACTGTCGAAGTGAGTTTCCGAACTTAGGATGATATTATGGGTCTGGTCGAGAAGTTAGGTCAGGGAGACTCTTGCCAATGTCAGAGGTGTTGGGGTGAAATTGGTCTTTGGTTAGACCTGAGAATGTTGCACTAACTTCTATGATCTTGCCGATGGCTATTGTTGGTGTGACTCTTGCCGATGAGTTGGCGCATAATGCATTTGGACTTGAGGTCATCGGGATGAATTGGGACTTCGATGAGACATTTCAGACTGTCTTTGATGCTTTTTGTCCTACCAATAAGGCTGTTCATTCGACGTGAGGGAGAATCTTGGTGATGCATGTGGTCTTGATGTTCTTTTGGGACATCGGGGTGACATGTGATATCATTGTGATATTCCAGTTGGTTACCGATAGTATTGGTCATGTTGATGGACTTGAAGGCAGACTGTGGTTGGACGAACGCTGAACTATTGGCTTGCTGAGTTGTACGATGGTCATTGGAGGTTTTTTTTGAGTTGGTGGTGATCGTTCACACGCTGGTAAGATTGATAGTTTCTCAACAGAGGAAACTGAACCAAACCATTTGAACATAGATCAAATTGACCATGGCTATTGGACATAAATTGCAATGTGTTGTAACAGTAAAAGGTTCGAGCAATTAGATATTTGATGTTATTCATTGTATATTGTATAAGCGTTGTAACAGTGAGTGATATAAACTATAATCAAGAGTTGTTATGCACAAGGCTGATCAGGGAAATGTTGTTGCTATGAAATTGACATCTGAAAATGAAGTTTGAATCTCTGTATGTAATTCATTTACTATAATACAAAGAGGCTTTACTTGGTGTGGTGGGTTTTTCTCTCATAATGGTTTTCCCACATTAAATACTGGTGTCCAATTCTGTGTATACTTTAATTGTCTATTTTGTTTCCAGTAATGTGCAATTTTAATGAACTGTAATTGAAATTGAACCTGTAATCTGCACTATTCCTTTTAGAATTAGCATTAGGAAGGCGTTTCCACACCTTTTCTTTCCTTACATATTTTCCCTTGTAGCCTTTTCCTTCTTTCCTCGCTTGATAGGTACCACCGGAGGAATTCCTTTTCTTTTACCAGATCTTGTAGCAGGTCCGGAGGGAGCCAAGCCTTTGCCTTTACTAGGAGCACTAGGCTCTACTTTTATTGTTGTAGGGCTAGAAGCTAGTTTTGAGGGAGCATTCCTGCTAGATCTCCTTAGACCTGATGATTCTCCAGTCTTCTACGATCCCAAGGCTCTTCCTTGTGCAATATTCTCATTAGTGAAGCCATACTTTCTAAGCATCTCATCTACCTTCTTTCTTATCGCAGGCTTCTTATGCTCCAAGTGAACTTTGATAAATTTTTCTGCATATGTGCCAACTCTAGGTTCACTGGTATCTTTTAGACTTTTCAACAAAACTTTTACATAGCCTTTGGCTTAATTCTCTGTATTCTCACACCCAAAAGGTTGAGTCCATACGGTCCGAGGTTGAATAACTTCAACCATGCACTCATCATAGGAGACATGAAATATGATATCATCCTTATAATTCTCAACAACTTTCTTTGGAATCCTTTCTCTTTTGTTCATGTTGCTTTTGAACACAACAAAGAATGCTGTTAGAGAATTATCTCGACTCTTCAAATCACCCAAATTGTGCAAATAATAAAAAAATTTGATGTGCAACCTGTTTGGATGTGTCCCAAATCACCACATCATCTCTTCTAGGAAGCCTTCTAAGAAAGTAGAATAGCAAACAAACAATCAAAGAGCCAAACTTAAATGCATTTTTTTATTATTTTGACATCTTTATATTCTCAAACAACTGTTGCTGGAGAAGTTCACACAAATCATAATAAGCACCATTAGCTTCCATGTCATATCCGGTGTAAATTGTTGTACTAGACACTGGATTTTCTCTATTTGTGAATTAGATCTTTTTTCTGATCATTATAGCTCCATACTTCACAACAAGATTAGTGATAGGTTTTGTTGCAAGAGCCCTTTTGTCAAATGTATCTCCGGTGAGTTCCATCACCACTTCATTCTTCACAAACTTCAGCACCGATACCAATCTGGTGTCATAGATTCCAATAACTATCTTAATCACTTCCTTAGTTATAAGATGAGGTCTGTCAGTCCACAAAAACTTGTCATGCATTCTACTAAGGGCTGGTTTAACATACTTATCATCAATAGTGGAGCTGAAGTTAGGAAAGGAATTCCATCGATCCAACTTCTTCGCAACAATATTTGAATACTTGGGTTTTATCAAGAAATTATCCCCGGTGAACTCATTCTGCCAAATGTCTATGAATTTTCTTTGATCATATTTCTCAATTTTAACTCGAATGTACATCCTAGTGTCTTCAATGGGCATGAAACCATGAGGAATCGATGAGAAGAATCCCAGAGGGTCATCTTCGAAAACTTTCATAAAATATTTCTTATAGGAAGGTCTAGGTCTTTTTGATGCTTTTACGACTACAGGGGTTTCCATTTTTCCACAAACTGAGCTCTAATGATTTCAAAAAGAAGATTTACACAAACCCACAACAACATAGAAGAGTAAAATACCTTTTTCCTTTGCGAAAACCAAAACTAGGGTTTACACATCTCACTCTCCAAATTGCCTCAAGAATTCTCCAAATTGCTTTCCACTTTCTTCAATTGTACAAGTGATAAAAAAAACTTTACAATTTCACTTTATAGATCAATGTGATGCCCTAATTTGTATTAAATGCAATGGAATTTGAAAAGCTGATAAAAACCCTTCTGTTGCACTGAAAAACCCTAATTTCTTGCGCAAAAGATCATACCTGCATATTTTCTTCCGGTTCCTTTTGCATAGCCTTTGTTTATCCATTCCTTAAAACATATCTTCGTGCCAAAGATTGACATGCCAAATATCCACGGGGTTTGAACAATTTTCTGTTAAAGCTCCCCCTAAGACCATGCTGGGACTAATTCCCAGAGGAATTGTTTGCATCAAATGAGGGCACAAATGCATTTGATGTTTCTGGCTCTGCTTTATTTTTCCATATCTTGTTCATTTCTTGCTTAACCTCGTTATTTGCAACTTTCTTCACTGGTTCATTCTTCTTTATCAGATTGGATTGCTTTCCCCTTTTACTTCTGCATACTCTTGAAATGTGTCCAAGTTTATTGCAATTGTAGCAAACAAAAAATTTCTGATTTGTTTGACCTCCATTAATCCTTGATCTGCACCTATTTTCTTTGTGTCCAAACTTATTGCATGTATAGAAGTAGAAAACAAAATATTGATTCATTCTACCTCCATTAAACTAATTCATCATCTAAGTTTTGCATTCACTAGCTCAATGTCCAACTTTCTTGCATACAAAACATTGTCCGGAGAAGGATCCAACATACTGGTTTATTCTACTTCTGCACTCTATTGCCCTGTGACCAAATTTATTGCATGAAAAACAAGCACCATTGAAGGATGAATACCTTTGAGCATTTGGTTTTTTGATAGGTGGTCTCATAGTAAAGCTTCTTGAGTTCTTTGTCTATTTTCCTTTACCTTGAGTCTTTTGATTATCCATTGTGTTTGAGGCCTTCATAGCCTTAGAAATTTCACCTGTTTCTAGTCCCAAACCACCTTTGTCTTTAGATGGTTTTTGTCCTGCAATCAATTCATCAAGCTTGGTGGAGCTTATTTTGAAACTATCCTCACAAATTTTTTCTTTTTCCAGATCTATTATCAGGTTTACCACTTCTTGTTCAAGCCTTGAGCATTCAACGACTTGCTTTGCACCAATTTATTCAGACAATCTTCAATTCTCTTCTTTTCCTCCACTTGCACCTTCAATCTGGTAATCTCTTCATTTTCTTGTTGTAATTGCTCACTTACTTGTTTGTGTATTTGTATGAATTTCTTCAATTTCTCTTTCAATTTCCAGATGCATTCATTTGCCTCATCAATATTTTCTTTCAAATCTTTGTTTTCACTTTCAGCTTTGTCAAGATCATCGAGAGTTTCTCGAAGTTCTTTATCATCCATTTTTTCAATCTTCAAGATCTTCCTCAAGCTGTTAGGCTTATTCAGAGGAACCAGGCTCTAATACCGATTGTTGAATACCCAAGATACTGAGAGTGGGGGGTGAATCAATATCTTTTTTAACTTATTGAACAAACACCATCCAATTACTCTAATGCATATGACAGTAAAAATGAGCAAGAGAATTAACAAAACACAAAAGCACACAACACATGAACACTAAAATTTTTACGTGAAAAACCCAGAATGGGAAAAACCATGGTGAGGATTAGCTCACAATATAGTATAACCGGTTATAAGATATTACAAAGGGTGGCTCACTTCCAAGACTCATTGTCCAAAATGGGAGGCTCACTACCTACAAAAGATATAGTAATAAAATGGCTTACATCCAGAGCATGAACTGATGAAGTTACACCTAACAAGTGTTGATTCAATTCCTTTAATGCTCAGTAAACTCACATATCAGCAGATATATATTATCCTTCATTTATATTCACATTCATTCCATCATCTTCAATCTCAAAACTATCCAATATATATATCTAACTCATCCGCAAGCACCAATTAGGATGGCCTAATAAGATGCATCCCTTATTCACCAAAAAGATAACTGTCGGCTTCAAACATGTACAAAATATCTCCAAAAAATTTCAAGCGTGTATCATACTACAACATGTTGACATGGACCAAGGATAGGTCACACATACATCGACAATACAAAATTAATTCATCACAACACCAACTATCTATTAGGTCGGCCAAAGATAGACCTAATAGAAATATGTAACAATAGAGTAATGCCAACTCACTGTACGAGCACTTGAACACATGATATTCTAAATATACAATCTTCCAACATCCAAAAACCATTTCCCAGAACCACAAGCACCGATAATCATCAGTGAGGGATTACAAACCAAAATACCGAAGGATAATACTTGCATACCGATTCAAAATACCAGATCAACCTTGAGCTTAAGCTTACAGTTGCAACTCATATAATATAGTGGCATCAATGACACAAAAAAAGTTGCATAATGATATGTTCTAATTCATTCTTCCAACACTCTTTTCAACGGTTATCCCTTTGTCTATGATTTTGTCAAATATGTTAGCGCATTGTACTTGTAAGTGAAAGCCCATTTTTGGATTGAGGTTTTGGATAAATATACTCACAAGTTTTTTTTCAAGTATGGGCCATGAGAATTTACTAGCCATACTCCTTCATTTTTGTAGGAATACACCGAATGATTCCCCATTTCATTATTGTGTGTTATATATGCATTTCATGGAGATTTCATGTTCAATGTTATATGATAAATTACCAATAAATTTTTCTACCAATTCATGAAAGGTTTTAATCCCATGTGGTAAATAAGAGAACCATTCAATTGCATGACTTCCAAAACATTGGGGAAAAAGGCACATTAAGTATGTGTCATTGTAAGAAAATTCTAGGCAAGCTATGTAAAATTCCCATATGTTCACGTGGATTAATTCTTCCCTTATACTTTTCAAATTTAGGATTTTCAAAGTTGCGAGGGAAAGGTATCATAGGGATTGATCTATCGAATGGATAAGGACATATGTCTTCAAGTGTGTAACTTTTCTTTGTGTTTCCAAGTTCAATGTCAAATATTTTATTTTGTAATATTTGGAATTGTATCACCAAGTCATTTGTAGGTGTGATGATGGACATGTTGACGAGAGGTTGATTGGTAGAATTGGAGGGAATATATGATTGATGTTTTGGGAAACTAGATGAATTGAATGTGGTATTGTGATTTTTTGGGATGTATGATTGGTGTTGTGAGATGAATGAAGAATTTTATTTTTTTGGGATGTATAATTGGTTTTGTGGGATATTAGATGAATGATTGTGGTTTAGGGGGATAGATTTGGTGTTGAGAAATGTTAAATGAGTTATTGTGATGTTGGGGGATGGATATGTTTGTGGCTATGGTTAATGGAGAAGATTGAGAATTTTTTGGGATGTATGTATTTGTAGAAATGAAAGACTAAGAATTTCTGGGTATATTGAGTGCGGAAGATTGTGAATGATTTGGGATGTACGTGTTTGTAGATAGGTTTGATTTTTGAATTTGAGAGGTGTTTGGGATGTGTGATGAAATTTTATGGTTAATCATTATGATGGTGTAGTGATATTGTTTAGTAAATATTATTGAGTTGGTGTCAATTGGAGGTATGGAAGGTTATATAAAAGCAATTGGCATAGAAATTTGTGGTATGGAGATGTTGATCGATTGTGGCATTAGAATGTTGACCGAATGTGGTATGGACATACTTGTGACTGGACTGTTGATTGAATTTTTTCCCTCTAAAGTATGTTATGACTCAATGGTTGTAGGGAATTGTTCCCTACGTGTGGGGATGCCAAAATCAAAAGGTAGCTTGGCACATTTTTGGGATAGAATAAAAAATAACGACTAGGACCTAAAGAGATATGAAAATATATGGCTTTCAATATGTTAGGATCTTGTTGCATTTATCGTAATTTGGTTGGTGACAAATTAGGAGAGTCTTGGGTGTCATTTCATGAAACAATAATGACCCATGAAGTAGTTGGTGGTGTTTGATAATCACTTGAGGTGAACAAATGAGAAGGCATGACAAACTCATATTGTCCCTCACCCATGGTTATGGTTATGTTTGGATCAATTGGGTTAGACTCCCCAATTTTTCTATGTTGAGATCTTGTAATAGGCATACAAGTATCAAGACCTTGTGAATGAGGTGTAAGATGAAATCTAGATGGTTGATATGAATGTATGGTTTTGGAATTTTATGTAGATTGATTGGTCTTGGACAAAATGATATGTTGATTTGGATTTGTTGATGTTTTGATTGGTGTTGTTTGTATAGAATCAAGATAGACCAAAGACAATCTAAATCTTCTGGTGATGATAATTGCTAGGATATGGATGGTTTTTTACTTGAACTAGAATTGTGAGTCCAAACAAAAGGATAAGGAGTGGAGTTTACCAACTCAAAAGTAGCTAAAGATTCTAAGCTAGTTTTTGCCACTAATGATAGGGCTAACTCAACTCTCTACTTGAAATAGGAAAATTTTCAAGAAAAAGGTAAGCTAGTAATAAATGATAGTTCATATCTAGACCATGCTCTAACTATTTGGTTGTTAGATGTTTTATGATTAGATGATTAAGGATTTGTTGAAAAAGGGTTGTTGTCCAAGTCAAGGATAATATTTATAAAGTCTAATAGGTGAAATGAGATGTTTGTTGGATGGAATTTTGATTCATAATTTTGTTGGTGGATTGAGGTGATAAACTCAATTGGAATGTTTCAAGTCTTACTCTAGGTATTCTTGGTTAAAAGCCTAAAAACCTGATTTTTGTTGTATTTTGGAAACTTGGTGATTTGTCAAAAGTGTCATCATACTGATCATATGCATAGAAAGGTGACCTAGAAGCACAATACAAAGACACAAATGTGTACCTCTATTAGAGATATGCACATGATATCAAGTCATAAGTGCCACATAATGAACCAAAAATGAAGGTCTATAGATCAAAAGTGTAATTATGTTTGACAAAAGTGTAGTAGGATAGGTCAAAAGAACAACAAGATAACTCATAAGGATAATAACGTGACTCATAAGCACCATTTTGTGACTCATAAGTGTAGGTTTGTGTCTAAAATGTGTAACTCTATCAGAAAGATGCACAAATAGATAAATAAAAAGCACCATATTGAAGAGGTTGAGAAAATATTGAAGGAAAATAAAGGAAGATAAAATAAATACAAAGAACAATACCTTCACCTAAAATATTTTCTTCTCTCCTTGATGAGAAGAAATGGAGTGCACCCTTATTAATTTTGATTTTCTCTTTGATGTTGATATGTGGATTGCTCAATGCTCTAGCATAACCTTGATATGATTTGATAATGATAATGTTAGGCTTGGTTCAATTGTAATTTTGATAGAATGTAGGTATGATAGCTTGATGAGACTTGAAAAATTAAGGATGGTAGCCTCTAGATATAGAGTCTTAAAGAGGCAAGATCAATGGCTAAAAATGATTGATGATGGATGGGTAAGATTGGAAGAGGATGAGGGTTTGGATCAAATATGCAATCATGTGACAAGCTGTGTCACACAATGGATAAGATCTAGGTTTAGGATTGAGACAAGGACAAAAATCCTTATGGCAATTTCTAGGATCAAGAGGTTAAATGAGATGAATGGATAAGATGAAAATATAGTTTGAATTTTGGATAGGTGTTTAGGTTCAATGAATCTAGACAAGGAGTTAGTTAAACATATGAAGGAGAAATTTGTCACATGAGGACAAATTTAGATTATGGTCCATGTGAACAAGATGGAGGGATAGGATTATATAGACAAGGATAGAGGATATAAGGGAATTATTTAAATAATTAGAGTATTTATTTAATTAATGAGATCATGATGAAGGGATAATAATTAAATAAATAGTAAATATTTATTTAATTAAAGGATTAGGATAAGGATGAGATTAATTAAATAGATAATATAAATTTAATTAATTAATGGCTTAGGATAGGCTAAAATTAGGTGTGGTTGGGTAAGGTCAGATTTTAGGTGTCCAAAATTTTCCCCTCTTTGATATGACATTGGGAAGTGGTGTTGTATCAAATAATTTTAAAACATAGTGGATGAGAGGGGATAAGGATCAAAGATGATGACCCCACTCAATGTGATGATGGAAAATGATGAAGAAGGAAAGATTAGGATGAAGAAATAAATATTAGTGATTAGGTAATAGAATTCCCCCTCAAGAGGACATGCGGGTTAGGAGAACACATGCGTGCTCTTGAAATGGAAAGGAACAATGAGGGATAAGGATCAAGAAGCATATGGATGGGAAGATGAAAGAGGATGAAGGAGATGAAAAAGAAGGGGAATTTGATGGAAAAGGATGAAAAGGAAGGAGAATTTTATGATGATTGATAGGTTATGCCAATATGTATTTGTGCAATCCTAGGATTTGATATAGAAAAGGAAAGTATACACCAAGGTATGAGGAACCAGGGTGACAAGGTAACCTTTGCATGGAATTGATTCTAAAGCAATGAAAATCATGACATACAAGATAAAATGATACCTCATTATACATTGGTTGTGACACACCAAGATATAGATAGATCAAGTTGGTTGTAAGTATGTGTGATCATGGGTTAAAAAATAATGATCAAAAGATAAATAAAAAACAAAAGACTCACTGCAAACATGCCATGAAACCAACAAATTTCTTGTCAATGATCAAATTATGATGATGATGATTGGTTTTCTTACATTAGAACTAGATAATCACCTAATCAAGACTTTGATAAAGTTCAGTTGCTTAAATTAGGCTTGGATAATCAACTAAGCAAGCATTTTATTTTCTTACTTAAGCTTGGATAATCACTTAAGCAAGACTATGATAAAGATGATGACGATTGAGTGATTGAACAACAAAATAATAGGACAAATGATTAGTGTTTGAAAACTAGGCTTAGGATATGATTTTAATTAAGGATTTAATGTCTTGGATGCAATTTTTGGATTGATTGAATGTCAATTATGAGGAATGCAAGATTTTGATTTTGTTGATTTTGATGTTTTAGATGGGATGAAAGGATTATGAATTTTTATTATGCTTGAGATGAGATGGATATGATAGGGGATAAGATGAGATGGGTGGATGGGTTTGATATTTTATTTATTATGGATGATGATTGGCCTCCAAATGCATGATACTTCAAGGCCAAAGTGAAAGGAAACTAAGGATATCAAATCCTTTTCGTAATGTAGATGTAACTTCTACATCTAACGCTTGGGAAAGCATGGAGAGAAGTGAGTGATAATATAAGGCTAAGGGATGAATCTTAATCAAGGATCAAAGACAAGCCACGAAAGGTTTATTATGGATGGATGGATGGAGATGGTAGGTTATTATGATATGGAAGGATAAAAATGATAGTGGATGGGGTGGCATCCTATGAGATGGTGGATAAGAGACTACTGCACATGACATTTGTTTCCAAGTTTTCACCATGGTACTTATCCAAGGCACCATCGAAGTGGTTTTCACATTTGGATAGATTATTTCTCTACTATTTTTTAATTTTTGACTTATTAATTTTTTTTGGATTTTTAGATTTTTTGAAACTTGATGATGTCGTGATCATGATCGACGCTCTTTGATAGATGGATGGTGATGTTGGATGGATGGATATTGATGGTATGAGATGGATGATGGAGGATAGTTTATTTTTTGGATAGAGGGAGCTAGGGTATGATCCCTAATTTGCACATTACAAGAGTTGTCATTCTTCATAGATAAAGGAGTTTGGGTAACCTTCGAATTAAAGCACATCAAGGGGTCGCCATCAAAGGTTCATCGAGAGACATCACCGTGGGGGATGGAATGATAGGATGGATGTATGAATATGATTGGATTAGGAAAAGTGTATGGGTTGCATGATGATGATGAAGAAGAAGACTTAGGATCAACAAGCTCTGTTCTTGATACTTTTTTGATAGATGCCCCCAGTTATTTTAGAGGAAGGGGTAATGATAGAAGATCGATTTTTTAGTTCTTTTTTTTTTTACTTTGATTTTTTAATTTTTCCAATAGCTTTTGATTTTGATTTTGACTAGAGGAATTTTTTTGGCTTTCACTTTTTACTTTTGATTTTGGATCTCCTTTTGATAAAGACTTTTTTATTTTTTAATTTTTGATTGATAACTTATTATTTTGGGATGAAACTTGTTGATCTAAGTCTAGGAGGTGGATGATGTGGATGAGTTGGATGAGATGGTAAGGATATGTGATTTGTGGAAGAGATTGGTGATGCACTTAATTGATTCTTCGCGACTATCCTTTTCAACACTATTAATGTCAAAGGATGCTTGCACGTCCTTAGTGGGTTGAAAAGGTTTAGTAGAGGAAAAGTTAGGATATTCATACCCTAAAATGGGATGCTTGATGTGGAAGGATTGTAGCTTGTAAGGCAAAGTAGAAGGGAGATGATCTTGGATGTACTTCATAAAATCATGATCAAAGAGTGGGTTATCATAGATATCATGATCAAACATAGGATTATAATGGACATCAAAATATTGGGATGAAATGGATGGTGGTGGGAGATCTTGGGAATCTAGGTGGAAGGTTTGTAGCTCATATTCTCTAATGCCAAGATATTTGATCTTAACCTTTATCTTCAAAATAGTGTGAGAGGTGGGTAATGATAAAGAATCATTGTATGAAGATGAAGAGGATGATGCGATGTTGGTAGGGAAATAATATGAAAGGCCATGCATGCTTTGTAAGAACTTGTAATATTAGAATGGATTGTGATCAACATGTACAATCACTTCAATTCCATTTTGGGGGAACTTTATGTATTGATAAAATGTGGATGGAATGACTTGCATGGCATGGATTTATGGGCGACCAAAGTGGATGTTATAGGGGAGATGAAGGTCTAAGATTTAGAAGTAGTTTCAACTATTGCTGGTCTGACCTGGATGGGTAGCTTGATAGATCTTTTAGATTCACATTCAGCTTCATGAAATGCTTTGATGGTAATCTTTGTTTTGGGATTGACAACATTATTAAAATATCCCAGTTGTTTTATTAGACTTAGGTTGAAAATATTAAGTCCTAATCCACCATCTACAGGACATGTTTGATTGTGGTCTTATCGATGTGGGCTTGAAGGTATAGATGACTTTTATGAGATAGATTGATGGAAGGCATTTCTTTAGTGGAAAATGTGAGGGATTGTAGAGATGATAGGTTTCCTATCATGGCTTAAAATTGAACAAGATAAATGTCATTAGGGACATGGGATTCATGGAGGGATTTTTCAAGGAGGTCCTTGTGGATGGGGTATTTTTTGAGAAGCTAAAGGATAGATATTTGTGTTGGAATTTTTTCAAGTGGCCAAGGATGCTATATTGATGTGTAAATTGAGAGAAGGATGAGGCTCTTTGAATAACAATTCGACCACATTGGGTAGTAACAACACAATTAGGATCTTTAATAGTTATAGTGACTACTTGGGAAGGACTTTGTTCAATGCGGCTATTGACATAATCAGATGAGTTATTATTGTTGTATGTATAAGGCATTGTGTTATATACAAAAGTTTTACCATGTTATGTTTAAGAAAAGGTTGCTTGTATATACCCAATTTTTTGTTAAGGGGTGTATGGCCTTTGATAGAGATATCTCTATGATCAATAAGATCTTGGATGAAGTTCTTGAGTTTCATGCATGAGGAGGTTTTATGTCCATGGACCCTATGGTAGTCAAAAATTTCATTTTCTTTGTGCCAAGAGGGTTTAGGCACATAAGGACCAAGGCATTTGATGGGTGGAAGTTGGATCATGTTGGTTTAGATCTTCTGGAGGACGATTTCGATTGGTTCACCCAAGGGAGTATATTCTCATCTAGTGTGTCATTAAGGTTGAACTTTAGGGATAAACACATGTTGTTGGGGAGATAGATTATTGTGAGATGATGATGGCAGAGGTATTTGGGTCTTTTGGACATGTTTTTAATCAATCACACCATCATTGACCAAGTTTTTGATTTTATTCCAAAAATGAAATTTTTCACTAAATTGGGGATTGTTGTCTTTGCCTTCTTTGTATATCTTGACTATGCCTTTGGTGATAATTTTTTTTATAGCTACTCCTTTTTGTATGATCTCATCAAAGGAGTGAGCACATTGCATTCAAAGATACACTACAAAAAATCCATGTGATTAGCTCCCTTTTTTGTTTCCACCCACTCTTTTAATGTATTTTTATCCAATTTTTTGAAAACTTCGGTGCTATTTATCAGGATGGCGCTATTTTTGGAATTTTTTGAATCGATCAGAAGAAGTCGGTGCTAATTTAGGCACAAATTAGCACCTAAATTAGTGTCTAACTTAGTGCCTAAATTAGCACCCAAATTAACACCCAGTTTAGCACTTAGATGAGTGCCTACATTAGCACCTATTTTAACACCTACTTTAACACCTACTTTAGAGCTTGCTTTAGCACCTAATTGAGAACCTAATTTTTCTGATCTAACAAGGATTAGGGGTGTTAGAACAAAAAATCCTTCCCCAATATTCATTGGCCTTCAATTGCTTGCCTACATTTCACTTGCATCAAAAGATCCCTCAACCCTTAACCCTATTTCCTCAACCCTCAACCTTAAACCCTAAACACTCAACCCTAATCATTCAACCATATACCCTCAAACCTATAACCTAAAAAATTTACCCTCAACCCTTAACCATCAACCCTAAACCCTTAAACACTAAACCCTAAACCCTTAAACCTTCTATATACCCTCTACCCTCAACCCTAATCCCTCAACCAACCTATAAGTAGCTGCTAGGACTCAACCCAATACCCTAAACAATCAACCCTATAGGTCCTCAACTCTATACCCTTAATTCTCAACCCTCTACCCTATACATTGGATCCTCAACCCTCATATATCTTTGTCTCTCCCTCCTCTTATCTCCTCTCTATCTCACTTCTCCCTCCATCTCTCACTCCATCCATCCCTCCCTCTCTACCCTAATCCCTCTACCCTAAACCATCAACCCTTAAACCATTAATCACTCAACCCTAAACCATCAGCCCTTAAAACCTAGTAAACCCTTAAACTGGCCTCTACCCTCTACCCTCTACCCTCAACCTTCAACCCTCAGCCCTTAATTAACCCTAATCCCTCAACCCCTATACCCTCTACCCTATACATTAATGGACCCTCAAACCTATACCCTCAATCCTCTACCCTCAACCCTTAAACCCTAAACCCTTAAACCCTCTACCCTCTACCCTCTACGTCCCTATACATTAAACCATCAACCCTCAACCCTTAATCTGGCCTCGACCCTTAAACCCTAAACCCTCAAATCCTATACCCTCAACCCTATACATTGGAACCTCAACCTAATCCTTCAACCATATACCCTCAAACCTATACCCTAATCCTTAAACCTAATATTTTAATTGTATTTAACATGACATACAATAATTTGTGTAACAAGATCCATATTGTCACCAACATTCCCTTTGTATATACCCATTTATTCCTCCAGATAATCATAAACAAATGAAAATTTTCCTTTACCATAGTACTGCAACATCTAAATAAAGGCAACACGGGATGTCAGCTTCTAAGTTAAGAAATAAGCCTTTACCACCATACCACCAAGAGATTATATATCTTGCAGGGTAAAGAGGTACTCACCGCCACTCCGTAGGGAGAATTATAAGACAATGCAGTAATGCGGTACCCACCACCATCCCACATAAGGCGATTCATAGGAGTGTGGTAAGGTAGTAAACAATCATAAGATAAAGCATACATCGATATACTGCTGGGAGGGTGAGAAACATATGTGGTAGAGAGGTATACACCGCAACCTCGCAACAGGAAGTCTTGAGCAAGGCGGTAGAGCGGTAAGCATTGGGAGAAAAGTGGACACTGCAATACTACGTGAGGTGGATAATATGGCTGCGATAGAGTGGTATACACCACAACCTCACAATAAGAGGTGTTAAGCAAGGAGGTAGTGTGGTAAACAACAAAAGGGAAAGGAAAAACACTGCCATACTGCAACGGGTATAATAAGAGATTGCAGTAGTACAATAATCGTGGCATCATTACAATTTATAGAAATACATGCAAAAAATCATGTTAGTTGCCAAAATTAAATGCAATTATTTTACGAAGAGTTGCCATTAAAACTGATATGACTGAATACCACGCCATCCAAAGACAAACACTCAATTGCAGTGCACTAGTGTGGAAGGAGCTAAGGATATGAGAAGAAGAAGTCCTGCAAGCATCAAATACTAGGGTAAGTGCATGAAAACTATCTGAAAGAGCTCTATTAATATAAAAAATCTTTCAAGATTTTGTCATCTGAAGCCATAGTAAAGAAAATTGAAACATGCCTCCTAAAAGAAAACAATCAAAAGTAAAAGAAATTCAGCCTAAAATTAAAGATGAAGAACCTAAAGTAAAGAAGAGACCACTCCATCAGTCCATATTAGATATACTTCCAAGATATACTAAAGAGGGTAATAAGAAGTTTCTCGTGGACACCACATAAAGTTGTAGGGATGCCCTCATTCCCAAATCTAGATGGGACCTATTTTGGTATTTTTACAGTAAGAGAAATGAAAAGATTCCAGTGTCAAACCCTTGGATGTTGGATATAGCAAGGTTGATTGTCCCAAATGTGTTTGTTGATGTAGAATCTATTAGACTGCTATCCAAACACTATCACTCAACTACCAAAACAGTAAGGTTTCCAAACAATATAGTATTGGTAGAAGTAACCAAAATAACCATCATTGAGTGTTTTGACTTAAACAAGCAGGCTCTGACCAAGATAAACCTACAAAAAAGTGAGGAGGATTATGCTAGGTTAAGGACTTATAGAAGTGATGAGATACCCCTATATATGAAAAGAGGCATTGGTAACATAACAATATCCATATCTACTACCACTATTGAACCATTTGCTGTGACATATTTTCAGTATTACTTTGTGAATACATATTTAGCTCTTTACCAAGTGTTGGGGATCGATGCTCAAGATAAAATTCCAATAGGCCTAATGATGATGGCCATGATAATTTAAAACCCTAAAACTAATATTGAATATTACTTTGCTTCATACCTTGAGAAGGTGTTAGATGGTGAATTCTCCCAAGTTATAGAGGATAGAGCACCGATTACATTCAGACACTAATCCCTACTGTGTCATCTAATATTATACCAGAATAGAGACCATTGGACTAAAAGAATTGAATTGGCTAGAGTAGATAAGAAAGGGAATCCCACACCTGTCCAAAAATGGTGCTATATTTGGGACAGTCGGTGCAAGAATTCAAGCTTTTTTGTATTCTATGAAGACTTTGTACACAAAATCCTTGAAGTTCTTGGGTATGCAATACCAAGATTGTCAACCAAAATGTTGCAACTATTGAGACCTTTGGATTTTAGACCAGAGCAGGGTCATACACACAATTTTGGAGATTGGTTCTTCCTCCTGGAAGTTACAATAATAAGAGTTTATGGATTCCTTGTTTCTCCACACATACTTCCAAAATTTGTGCCCCTCAGATTAGCATTTCTTGAATTTATGTGGCAAATGATGTGGATGGAGAAAGATGTAATGCAAAAGCAGAAGAAAGGAAATTTCTTGCCAAACCTTACTAAGTGTGAAGATTGGACTGTAGCCTCATACACACTAGAGGAGTTATAGTATTATTTGAAGATAAGATATGCATTGAATTTTGCAAAAGGAAGAGCCTTTGACCCTGAAAAATCACATGAACAACATAAGGCACAATCTTCTTACCAAAATGATAGTGGTACACCAAGTGGAATATGAAGATGTCATAAGTGATGCAGAGGTAAGGGGACTCAAAACTAACACAAATTCAATGATATTTGCAAGACCAAAACTCTAACACTTCTAACAAATGATTTTCCTCATAATCTTCCACTATGCTTTTATGAGAGCAACAAATAAGGTATTTTTAACATAAATTTCAGATAACAAATCCAAACAATGATATAAAAACTTATTTGGGTACCCATTAAGCCCTTATATAAAATATTTCAAATTCAGGTGGGGTTACTTTGGAACATATCCCTCAAACACTTGCTGCTACGCTGTCCCAAAGGCCCATTTCTACAAACCTGTCTTAAGTAAAATGACAATAAAAAACTCAAAACTAAATGAAATTAAATGAGAATTAAATAAAATGATGGATTCCACCTCCAATTGGTCTCAAGTCAAAATATGGAATATTAAATTCGTACCACGTGCTGCAACAGGCGGGTTACAAAAACAATCTGAAAGTTGTAGTCACCAATTTGATCATAACTTACATAAAACTCAACGAAAATTAACCAAACTAGTTGAAAATTAAATATAACTCAATCCTCTATCATAAAAAATCATTTTCAGATAATTAAAATTGCATACAAATCTGTACCAATCTCTGAAACAGAAAATTAACATTCTGAAATGTAGAAAACAAAGAGGTATTTTATTGATTTCACTTAAAAAATGTACAACCACTTCTTCTCTCTTGGATTCGACCCCCTAAGGCTTAATTAAAAAATATCACATCAATTTACCAACTGACCTTTGAGTTTACATAACCAAATAACTTCTTTTCCACAATGACCCTTCATATTCCTCATTTTTTGCAATTTTGTAATTTTGCAATTTGACAATTTTTGACAATTTTTACATTATTTGCAATATGACTCCAAAATGACCACCTAAACACAAAAATGGACTCATACATATTAAAAATGGTCCAATTGACCTTATTACATTATTAAAAAACCCAACAAAAGCAAATTTTACAAAATGGCCTCATGGAGGCATGAAACTAACTAGGTGCTCCTGCAATAATTAGGAACTGCATTACTTATAATGATGTATTTAGTAGAAGGAAACAATTGGAATATCTTAAGAAGCTTGAAGAAAGGATGAAGCGGAGGTCACCCACTTTCCTAGGATACTTTGTTGAGGAAAAGGACCCCATCAAGAGGATAGATTTGATAATGGGTAAATTTCAAGACTTGTACAGTAAGAAGGAATCATACCTCCAAGAACATGATAGTGGTGTAACTACAGAGCATACCCCAGGTGAAAACTCTGAACCTCCCATGGAGCAGTTACCTCCCAAAAGACAAAATACAGAAATCATTGAACAATTAGTACCTTCTGAGGAGATTGAAGAGGTGGGAAATACTAAGGAAGTGGCTACACTACTACAGTCATTGAAAGGTGATATTGAGGTTGATCAACCCATCCTTGAGACCGGTGCCCATAAACATGAGGAAAGGATGGGTGATGTAGAAAAAAAAGTACAAAGGTACATGAAGATGAAAGGGGAATTGCAGCCAGGAGATTCATAGAAGATGATGAATTCATTAAGACTCCTAAGTTTAGGGATTTATGGATGAAGATAAAGATAAAATAATTTGAAGAGAGGATTGCATTAGCTAAAGCAAGAATTGAAGAATCAGAGAAAAATCAAATGGTAGCACAAACTTTTCAAGAATTAAGAGTTGACAACATTGACATTAGCCCCTAGAAGGCTAGATAAATGGTCTTGAAGAACAATATGCTCATTTTCCTTGGATTGGAATTAAAGAAAATGTTTCTGCTTGATCAAGTTTGGGCTTAGGAAGATCCAATGCTAGTTACATAATTTGACTTCGATGAAGGAGTGAGTGGAACTGGGTATAACCCAAAGATTGAAACCCTAGTCATATGGATCAAACAGAAAAATACATAGAATCCAAAATTATTGGATGTAATTCAAAGGATGAAAGGGGCATAAATGGTAAGGACAATACAAGATACCACCCCTTTGGAGGCAGCCACAATGACCATGCATTCAACCATGTTCACTTGAGCAACTGTTAAGGGATTAGAAGACAGATTGAAGGAGTATGAAAAGGAACTAAGGTTCCTAAATGATGAAGTTAATAAACTATCCATGGAGAATGTCAAATTGAAAGAACAATTAAGAGGAGCATGAACCTCACAAAGCAAGGAGATGGTGTTATACAGGCCTCATATTGCTCCAATGGATATTGTGAAGAACATTTCTGTAGAATAGGTAAACAATCCAAAGAAGGAAGTGGATGATGTAAAGAAGGCCAACAATCAAACCCAGGATGAAGTGAAAAGGATAATTTGTGAAGTTATGGAAAATATTATTGAGCACAGGATAAAATTAGTTATGGATAAACTGGAGAATGTGCATGATAGTTATAAAATACTTCAGTAGGAAATGGATCAAATAAAGACACATATGCTTGTATTAGATACTTTGTTCAAAAGGTGGCAGCCTATTCACCACACTTTGGCTAAGTTATGCAAATTTCTACAAAGAAGTCCTGATGCTCCCACAGCATTAAAGCCAACTAAACAAACTTTGAAGATGATTATTGATGAATTTCAATATATACAAGGGGAAGATAAAAAGATTGTAACATGAATGGATTTATTCCATACCTTGAAATAGTGGTATATACCTGATATCGTGAGAGATGGTGACCAGTTGAAGGACTTGGATAAGTGGAAGAAAGAATTTAATTAGGTTATTCATAAGTGCGTAACTCATATACAGGAGGATGATGATATCAGTCTTCACAGGCTAAATTTGATCATGGATGGGTTGACTGTGCTTGATGCAGGATACCTAAAGTTTTTCAATGATACAAATGCATTACTAGATAGTCGATGGAAAACTCATCTTGCAAGCATGCCAAAGATCCAGGAATATAAGTGGCCATCGGATTTTATGGTGTATCAGTGGGAGGAAAAGTATTTGGTTTTAGAAGAATAAGACACTAAGGAGAGAACATTTGGACGTTCATCATGGAGAGGAAGAATTTTCCAGATCAATGATCACGAGTCTTCTACATTGAGTAATGGAACCATATGTCAAAATGTCTTAAGTATTGATATTTCCTTAATTATGCTAATTAAATAGTTGTTGGTTTCAGAATAATAGGACATTGAGGTGAGAGCATTTGGACGTTCATCATGGAGAGGAAGACTTTGCCAGATCAATGATCACATGTCTTCTACGTTGAATAATGGAACCATATGCCAAATTGTCTTAAGTCTTGTTATTTCCTTAATTAAACTAATTAAATAGTTGTTAGTAAAAGAAGTAGTTATGAAAGGTCGTCTCTTTTTGTAAAAGGCCCGTAGCTTGTTGCTTCCTATATAAATAGGAAACCAAGGCCTAGTTTTAAATCATCATCATCATTTGAAGACTTATGTTATTAATTTATATAAATTGAAGCAATATAATAGAGAACATCTTATTATCATAGATTCTCCATGATTGTGTTATCATTTTGTAATTTTCTTATGTTTTCCATACTTATTTCTTCTTATATTTGAATGAATATCAGTTATTGAGCCTCAATACTGTGCTTATGTGAATGAATATGCTGATACAGTAAAGCATTTACTGTGGATGTTGGTAGAGATACTTAAAAAAAAAGAAATTTGAGCTTATTTTGCCTTGTTACATGTTCAACATAAAAATTGAAACTATTTAAAAATAATAAAGTTAACAAAGTTGCTTATTTAAATAATTGTGAGTTACGTGTACTAATATTTTATTAACTTTTGTGTCTTCACGAACATATGTTGATATTAAATGAATGGAAGAAGCATTCAAGTAATCCTAATTTTTTCTACCAACAATTCATACCAAAGATTGAGCAATTTAAGGATATTGCAATAGGTAATTTGTATTGACACAAATAATATTACTAAAGCATTTCAAAGTTTAGGCCATAAGAATCATCCTTTTTTAAACATGGATTGCAAATAATTCTGAAAAATTTAGAATTCTTGGTCATTAACATTATTGTCTGCTACAATGTATCATTGTCAATGTTCATATGCTCTTTCAAGTAATTAATATTATCATCATCCTCATCTTGACCTACATCATATTCATCATCATTGAAATTTGACTATAGACCATCTATATTGTTACCAGATGTATTTGGATCATCATTTTCTATACCATCCATATTATTGTCTTCCATAATATCATCTAACTCTGGATTGTTATCTTCTTGTGCCTGGACATAACCATCTTCAACATCATCATGGATGTCAATTCTTCGATGTTCTCTAATCCCTCTCTCTCATTTTTTTGGCCATCATTGTTTTGATCAGTATCCACTAATGCATCGTCAAATACATGCTTTAATCTTGGATCATAATGTATGACAAATATCCATTTCAGGTCCAAAATATCTTCATAGAAAAATACCTGCACATGATTGAAATACATATATTAGACGTGTGTTATAACAATTTTATTGATTAATAAACACATGTATATATTCACAATAAACTATGAATTAATAGATTAATGATCACTACCGCTTCTTGTTTGAGTTAAAGAAATACCTGATCACAATGAATTGGTAGAACATAAGGCTCCTTATCCTCCAGTAGGAAGCATGAGGAATCTATAGAAAATAATCCACTATGTGTATCATGTCTTCATGTCCTCTCAAATGCTTCATACCATCTACACTTAAAAATACAACATTTAAAAGAATGGTAATTCAACTCAATAATTTCTTGTATTTTCCCAACAGATTATAGATTCCCTTCAATTATATTCTTATCTTTTGAGCTTGACTGATTGGATTGCTTGAATTCAACCATGATGCCACAATCGAAGGATCATCTCTTTACATCTACACTTTCTACACGATAATGTCGACCATATGCCCACATTGCTAGATATTTCCTCGCCTGTGAAAGACAATTTATTTCAGTGAAAAAAAATATAATGATGAATATTAAAATAGTTAATAGTGTCAAATCTGTAAGGAAACAACATTTTGTAAAATTCTAATTGCACCTTTCTTTCACATCCTCTAGACATGTTGATTTCATCTTCTATTATGTTTGAATTTATACCTACATCTTCTATTTGATTTTGAATTTGTTCAGTAACCCATTCTAGTGTGCAATATTTGCACCATTCCCCAAGAAGATCAGTGTGAAGTGGAGTATTCCTTGGGTTCGATCTCTTAAACTATCTCCTTGCTTCTAACACTTCTTCTCTCTTTTTATCATACAAATCAATCCATTTGTTCATAAAGTCCATGTGGTAAAGAATGAACTTGTCGAGTATAGCATTTTCGTCTACACTTATTACATGTCAACATGTTTATTTCAAACTCCAAATGTCATGTTAATTTGACAAATAAATTACAAATAAAATTAATGATTGCAAGAAAAACAACCACATTGATCATGAATTTATGTACTAATTTCTACTTGAACACCATTAGATTGTGGTTTTTCTCCATCAATAATATCAGATGCTCATTCTTCATCCCAGATGTGCGGCCCATCTTCAAAATCCTTACCAAGGAATTCACACAGGAATAAAAATGCTTCATTCAATACATACCCTTCAGCCATGCAACCCTTTGGATGTGCATTTTGTCAGACATATCTTTTTAGAGTTTTCATATACCTCTCAAAGAAAAAAATCCACCTCATTGATACGACACCCGCCAATTCAATGTCATCGACTAGGTGTATAAGTAAATGGACTTTTAGGTCCATGAAACTTGTAGGGAGCTCCTTCTAAAATACACATGCAATTTCTACAATTTCCTTCTTCCACTTGGGCACTTCACATTCGTGGATCTCCTTGGAGGTCACCACCTAATATAAGAATAGTAATTTAGTATGAACCTTTAGTCAAAAATTAAAATGTAATATAATATCTCTATGTCTCTCACACATGAACATTTCATATAACCACATACCTTGTAAATGCTGACAATCAACTTATGGCATTCCTTAAGTCAATTGTAAGAAATGAATCCCCCCTAATTGCCAATGGCATGATATGCTATCAAACACTTTTATGAAAAGGTCATTAGTAATTTTTTCTCACACAACAAAATATCAAAATATATTTAGTACTTAATCAATGTTACCAGTAAATGTTAAATGATGATATATAATACCTTCATAAAATTATGAAAATCATGAGTTTTAAATCTTGTGATATGTCCATCAACTATAAAAGCTTTAGCCAATGATGACCCATAACCAGTAGGTGTCCTTATTGAACAAACAACATTTTTTAGTTGGTCTAGCTCTTTTTTTTCAAAATCCATGGAGCTTCTGCATATGTTTCATTTTCCTTGTTTGGCCACAAATGTTTTCTATCAAATTTGGTACGTGAAAGAGCAATATCTCTGCTCGAAGACAAGGCATCCTTCTCTTTTCCTGATATATGTTGAAATATAGAATCTGGGAAATTTTTGAAGATGTGCATGGGATCTAATATGTGAGATATTAATAGATCCTTCCAGTAAGGGAGCTCATAAAATATGGATTTCCTTTTCATTCCTTTTGGCATATTAACTACAACTTGTTCTGGTTCTTGAATTGAATCACCCTGATCAAAAAAATCCTCCCAAGCTTTCAATTCAGCATCTTCATACTTCTTAAGCTAATCACTTGAACCCATAATCATGGGAGGGCCTCTATTTTCAACTTTTCCATCAAATTGATTCTTCAGGCGATTTCTAAACCTATGATCTAGTGGTAGAAAAACCCTATTGTTTGCGTTAATAAATTTATGTAGATCTTCAGAATACTGCCCTTAAAATTGTTCTACACATCTTGGACATGCAAATATCCCCTTTGGTTGAAGCCTTGCAATAAAACAAGTAATGTCAATAACATAAAAAAAATAGTATAAAACTAAGTATGAAAGTTGGGATGAAAATAAATTATGAGTGTAAATACGTAAATATTTTATCTTACCAGAACAAACACCAAGTCCTGGGAAATCATGAATAGTCCAACATAGCACACCATACAACATGAAGGACCTATTTGATGGAGGATGTGTTATGTCATACATTCTTATGCCTTTCCATAGCAGTTTCATCTCATCAATAAAAGGCGCAAGATAAATATCCATGTTTTTAACTTGATGTTTTCCTGGAACAATGAGAGTCAGCATAAGGTGCTCCTTTCTAACACTCATCCATGGGGGAATATTGTATACTATCAATCCGACTGGCCAAACACTATAATTTGAGGTTAGGAAAGAGAATGGGCACACTCCATCCATTGCAAGACCAAACTTGATACTACAAGGTTCATCTTTGAATTTTCTTGGCCATTTTCCCTCTATGTGTTTCATTGCTTTGGAGTCAGCCGAAATTTGCATGAATCCATCTTTACTCCTATTCTTTGCATGCCAGTCAATCAATTGTGCAAGTGACTTGCAACAAAACATTCGTTGAAGTCTAGGTATAATTGGAATGTGACGTAAAATCTTCTTTAGAGCTATAGGACCTTGTACATCTGTACAATGTTTCTTTTATTTGCATACATGTCATTCTACCTTGTTTTGATATTCATCTATGTATAAAATGCAATCATTTCTACATGAATGAATTTGCTTATATTCAATCCCCAACTCAACCAACAACAAACACGCCTCTCTGCAAGTTGATGGCAACACATTCTCTTTAGGGAATATTTTAGTTTTTAGTGCCCTATAAGATTGCTAGAGATTAAATCAATTGAATGTTTGACTTATGATGAACATGTTTGATATGTCAATCTATACTAGGATTTTTTATATACAATATATGGTTTTAAAATCCCCTTAAATAAATATAAATGAAGTTCATGAATGTTTATGAATTATGTACACCAATTGACAATGCAAAGTAAGAAATAGATTTTAACTCACTTTAGTAGGGTAGTGAATCCTTTGTCTGACCAACCAAATAGTGACTTGATTTCTAATAATATTAATGTGCATGCCATTTTTGAGGTTCTACTTGCACCCGATTTGAACACGAGTGTCTTCGATGCTTGCTTGATGGAGTCTTTCAGGTTGTTATCATCAACATTATGTTGGTGGTAATTACCCCTGCTATCATCGTTATTGTCAACCATATGATCATTATTGTCATCATTGTTTCCATCCCCAAATAAATCTGTAAGCATTTCATTCAATCCTTCTTCATGCATTGCATTTTCACTACCATGATCATCACCATTAAGGCTAGGTGGCATGTCATAAGTGTATATGGATCTCATCAACTCTTCAAATTTCTCAGGTGGTAGTATTTTCTTCAATCTTGCTCTTTTCACCCTGGTATGGTTTAAAGGATAGTTTGGATCATCCCATCCAAATCTTAATAACCCAGTTGGATCTTGGGTATTAGTATGTGTTTCATCAACATATTCTACCTATCAAAAAATGCAAGCATTATTTAATGTTTGGCAATAATTGGATAAATCATAAATGTATCAATTTCAAAGAAATGTAATCAAATATGGCTTAAAAAATAAAAATAAAAATTGTATGAACATATACACATCAATTGAATAATGGAACATTATTTTATAGACTACCTTTTCTATACAATAATTTAAATAAAACCCAATTTTGACAATATAGTTTATAAAACATCAGTCCACACTCATTTATTATTCTTTGGTTTTCTGCCCTTATGAACATCCTTAGGGAGACCTTGTTCTTCCCTTTTCTTTTGCACAAGAGTGCGTTTTAAGAAGGGGTAATCAATAAATAACTAATCCCCATTGGTAAGGTCCATAATAGCCTCAACCATTATCAATCTATCAACCTCTCTTTTCATATCTCCATCTTTATCATTTATAACCTCAACAAATTGACAATTCGGTCTTACAGTAGGGTCCCTTCCCTTACTACTATTTATAAATCCTGCAATATTTTTGTGTGTGTATGTATATCCATCTATATACATAAGATGAGCTCTATTAATTTATTTTCCACTTTCCAATTGGAGATGATGTGTATACATATTTGAATTTAGACCATATGCTGACATGCTAGGCTTATATTATGCTAGCCTTCTCCATTCACCACTGTAATATGATGGACCATAATATGGCATTAATCTCCTAGTGGTTTTTTCTAAATTGTTTCTATGTTTAGATCCCACATGTACATTTTGGACAATAAAGAGGCTTAGATTCACTCCATGAATATTGGAGGGTCATATCATGTAGCTGTATCCCCAAAATTGACACACCTCGTACACTCTAGGTAGTTGTTGATCACTAGGACAAGCACAATATAGTCGACGATCAAATTTCTCTTTGCAAATTGATCTTAAACTTAGGGGAAATTCATCACCCCCATCACATTCATTCTCATAGGGTATATAGTCCACTTTCCCCCTGTCTTTAAGAAAATTATGCATCTTTAAACCAATTCTTGTTTTGTGACTTATTTTCATCAATTCCTCATCTTCTGAGCTGGTATATTGGCCCATATTTTTGTTAGATGTATCATATGATAAATGATCATTTCCCTCTAGGCTAGAAGTTGGTGATCCAAGAAAATTTAAACCAAGAAATTTATCCTACAAGTATCCATTAAGAAAAAAATTAGTTATTTAAATAATATAAAACAATATTTAACAAAGTATACATGTTATTTATATCAAATTGGAAAATTCCTTACCACAATTCCTATTGGATTTGAATTGATTGTAGGAGGCATACTATCGACTGGAAGCTCATCATATATGTAATTTCTTTGTACAATTGCTCGTTTGAATTGTTTCTTTCCACAACATACAAAACATCCACAAACAACAATTTTCTCAAAGTATTCATCCGATGTACTATAGTCCTAACCAACCTCTTGTTTAGTGCAATCATTTTTTGTGTCTATAAGATCCATTGTCATATCCTCTTCCACCCACTGTCGTCTACGCGATTTAACAATTTTAGGTCCACGTCCACGTACATATCTTCTTCTTTTGCTAGTTGAACGCTCATGCTCTGCATTTGTTCCAATCTCCATCTAAAATAATCAACATGCATTAATTTATGTCAAGATGGGATAATACATTATAAAATTCAATAATACTGTGAAAAAAGATGGACTTATCACAAATTTCCATCAAATAATTTTTTCCTAAGTTAAGTCAAAATTTGAGTACCTAATGTCTCACTTCATCCGTTGTGTCCTCATTTGATATGACACAATCTGTTGCCATGGCCTCGTCTCGCCCCTATAATACACAACATAGTAAATAATGTTTAGTACACCAATTATATCATTTCAACGAATATGCTATCCAACACAAAACCTCACTTTAGTCATATATTTGACATATTGATATCATGTTTTGGCCATCCTAATTTTCAAACTTTTCCCTTGATCATAGAATCACATTTAATCTCCATTCTTGTGCATTTTCAACCAATAAGTTTGACATCGGAGGCCTCATGGACAAAAAAATGACTTTATCTCCTCTATGTTGTAGCATTTGTGAATTCATAAAAACTTTCCTCCTTGGGTTGAGGTTGATTTCTCTTCTTACCTCTATTGTATCTATAGATTCCATTGTCATATCTATTTCCACCCACTTTCCTCTCTGCGATTTAGTAGTTCTATGCCGTCCACGTCCTCTCTCCACGGCCTCCTCTGGATCCTGTAATACACAACAATGACAATAGTCACATAACAATTGTGCACCAAGAGAATATTGTTGAAATTATCTTGTTAATATGCTTTCTTTTCATTAAGACACACTATGAAAAACAAAATAGGACATTGCAACATTTTTCTCTTCAGAAAAAGTTTACACATGGAATCTTGACAACTAGAGCTAAAATATCTCTAGAAAGAATGCAATACACATAGGATGTTGATGCAATGTCAACGTCACATGATAATGATTTAGTTTTCATAGATGATTTTTCATAATACCCCAATAAGCTCTATATCTAAGATGATAGTAATGAATTAGGGTTTGTCCTTTTATACAAATATGTAACATGTAATTTGAAATATTTCACACTTTAGATGACTCATCTAGTTGTATAGGGTGAACATGGGCCCATTTATATTTAAATTTAAAAGTTTAGGGGTCCTTTCTGAGTTCACAAATCTAACCTCTATTAGTTTTGCACCCACAAAATTGACATGGGATAAGGAATAGATAAAATAGGGAACCATGATTGCTCCCTTGGAACATATGAAGATGAATTCAATTTAGGATCAATTTATTTATCAAATTCCAAGCAAAATACATCATTTTGCACTACTAGGCGCTAAATTAGGCACACTTTGCACTGCCTTTGGCACCCCAAACAGATCAATTTAGGGCTGAAAGTTGGTGTTAACTACGTCGACTATAGCGTCGACTAATGAATCAATTTTTTTTTTTAAACTTCCCATGTCAAGGAAGAGATGACAAAAGAAAAGTGTTGTGCAAAGGAAGAGAGGAGAAAAAAGGGGAAAATGCATTTTGGAAACCCCAATGCTCTGGTTCGCTTATAATTCCCATCCCAAGCTTTCGAGACAAGTCATTAAACGACATCCGCACACTGAATCTAGGTCTCGTGGGAACAGAGGTTGGTCGAGACAATACGAGGAGATAGGGCTTTTGAGATGACAACTGAATAATAGATCATTTCCTCAAATTTGTGAGACCTTCCGGCTTAAATTAGCTATTACTAATTTTCACTTATTCTTTTATAGAAAAATGAGCTCGTAGTTTCAAATTGATTGTGTGCACACATTCATTTTATTTCTAATCAGTGGATGCGACTCAAGCATGGGACCTATCTATGTTAACTCTCAATAAAACCACACTCTGCGCCCTTTTTATCCCCCAAAGATTACCATTCTATATAGGTACACAAGCGTTGATTTTTTTACAATACATTTGTTTCATTTTGCATATATTTATAATATTTCAAATATATTTATATTCTATATAGGTGCACAAGCAATTGATTCATAGGCATTTAAATTCAGAAAGAGAGTCATTCAAGGTAAAAATTTCATACTACAAACTAGATGAAAACTTTCATACCTAATAGTGTGTACTTCATTTTCCTCCATAGACTAGACAAAAATAATTTTCCCTAAGTCGCCTCAAAATGTCAAGCAATAGAGGGAAGAGCAAAAATGGATAAGACTCTGGCCACGATGAGGTAATTCATTGTCAATTTATAGATCTGTAAATGTTTCCATTGTTTCTTTCATTTTTAGTTTTTAGTTTTTTATTTTTAAATTTGAAAGAAGAAATTTATTATTATATATATATAGGGACATGAGATTGACAAAGATAAAGAGGTATTGGATTCCATATTGGGGGCAAAGGCAGTGAACAAATTGGAGGATGTGGACTGGACAATGCCTGCCAGATACATAGAAAAATGATCTACTGAAGCCCCTCAAACATTGCAACCAAATCAATCGTGTCAAAGGGAATCAAATGATTCCCCAAGCAGTCCTAGATCAAGAAAAAGATCCAAATGGAAATCAATAACAATAAACTCTAGGAATGTAGAACAACGGGTAGAGACTTCCACTATCCTAGCCACTCTTGGGACACAAATTTCTTCCACCACACCAAGTTTTGCATCTTGCATTGGTAGCTACAATACCAAGATAGAATATGACGTGGTTTCAGGGGAAGTCCGAATGATAGATATTGGAAAAGACTTTTTGAATAGGTTGAAGGAATCATGCCTTCAATGGTTCAAAGACCATCTACATTTGCCATTCTCAAAGATACCCATACAACTACAAAAAATAGTTATCAATGACATGGATAGTGAATTTGGCACAGGTTGGTTTGTGAAGAAGGTAAAGCTACAAATGTCTCAAAATTGCAAGAGATTTCGGTGCAACCAAAAAAAGAAGATAAAAAAATCCCTCTCGAGCTAAGACTCAGAAAAGGCCAATTGATGTAAGTCTCAAAGTATGGAAAGAGCTTGTAAAAGCATATGAGAAGTTTGATGCATAGAGGAAGTCCAGTGAGGAGAGTACACAGGTATTTGAATTTTCTCATAAGATTATATCAAATTTATTAAACGATTTTTAAATTTTATTTGTGCATAGTTAAATTGAATTAGTATATGTTTCAGGACAAGGCCTCCAAGGCTAGGCTTCAAAAACTTCGTGCCATGCATCACAGTGGCCAGAAAGGTTTATAGGCCTTGATCTGTACATTTGTAAGTATATTTAATATGTTAAATGATATATTTTTTTATTTCCTAGGAAAAAGTAAATGATTGCATATTAATTAGTTTAACTAGTCCATTTTCCATGTTTTGACAAGAGGAGAAATATGGCCGGCATCCAAAACAATTTGAAAAGGAAAATTTACAAAGCAAAAAGTGGGCCGATTTTGTAATCTGGATGGAGAACGAGGTATCAATAGTTGAATTTCAATAACTTAGTTGGATATTGTTGTGTTAATATGTCAATTTTCATTTCTTTTGTTGAGTTTTTTATTGATGTGTAGGATGAGTTCTAAAGTGCTTCTCTGTTGGCACTCGATCCCACTCAATTGTCCCATTATTTCATTTTGAGGAAAAAAATATTGTTTGCCTTAAAGGGTAGTGGGTGACATTCATGCCTTATTTTCATCGCATCTTTTAATTAATGACCATGGTCTTTTAGCATCTCTTAAGTGTCCTCATTTAATTTATGATTTGTATCATTTGAGTAAGTTAGTCCCATGTTGATTTGATTTATCTTCTTTTCTCTCAAACATGGTATCTCAAGGAGTGCTTCCTTGAATTCATGTTTCCAGTCTACTAAGTGATCCACATGCATCTTTGCCATCCTTCCACACGATGTTGCCATTATTTTAACATGTAATAATGTTTTGATGCATCTTGGTAGGCATCATATAGATCTAACACATCGTTGTAGTCTACATCACTTAGTGTAGCTAACCAACCACTTAATTTGTCCATCTAATTTTAAAAAAGGTAGTAAATTCCTATCTTCCAAATTAAAAATCTCCATAAATAAAGAAATCAACAGTAAAAAACCTACAACCTGATCTGATCAACATAGAGAAGTGTGTAATACTAGACTTCTTAACATTCAAAAGATAAATGGAATTTCCTTAACACCCGGTAGGGCTATCCAAAAAATTTAACTAAAAACACAAACGTGCTCCTACACACAATGGCCTAATGGCTGGTTGTCATAGAAGTCAAACTACCGAAGTAACAACACTGATCAAGTTAACATTTATGCATCATTTGCATAAATAGCTGAATCATTTATGTACATGAATAAATAGTAGAAGGATGTAGATGAACACAATTCATCTAACTTTATGCCTCTTGGTAGGCATTCCTCTTGAATCTCTAATATCAGGTGTCTGAGACTTCCTTGTAGCTTTTACCTTTTGTCGTTGCCTTTCCTCTTCACTGTTAGACTCGTCTCCATTTTCCTTATCTACATTTCTGGCTTCAACTTCTAATTCATTCCATGTTTTACCTTCCTCCTCTTCAGAATCTTCTTCTTCTTCATCCTCATCTGATTCTAATTCCTCTTCTACATCAGAGGGTTCATATCCTTGATCCGACTCTTCTAAATTATCAGAATCAGAATCACTAGCTTCCATATTCGAAAACTCCCAACCACCATCTTCAATAAATTTATCTGGATCATTAGTAATAGTCTTCAAAATTGGCTATCAGTTCAAGTTCATTTTGCTTTCATAATACTTTATATCCATGGAGTTCAACCATTCCTTGATGCCATCAAGTGAAGATTGAGGAATGGCATCAATGCAGAGTACATCCCACTTGATATCTTTGAAAATAATAGCCATATCAAATGTATTTTTCCCAAGTCCTACTCTCTCAAGGTTAACAATCTCAATATCACTAATAGTGATTACTAGGAAAGGTAATTCCACCAACTCTGCCAAATAGTTTATCGTAGGAACAATAAAAGAATAGGATTTGGAAGGAACTCCATGAAAACCAAGCTCTCTAAATGGTATATCAAACTCTATTTCAAAATATTTTAGATGAGGCTGCTCCCATAGCTCTCTTACTTGCTTGAAAAATCTTTGAAACTCTGCATTGATTCTATTTTTCTTGTCCCTCTCTTGTTGTTCTTCCTCAATTTCATCAGGATCATACATTGAACTTCTTGCCCCTCCTAAAGTTTGGACCACATCCATTACCTCCACATAAAACTAGACATCCTTGCTCTTCTTGGTTCCCATGCCATGCATGCTTAATGTTTTGATACATGATATCAACTCTCTCTTCTGCTCTCATGGTTGAATACTGAAATCCATTATGGTGGGCCTCCAGAGTTCCAGTCATCTTTCTTCCTCTTCCACCAAATGCTGGCCTGATCCACAAGTCTTATTGACTTTGTTTTGAAAGTTGAATGAAAACCAAGCTCTCTAAATGGTATATCAAACTCCAGTTCAAAATATTTTAGATGAGGCTGCTCCCATAGCTCTCTTACTCACTTGAAAAATCCTTGAAACTCTACATTGATTTTATTTTTCCTGTCCCTCTCTTGCTATTCTTCCTCAATTTCATCAGGATCATACATTGATCTTCTTGCCCCTCCTAAATTTTGGACCACATCCATTACCTCCACATAAAACTGGACATCCTTGGTCTTCTTGGTTCCCATGCCATGATATGGTTATGAAAATGAAAATGAAGCAAAGTAATCATCTCCTTCTCCGCTGGATGGAAGAATGCATGCTTAATGTTTTGATACATGATATCAGCTCTCTCTTCTTCTCTCATGGTTGAATACCGAATTCCATTATGGTGGGCCTCCAGAGTTCTAGTCATCTTTCTTCCTCTTCCACCAAATGTTGGCCTAAGATCCACAAGTCTGCCAGCCTAATTGCCTTTGTTTTTGAAAGCTAAAGTTTCTCCTGAGTCACCAGTGTAGCTCTCTCTACCTTTTCAGACTCTTTCATTGCTATAGATCATTTGTGGGATTTAATAATCTGTACCACATGGTTGATGGTCTTTGAATCCTTGGATCTAAAGGAAATTTCCTTAACATAAATACTACTAGGGAATTTCAATGTTGGCATGTAGTTGGCATTAAAGCCGGTACCTGGAACATTGAAAATTATCCTTGTATAAGAATTCCCTCCATCTTGTTGGCTTGTAACACTCTTGATGGCGGCTTCATGAAATGGAACCATGATGCCATATATGGGTACCAGAACAACATCATTTTTTGTATCAACTTGAATCATGAGCTCTCTAGAAACAAGGATATCATCCACTTTTTTGTATGAAACCATCTCAGTGGATGGCTTGGAAGAGCCATGTCCATCTCCTGTACCAATGCCCCCTACAAACAATATTCTTGCAATCTCCTCATTCTTATGCAGAGGGTTGGCACTTAAGGTTATGTAATAGAATTTATAGTTGATAGCTAAATTGTATAACAATTTTTTTTATGATCTTTACTAACGTTTATTAGAATTGTTACATGTTTTACATCATTGGAATGACATATTAGCTGCAACTTTTTTGAAATTTTATTATGGTATGTGCACTTTGATATGATGTAATATGATTATGGTTTCGTCTCATATGTTGTAATATTAGATATATAACAGAAAAATAAATTATTGAATGAAATAAATAATAAATTTTTATTTTAAATGTTTTTTTTTTTCAGAACACGGGTCTTCCAGAAGATCAAGATGATCCTCATCATGATATAGATCCATAAAATATTGGTTCTTCCGGTATAGATCACATGGCAAAGGATGATGATGACACAAATATGGAAGACACCAAGGCCGATGACAATGATGATGATGACGACGATGATGATCACAATGGTGATGATGATGAGACAGTTGCATCTGGTAGTGACCAGTAACATTCATGATCATATAGGCTACATCATGGATCATTGCTGATATATCATTATGATGCCTCTTTTCATGGTTACTATCATATGTATCATTTTCATGGCCTACAATACCATATTATTGAGTTGTATCATATTGACATGTATCATTTTCACTTATATCATTTGGACATGTATCATCTTGACTTATATCAATTTGAGTTACATAATTTATCATTTTTACTTATATCATTTGTACATGTATCATTTTGACTTATGTCAACTGTTGGACATGTATCATTTTGATATGTTATTGATCTACTGGCATATTTGACTTTCACTTGTTTTAGTTATATATGAGGATGATCTTATCAGTATTGACTTTTCAATTTATATATATTAAAGGTGGTCGATGATTTTTGGATGAATATTTATTATGTATGATGATTTTAATTTACTGCTCAGGATGGATGTTGTCAAATTCAATTAAATTATAGATATTTGACTCACTTATTTTAATTATAGATGATAATCATGTTATAATAATTATCTTTTTATTTAATCATATGAGTTAAATAATTAAATTACTTACTCTATAATCATATGAGTTATTTAAGAGGCACAATATATTTAACTAATTAAATTGAAATAAAACATTTTAAATTAATAAAAGGAAGCAAAACAAGAAGCATTTTTAGAAGCAAAAATGGAAGCCAAACTAGAAGCAAACCAGAAGCAATCTTGGAAGAAAAATTAGAAGAAAAACCGGAAGCAAAAATGGAAGAAAACTTGGAAGAAAAATTGGAAGCAAACCTAGAAGAAAAAATGGAAGCAAAATTGGAATCAAAATCAAAAGCAAACCAAGAAGCAAAATCGAAAGCAAAAATGGAAGCAAAACTGGAAGCAAACTTGGAAGAAAAACTGGAAGCAAACCTGGAAGCAAATATGGAAGCAAAACTGGAAGCAAACTTGGAAGCAAAACTGGAAGCAAAACTGGAAGCAAAATTGGAAGAAAAACTGGGAGCAAAACTAGAAGCAAAAATGGGAGCAGACATGGAAGCAAAACTAGAAGCCAAATTGGGCTCTAATTTAGGCACTGTTTCCGATGCTATTTCTCGGCTCTATTCTAGGTGCTAAAGGAGGCACTATTGCTTGAACCACTTTTTCGGCACTAAAGTCAACGCAAAATTCAGTGTCGAAGTGAATAGACCTTTTTTCACTGAGTTTTGTACCGACATAAGTGTCCAATTCATGGACTCAAATGCACTAAAATCCAGTGCTATTTTAGGTGCTAATTTCCCGTTCTTTTGTAGTGATAGAAGCCCAATTAAGTGTTTAAGTTCTCAACATATATAATGACGAGTTTCTTTTCAATTATGGGTCATGCAAAGAAACTAGCAAGATGTCTCCATCTTTGTAAGAATGGGGCAAAGGATTCACCATTATTTTGTTTGATGTTGCAAAGGTTCATAATGGTGATATCATTTTCTATGTTATAAGAAAAGTGGGTGACAAATTTATTGGCTAGCTCGAAAAAGGTTGTGATTTTCCCATGGGGGAGGTTAGTGAGCCAATCAAGGGCTTATCAGCCCAAGATTCTAGGGAAGAGCCTCAAGAGGTAGGCCTACAAATAGGAGACCTCTTGGCATGCAATGCAAAATTATTTTAAGTGCTCCCTAAGATCTCCCTTTCCCTTGTACTTGTAAAATTTAGGCATTTAAAAATCTTGGTGAAAGGGGATCAAGGTGATGTACTTGTCAAAAAGATAAGTACATATTTCTTGGAAGGTATAATACTTCTTATGATGTCCTAGTTGAAGTCCCTTAATGATATCCTTTATTTTCTGCACATATTAGGCCAAAGTACTTGTGATGTTGAAGGGTGGTTATTGATAATTGGATAGGGGAGGTTGTGAGGATGATATGTGTTGGTATTGATAGGAGGAAGAAATGGGATTAGAATATTGGAGGTGTTGATGGGTATATGAGATGGGATTAGAAGTTTGGAGATGATATGATGGGTTAAATGGGATGGATATTGAGATATGAGGAGAAGGGATAGAATGCCGAGGTTGTGGGATATGTGATGAAATTTTTTGGGTGTGAGAGGGGATTTTGATATGTAAGTGTGATGTAGGATTGATGGATTGAGATGAAGTGGGGAGATTAGAAGAATATGGAAGATTTGATGGGTCATGAGGATTAGAATAATGTGGAAGGTATATAGGATTATGATGAATAGGAGGTGGGGGAATAGAAGGGGGTTGTTGGATGATTTGAGATGTGTCAAAATCATAGAGTAATTTGGCACCTTTGCTGGCTAGCATAAGGATATATTGGTCAGGATGCTTCAGGATGTAAAGCTAAGCAGATTGCTTCTGCTCCAAGAACAGAAGACTGTGTAGGTTGTAAGAGGTGTGAATCGGCTTGTCCAACGGATTTCTTAAGTGTACGTGTTTATTTATGGCATGAAACAACTCGCAGTGTGGGTCTAGCTTACTGATCCATAAAAAAGGAAAAATAGTTAGATCCATCCCATACATATTTTTCATTCTCCTTTTCTTCTTTCACTGATCAAAACCCATACTCGACCCAAAATTGAAAGCATGGGTTTTGATATCGAAAGTCTCTTTTCTCTTCATTATGAGTAATTTACCTTGGTTAACAATAATTGTTATTTTTCCCATATCTATGGGGTTATTAATCCCATTATTTCCCCATAAAGGAAATAAAATGATTCGATGGTATACTCTAGGTATTTGCTTATTAGATCTACTTTTAATAACCTATATATTCCGTTATCATTATCATTTTGATAATTCATTAATCCAATTGGAAGAGGATTATAACTGGATAAATCTTATCCATTTTCATTGGAAACTGGGAATTGATGGATTTTCCATCGGACTTATTTTATTAACGGGATTTGTAACTACTTTAGCTACTTTAGCTGCTTGGCCAGTTACTCGAAATCCGCGATTATTGCATTTCTTGATGTTGGCAATGTACAGTGGCCAATTGGGATTATTTGCTTCTCGAGATATTCTACTTTTCTTTCTCATGTGGGAGTTGGAACTAATTCCTGTTTACCTCCTTTTATCCATGTGGGGGGGAAAAAGACGTCTATATTCGGCCACAAAATTTCTTTTGTATGCTGCCGGTGGTTCCATTTTTATCTTAATGGGAGCTTTAAGTAAGGCAGAGTTTGGTTTTTTAGGGGTGATAGTGGAAAAGTTGACAGATAAGTTACCTTTACTGCCACTATACAAAACCGTACATGAGAATTTCACCTCATACGGCTTCTCGTTCAATTCTTTTGAAGTAGGACATTTTTGTTTTTCGAGTATTCCCTTTCTTCATTATGAAAACTTGATTAGACAGTTTTCGTGTTTTAACATGAATGATTATATATATATATTCCATTTTTTTATAACAAAAAAACTATGCGACTCCTTCGGGATTCATTTTTCTTTCTCTATTAAAAAGAATAAGAATGACAACCTTTTTTTTTATCCATTATTGTTAATATGCTCATTTTTTATTTATATCTTGAAATATCATTTTTTTTTTTTGAATCACAAATTCAATTCAAAATTGACGGGTTAATGTGAGCTTATCCGTGTAGTTATCCATTATTTAAACTAGGAATCGATTTGATAAAAGATTTTGACTTTCGTGCTTTGGTTTGGGTGGCATGGTTTGGCTGCTCAGGATTATTTCGATGGCCTATGATAAAATGTATCAATAGAATATATTCTTCGTTCCGAGCGGCTGTGCCCGCCAATCGGCAATATAAACTGAGAAAGTCTAGGGAAAAACAGTTCTTTTTTTAGTTAGTTAATTACTTCACTATGCTGCTGGCTCAATTAATAAACCAGCTAAAAATCCCAACCATAAAGTAGCTAACACAGGCGCTGTGGAAAGATATGTTTTTATATCTTGCATTGTTCGTAAGTTCTCCTTCTTAATCGTGATGAATATATTATATGGTCAACTACAACTGTAGTTTATGAGTCCCTTAAGAAACTGTAAACAGATATTTCTACAAGCTTTTTTTATGGAACAGAACATGTGATATTAATCAAGTACTGTCAATAAATAGACATCTTAGAGATGATATCTTCCGTGTATACAGTCTATTCACGAAACCAAATGGGAATCAAAGTGGATAAATGTGGAAAGCAAAATAAATTTTATTGTAATATAAAATATCGAATAAAAATACTTACGATTAAAAGGGATGTAGCGCAGCTTGGTAGCGCGTTTGTTTTGGGTACAAAATGTCGCAGGTTCAAATCCTGTCATCCCTACCTAGTACTCTTCCTCCTATAAAAGAAAAGAAAAAGCGCTCTTAGTTCAGTTTGGTAGAACGCAGGTCTCCAAAACCTGATGTCGTAGGTTCAAATCCTACAGAGCGCGATCCTTCTTTTTTGCTCTTAGTTCAGCTTGGTAGAACGCAGGTCTCCAAAACCTGATGTACTAGGTTCAAATCCTACAGAGCGAGATCCTTCTTTTTTTATTTTATCCAATCTTCTTGTCACTTAAACTAAAAAAGCTAATGGGATCTGACCCCTCAGAATCAGTATAATCACATATCGTTATATAGTCCAATAGTGGAAGAGAAAGTGGATCAAAAGGATAGAATATATCTATATTATTCATATCGATTTATATCTTATAGATATAAGACATATCAATACATTTTTATTATCAGACAATTGGCATTAATTGATCTAATAGATGTATGATCAAACATTTTTTCTTTTTCAATTCAATAGAAGACGGTTACCCAAATCAGAATATGTTAAAAACATGATTTCCTATGTAATCCTATTGTATCATATATAAATATAGTTTAATTCTATTTATTGAACTATAATAAAGGTGGATATAGACATTTGTATTTTATTTGTAAATGATAGTAAAGGAGAAATATTTATGTATGAAGTTCAATATCTAGATTTAGTACTTACAGAAAAAAGTGTTAGTCTATTTGAAAAAAATCAATATATTTTAAATGTCGATTCGGGATCGAATAAAACAAAGATCAAAAATTGGATTGAACTTTTCTTCAATGTTAAAGTAGTAGGAGTCAATAGTTATCGACCTCCGCAAAAGAAAGAAAAAAGAGGAAATAGAAAACAAATAATGAAACATAGAATGCATTATAAACGTATGATTATTACACTAAAACCAGGTTATTCTATTCCACTTTTTCCTTCAAAATGAAACTTATTTAATTTCAATAAATAATAACATGACCACCCGTTCGTACAGGACTTTTACTCCGGGCACACGTGAGAAATCTCTATCAAGTTTTGATCGAAAAGTTCAATCTCATCTTGGGAAAATTCCTCCAATGATTATGGTGAGCCTTGGTCACTTGAATCATATATATATATCAAGTCCATGGCTAGGTATCTTGGGAAAATTCCTCTAATGATTATGGTGAGCCTTGGTCACTTGAATCATGATCATGTATGATGTAGGATGGAGATGGAAATGGATTCTCCACAGGTATTTGGTGGACTATCTCAAAGAATGTATCATGAGATGATGAGGGGAAATCTTGGGAGGTCGTAAATTTCTTTCATTCTTGGGAGCTTGTGATAGGAATCCAAGAGAGATAGAGACTTAGGAATGATGAGATGGAATGAGGATGATTAGGGATGATTGGGTAGACCTTGGATTTGATATGATAGATGTAAAGGGGATAATGATAAAATAGATGGAAAGGGGATAATGATGCAAAGGGAGATACATGACCAATATTGTCTCAAGATTGATAATAATGGGGTTTTTTTTACACTAGACTTTGATAATCCCATAGGAAAGGCTTGGATTTTCTCACTTAAGCTTGGATAATCACTTGAGTAAGGCTTGGATAAAGGATAATTTTTATTACCTAAGCTTGAATAATTACTTAAACAAGGCTTGAACATGCTTACTTAGGCTTGGATAATCACCCAAACAAGGATTAGGATCTAGATAGACTCTTAACAAGATTAATTTTGATAAGATATGATATGTATTATTATTGGGTGATGAGATAGGATAAAAGATGATAAATATTGGATATGATAGGATAGGATAGGTATTGGATAGGAAGATAAGGAGGATCAATGATGAAAGCAATGGTGATGATAATGATAAGATGATAAGGATCAAATAAAGGTTGATAGGACCAAGGTATAAGGATGATGGTTGTGATGAATAGGTTATGATCTAATGGATGCAAACGGTAAGATGAGGGCAAGATCATATATTTAAATGGATGGATATGATAGAAATGGTTGATGTTCTCTAGGTGAAATGATGGTTGAGAAAGGGTCTCCTAGGTTTTCTCTAGGGTTGTAAAGGTCAAGTTTGCAAATTGAGGTCTCAAGATGGTTAAATGGAAATGAAATGAGAAAGGTGCTTTAGGTGAAATAGGTTCCACTTTATGAAATAAAGACACCTTTATGTGGAACATAGGTGTAGTTTCACATAATATTATGTAGAGTTACTTCAAGATGATGCATAGGCATTGGGGGATGATACAAAAGCACAGTTTGATAGTTTGAGATAAATTTTGATGATTTTTGGGAAGATACAATCAAACAAGAAGAGACAATGGCTGAATTTTCTTTTAAGGTGATAAGGATAAGTGGATTCACTAGTTTTACACATGAAAAAGTGTCAAGCATGATAAAATAACCCTATATTTAGTCAAGTAGACGTGTTAACTTAATGTGGGCCCACCAACCAAAGGATAATACCTTCAAATAAATGGGTAACTAGGGTATGAAAAGGTCATGTACCACATTCACACCCCTTACCTTAGAAGGACAAGGTCCTACCAAGGGATAATTGTCACCTCAATAAGATAAAGTACATGGTGAGTAACTTTGGGTATGATACTATACCCTATACCATACTAAGTAATGGTAAAAAGGCTTATAAAAACAAGGTTCTTAATGGATTTGTGAATGATGAGCTCGTCTAATAGTTCCCAAGATTAGGAGGATCTCTCCTTCTCTCATCACCAAAAAAGTCTTGATGGACCAAGGGTCTTGCGGCTTGGCTCGAATGATGCTAACTACACTTTGAGGTACAAATTTTACTCTCTCCCTTTATATACCTCACTAGAAAATGTGGTTGAGGTCATCCTTGAGGTGATCAAATCCCCAAGAAGGCCTCCTAATGGGAAAGACTATACTAGGTGTTTTTGGTCACCCAAGATCGCATGAAGTGCAAGGGGAGAGCATACACACAAGGTAGTAAGCCTTGGGATAAAACTTAGAACATAAAAGAAATGAAAAAATGTGAGATTTCTGATCTCCAAGATCACCCCAAGGGCAAAGAGAGCATATGTCTACACACACTCCCAAACACAACAAACAATGTTCATTAACCCACTGAGCTACTTTAGGTGCCTAGATTAGTGGAAAATAAAGCCTTGGACCAATGAATTTGCATCAAACTGTTAGTAATCTCAATGATAATGGTCTTTGACAAGCATTAGATAGTTGCACCACTTGTTAGTTGCTAAAAAATAAGGTTAGATGAGAAAAATGACTCAAAAACCCTAGAAATTGCAATATGAAACAAAAGTGCAGCTTTACCTAATAGAGGCACCACTTTATGAAAAAAAAGGTGCAAATTGGTGATGCAGAGGCATAAAATTATGAAATAGAGGTGCCACTTTATGATACACAGGTGTAGTTTCATAGACAAAGCCTAAAAATGACCTCCATGAGCCAAAAATGAGATTTTTCACCAACCCAGTTGGGAAATGTACAAGATAAATATATAGGAAACTTGAAGGAACAAATATATAGCCAAAATGTGCTAGGTTATATTTTCAAAATATCTCAAAATGAAGCAAACCCTAGATCTCCTAGAAATCTTGCAAGAAACCCTAGCTTTGTAAAACCCTAGAAACCCTAATTTTTACAACAAAAGAATGAATCAAACTACAAAAAAAGAGTGTTAGAATTATGTAATATTGAAAAAAAAGGTCTACAAGTTTATCTAAACCCTATATCTGGCTCAAATTGTTCAAATTCAAGACACAAAATGAAAGCATAGTTCTGGGTGATAGAGGCACCACTTTGTAGAACATAGGCACAACTTTGTGAGACAGAGGGACCTTCATGTGAGATAGAGGATCCTATTCACAGTCTGAGACCAAAAAATGACATCTACATCACACAAAGTGACAAAAACTTCATAAAAAATGTTAGTATAGGGACGTGGGTCCCATCGAGCGTGCAAAATGAAGAGGCTGAGAAAATATTGAAGGAAAACAAGGGAAGATAAAATAATACAAAGTACAATACATTCGCCTAGAATATTTTCTTCTCTCCTTGATGAGCGGAAATAGAGTGCACCCTTATTCCATTTTATTTTCTCTTTGATGTTGATATGTGGATTGCTCAATGCTCTACCATAACCTTGATATGATTTGATAATGATAATGATAGGCTTGAATAAATAGAGACTTTGATAGTATGTAGGTATGATAGCTTGATAAGAATTGAAAAATGAAGGATGAGAGCCTCTAGATATAGAGTCTTGAAGAGACAAGATCAATGGCTAGAAATGATTGGTGATGGATGAATAAGATTGAAATAGGATTAGGGTTTGGAGCAAAGATGCATCATAGGATGGATAAGATCTAGGTTTAGAATTGAGATAAGGACCAAAATCCTTATGGAAATGGCTAGGATTAAGAGGTTAAATGATATGAATGGATAAGATGAAAAGAGAGTTTGAATTTTGGATAGGTGTCTAGGTTCATTGAATCTAGGCAATAAGCTATTTAAAAATTTGAAGGGGACATTTGTCACATAAGGACAAATTTAGATTATGATCCATTTGAACAAGATGGAGGGCTAGGATTAGATGGACAAGGATAAAGGATAAAGGGGAATTAATTGAATAAATAAAATATTTATTTAATTAATGGGATCATGATGAAGGGATAATAATTATATAAATAGTAAATATTTATTTAATTAAAGGATTAGGAAAAGGATGGGAATAATTAAATAGATAATAAATATTTATTTAGTTAATAACTTAAGATAGGCTAAAATTAGGCGTGGTTGGGTAAGGTTAGGGACATGGGTTCCACTGGGTATGCCAAAATGAAGAGGTTGAGAAAAAATTGAAGGCAAACAAAAGAAGATAAAAGTAGTACAAAGAACAATACCTTCACCTAGAATCTTTGCTTCTCTCCTTAATGAGAGGAAATGGAGTACACCCTTATTCTATTTAATTTTCTCTTTGATGTTGATATGTAGATTGCTCAATGCTTTAGCATAACTTTGATACGATTTAATAACAATAATGATAGGGCTGATTCAATAGAGATTCTATGAAAGCATGATTGTATTGATCATATGTATAGAAAGGTGACTCATAAGCGCAGTACAAAGACACAAATGTGTACCTCTATTAGAGAGATGAAGATGATATCAAGTCAAAAGAGCCACCTAATGAACCAAAAATGAAGGTCTATAGATCAAAAGTGTAATTCTATCTGATAGAAGCGTAGTAGGATAGGTCAAAAGTACTACAAGATAACTTAGAAGCATAATAGTGTGACTCATAAGAACCATTATGTGACTCATAAACACCGTTATGTCGCTCATAAGTGTAAGTTTATGTCTCAAATATGTAACTCTATTAGAAATATACACAAACATATAAATCAGAAGAACCATATAATAATGCAAAATCATAGTGTTATATTTCAGAAGTGCAACAATATTTCTCAATAACATTGTTCTATAACTCAGAAGTGCAACTCTATGTAGAAAGATGTGCTTTTGCAAGGTTTTGAATATTTTGGACATATTGTTCTTCGGTAAGAGAAAAAAGAAGAAGAAGATGGCTAATGAATTTCAAGGTAATAAGACCAATTGGCTTTTACTAGTTTTGACAAGAAGACATGCCAAGCACATTAACAGCTCCCTATAATTATTCAAGGAGTGTTGCACTAGTATAGGCACACATGATTAAATACCTCATGTTTACTACAAGAAACTTCTCCCTTCTCAAGAGTTAGTAGCTAGGAGTCTAGTGGCTCAAGGGCTCACCTTTTTCCTTACTTTGGAGGTTTTAACACCTTTAGCCCAAAGAGTTTCCACCTTATTGAGGGAGGTACATGGTGAGTAACTTCAGACATGATATTGTGTCTTGTACCACACTAGATTGACGATCGATAGTCTTAGGATTTCTAAAAACAAGGTTCATAACTTGGTATATGTGAACTGAGAGCCCATCTACAAATGCTTGATTCTAGGAGGGTCTCTCCTATCCTCTTCACCAAATGATTCTCAATGGATCAAGGGTCTCAAGGCTTAGCCATACATGATGATGACTCACTCTCGAGGTACAAATTTCACTCCTCCCCCTTTATATACCCTACCAAAAAATATAGTTGATGCCAACCTTGAGGTGATGATATCCCAAGAAATCTCCCTAAGGGGAAATGATGGCACTAGTTCTTTTTATCCCTAGGCTCATATGAAGTGCAAGGGGAGAGCATACACAAGCTAGTAGAACCTTAGGTATGAACATAAATAAATAAGTAAACTAGTAGATGTTTTTAATCTCCAGGATCACACGTAGCACAAGGAGAGAACACACACACCTAAAAGTTTACACAAACATAACACACATGTTTATTTTAAAACCCAAAATGAAGTGGGCAACTAAACTAGTAAATAAAAGAAATAACTTTCTCAAACATCTTGCATCAAATCATGTTAGTAGTCAATAAAATAAAATCTCTCCCAATGATTACCAATCTACAAGATCATGAAAAATGTTAGCCAAAAATAAAATCCAATTCAAAAAATTAGAAGCGTAGAAAGAATTGTTAGATGCATTAAACCAACAAACAAAAACCCAACAATACTTGTCAAATGCATCGCTGTACCTATCAATAATGCCATCCAATCCTTCAGATGTGTTGATGTACCTTTCAAATGCACCAATCTATCTATAGAAGCATTGATCTACTAACTTGCACCTGCAACTAGAAATAATTTGCAAACAAAATATGAAAAACCTACAAAAATAATTATTAGTTTTTAAAAATAATGTAGGGGTTAAAAACATCATTTCATCATACCTCCATAAAATAGTAAACAAATAATAAAAATTGAAATCTAATTAGTAATATTAGAATCCTACATATAATAGACTAATATACTAAACTAGTGATCAGATGCATTGAAACAATGAATAGAAGTGCCGAATCTATGAATCAAAAGTGTTGCTCTATAAACTAAAACCACCAATCTAATGATAAAAATATCGACATGTACTTGTATCTTCAAAATCACAAAAATATCAAAGCAAAATGTTAATTTCAGGGACATGGGTCCCACCAGGCATCCCAAATATGTGTATTAAATTAATAAATCTAAAATTTAGAACAAAGCAATGCAAATAAACCCAATTCAATAGTCCAATAACTACCTCAATGAAGCGTGTGCACAAGAAAAATAAATCAAATGATAATACCTCCATAATTTGCCTATTCCTTACTCTATTGTATCAATAATGTTGCAAAAATAGTGATTTATACATTGCTCTTTCCTTAGCATAACTTTAATAGCAAATGGACATAGTGATAACTTGGTTTCTTAAAGATTGTGTAGAGGTAATGATCTGGACTAATGGTGATTTTATAGCTTTCACATGATATAAATCAATTGTAAAAAATAGTTTGAAAGTTAATGGATGAGATTGATTGAGAGATCATGATGAGTGTGCAAGCGACATGTGTCTTAATGAAGGGATTGATTGATGAATTAGCTAGTTGTAGGCTACATGTATGAGTTAACTGATTGCAAATAAGATTGAGGTGAAAGTGAGTGTGAGTGAACTATGTTGTTTTTCAATCAAGCCACTAAATTTAGAGATAGAAGAATATTAACAAAATTAATTAAATAATTCATTTGCATGGGATGGAGATATATTTAGGAAATAAATAAAATATACATTAAAGAGAAAAATAAAATAAAATAAAATAAATTTATTTATTTAATTTGAGAGGAAATATTAGCTAATTTTATAAAATTATTTAATTATAATGGATAAGAAGGATAGATAAATGAATTAATTAAATAATTTAAATTTATTTAATTAATGTGGATGGAAGAAATTGAGAAATTAATTAAATAATTAAAAATCATTTAATTAATGTGGATGAAAAGAAATTAAGAATTAATTAAATAATTCAAAATTATTTAATTGAAGTGGATAAGGATAATTGAAGAATTAATTGAATAATTGAAGTTGGGTGACGGAAAATAACGAATTAATTAAATAATTAAAAATACTTAATTAATGAGGGTGACGTATTAGCTTAATTAAATAAATTAATTAATGAGGGTGAAGTGTTAGCTTAATTATTTAATTAATATTGATGGATACATTGATGAGAAAAGATGATGAAATAAACAAAATGCATTAGTCATTTTTAGATGTCTACATAAATCATACACAAACAATTGCTTTTGTAGTTCTAAATGAAAATGCTTTCCTCTAAACTTAAAACGAAACACAAAAAGGGTAAAGTGGATGATATTGTGCATTATATTGTTCTTCCTACCTTATTCCATTATAAGAATGATATATAGTACTATTGTTTTTTTGACATAATTTTAAACTCTACTTCTTCACAATTTCATCAAAATGCGTTGATAATACACTAAAATAGGGTAGAGAAACCTATCGAGAAGAATTATGTTCATCTTCAACTCATATTCAATGTTTAGTGGTCTACAACTCATTAATCTAGGGTCAAGGTTGTCTACAATTTATTTTTGAAGTTTTAGATTAAAACAGATGGTAGCAATGAAAGTGACACATATTTCAAAATGTTGCCTCCATATGTTAATAGACATGGTAGCAATGAAAGTGACACATTTGAAAATGCCGCCTCCATATGTTATTCGACAATGATCATAAAAAAATGTAAGAAAGGGATAGCCTCCATGGTTTCATTGTGATGAAAAATGATAAGGTTAAAATGTTAAAATTAACAGTTATTGTAGGTCCCATCACCATAACATGCACATACAATTTTATAAAAAAAATATGAAAAACAATATTGTATTGTATAGTTGTATGAGTTTTCCACAATCTATATAGTAGAATAAAGTAAGTTTTTGGATTAAATTGTATATATCTTTTAGTCGACGTTTCGATCATACTCAATTACTGATGATGGATCGTTGAGTGTGATCTGAAACATCGACTAAAAAATATACACAATTTAATCCAAAAACTTACATTCTTCTATAATATTGTATATTAAAACCATGACATAATATTTTATAGAGAGAATATCGACTACCAATCAGAAAAATTCATTTACCTTTGAATGAAAAATATGATAAAAAAAACATACTAGTATATATTAATTATCTATATATATATAACATGCAAGCACGTACTTACAACTTCGAAATAAAAACGAAAGAGACAGGAAAGTCGGTGCAGATGAGGCATACAAGTTATCCCAGAAAATGAGCAGCACAGACTAAAAATGGCAGCTGAAACCACTGCCCAAGAAATTCTTAGAATCCCATTTACCTAAGCATGATATGAATAGATCCTTTTTTCATTGTGGGCAAAGATCGAACAAACAAGCACAATCCCATTCCCCATTTCTGTTCTCAATTCAGACAACACTCTCTTACCCACAGATCGGAAGCAAATCTAAAATATGGACAAAGGGCACCGCCTGTCACAGTGATTTTCTATATATATATACACAAACACAAAAGGAGCCTGCAGCGTATGGGGTAGCAGTTTTAATTGTGTGGATCAGCTTATTGAGTCTAATCTTCCTCTGAGACCAAAACCCAAAAGCCAGTACAGGGAAGGACAGGTCCTGGCTCCTGATATTTGATCCCCCTGCTCTCTCGCATAATAAAGATAACATGCAAAAACAGGCCAGTACATTGATGGCAAACACATGAAAACAATGATGTTTGTCCTTGTGTTGGGGCTAGTGGGCAGTGTTCATTAATCATTGGTTGTGTCTGGAGCCTTTCCAGCTTTAACTCTAGTTCTATCTCACACTCCCAGAGGTCTCCTCAATTGTGATCTGACACAGAATAAAATCCTCAAAAAAAAGCAGGCCCACCCATGGTCGATTCACTCACTTCTGAGCAGACAGGACTGCATGAAAAGACCCACTCACATGGCTGCCCAAAATCAGTTGCCTAACAAAAGCATTGAATCATGTGCCAGCGTACTTTCCATTATTAAAATACCCACCATTGGCTCATGCGTGGCATTATTATAAGACTCCACCACATTTTGCCCTGTTGCTTGTACTGCTAGGGCTTTTGACATTTTCTCTTGATTTGGGCGCACTCAGATTTTCTTTCTAATTTAACGGTCGTCTATATTCTAGACATTCTGCATTCCAGAAGCAAAAGAAAAAGAATTGTGGGTAATCAGAATGGCTCTCCAGATATCCTGCTCGGCCATTGAGGAAGAGGGAAGCATGAAGGATTCGGATGAGTCATTAGTGTTTTCATGTGCTGTGAGGACATTGCAGAAGCTTATCCCTGGTGGACAGGATATTGCAGAGGTGGACCTTCTGTTTAAGGAGACAGCAGATTACATCATTGCTCTTGAGAGGCAGGTCAAGTTTTTGAGAACTTTGGCAGGTTTGTATGCCATTTCTGAACTGGACTCTGAATCTAACCACTGTACATAGATCTCTGTAAGAGGTCAAAGACCTAACAGAGTTTTCTGTTACAATGGACTGGGGAAGTTTCATACTCTGAGCATTTGGGTCAGAATTGTTTGTTCATATTGCTAGTAATTTAAGTTTGTTCATATTGCTAGTAATTTAAATATGCAGTGTTCAATTCTTTTCACTTTTTGCATTATCTTGATGACGGATCATGGAGTTTGATCCAAAATATCGATGTTAAAAATCACACACAGTTTCAAATCAGAAATCTAAACATCATTATCATGAACTGTGAAAACTACATACTATTAATATGCAGCGTTTGATTCCTAGTGTATGTTTGAGGCTTTGATTCTTTCATTTTGTGTATTGGGTAGCAGTAGAAATTCTGAAAACACTACAGATCTTCTGATTCAGATTGTAGTTGCTTTACCTTTGAAATTGGATACAATTTGATGTTCTGTCAAAAAGAAGCCTCAAACATACATATCCATTTCTGTGAAAATTTTAGTTTTATCACAGAAAGAACAGCAGCTCTCTCTTCAAACATCAGGGAAGGAAGTGTTGTTTCAATTGATGAACATAAAATTTATATACAGTTTAAAGCTATCCTTGCAGTAGTTAACTCAGTCTGTTTGAATCATTTGGATGGTAAATGGGGACAAAGTTTCTTAAGCAAAGCCAGTTACTTTGTTTGGTTGCCATTGCCTTATCCTTTCTTGGAGTCAGAATCTAAAACAAAGTCACTGTTAGGCCAAATTATTGGTGTTTATAAGTCATTTTGTCTTATCTTTAGAGAAAAATATAAAATTTAAAAAGTATTTTATTTTTTAAGGATTAAAATATTGTGTTTTAATTGTTGAGGTAGATGAGTTTAAGTGGTAAATTATTGGAAGTTAAATTTAAAGTTATAAGTGATGAAAATTATCATTTCACATAATAATTAATTTTTTATATATTTATATTGAATTAAAGCAAAGAAAAATTATATTGAAGAAGGTAGTTATCATGTTGTCAAGAAAATAAAAAGAAACAATTATATTATAGCAGCCAAACACAATTTAGAATAGGATTGGAATAAGAAGAACGACAGCTCCCAAAAGAACAGAAATCCCATTACAAAAAGAACATAATCAATTCTAGAACAATTAATTAAGTTACAACGATAAGTAAATCTAACCAAAGATAATGAGCTAATCTATGAAAACAATAAATATGATTCAAATATAATATTTAATTGGCTTTTAGAGGTGGAGAAATAAAGTTAGAGATTTCTAGAATTAATCTGCTACACAATTAAAATTTCAGTATTTTTATAGATGACTCTTAGATTTTTGTAACTAATTGTGTCTTTCTTCAATTCACTTGTATATGTGTAGACTTAATCTCCATGAGTACAAGACTATATTTGATGCTTGGATCTTAAATACAACTTGTAGGACTGATTTGATAGATTGTTGTCTCTTAGAATTAGTTCACCTTGATATTCTAATAACAAAATATGTGTAAAGATTAGTGGCATTCAGGAATGCCTTTGGAGAATCTGCTAAATTGTGAGGGTTATGTTTTCTTCAGCCAAACCCCTATTTAGATTGAATTTATACCTTTGTACAAAAGATTTAAAGAGTGTAAGCAAGCATGCAATAGACCTAAGATGATGTGTGCTGATGTAATTTTTTGCTCAATTTCTTGTCTCTTTTGCAAATTGAATTCTAGATTATCTTAATAGAATCCTAGGTCATCCTTGCATCCTTTTAAATGAGTGAATGAATGTTAAATACAAGAATGAAGCACATAAATCAACACAAATATGTGCTAGGTTAGCTTACAATGACTAGGAGGGAGTCAGTGAATTTGAATTTCAAAAGTTCAAAGTTCAAATCCATGACTACAAAAGTGATTGAGTCATGCCAAAACATAAAGATTTTGAGTCAAGCCGACACATAAAGATTTTGAGTCATGTCAACACATATAGATATAATCTAAGGTGAAAAATGAAGGATATAGGAATAATATTGAATCTTTGGGAGAAGTGATGATGTGATTGAGATATGGGAATGTTATGTGTCAAATTCATGCAAGAATATGCTACTTGTACACTTATTATTTCATTTGAGATACTCTAATCAAAATCAAACCAAAAGCATAAGGGAAAAGGGTGTGGGTATGCAATTTTCACCATTCCATTTTGTCCCCTTTGATGTGCATGCAAACTACTAGGTGGATACATGTCAAAGTTAGACAAGAAATAAACAAGGAAATTAAATATTAATACACCATTCTTGATTTCTTCTCACAATGAATGCTCCATAGAAATCTACAAAACAAAAAAACATGCACAATGAGTAGCACCTATTAATCATTTAAAAATGAGTAGAATCATATTTTGCTAAATAGGACTATGTTCAAAAATAGTAAAGGTTAAAGGATGGGAAGAAGAGATTTCACTTGTTATGAAAAGTGATAAAATATTTGACTACGTGGAACAAAAGATTGGACTTTGTAATTAATTTAATTAAAATCTCCCCTTGAGGTGGGTATGACTACGATCCTACCACTGGACAATGCAATGCACAAAGGGATGTAAGTGACATATATGTTCCCCTCCAATTGGTTATATACAAAGGATGCAAGGAATTGGCATAAAGTAGAAAGAGATAAAAAAAACATGTAAACATGATAAAATGTATCATCATAAGCAAAGATAGACAATATGCCCCTCACTGTGCCTAGCCATAAACATTATATAAAAATATATAAGCATTAGTAAAACACAAGAGATAAACATGACAAGGGTCATAACATGTAAGCATGATAAGGATCATAGATATGGAGTCATTAGATATAAGCATGATAATTGTCATAAACATGTAATCATAATATGTAAGCATGCCAAGGATATGAGAACACAAGAACACTAGAAAGATATGGAATCGCAAGTTACAACATAGAACATATGAGGTATAGAAGCTAACAAAGGATATAGGAAAGCATAGGAGCTAGAAATCATAAACATGTAACATGGATAAACATATAACAAAGCAACTAAAGGAAGCATACAACAATGATAATGAAAATGCTCCCAAGTAGAGAAAGAAAAAAGAATCATAGACAATAAAAGAAGAATATGAGAAATGCAACAGACGTGACATAAGATATTATAAGGAAGATGAAATGAGAATAGGAGAAACACAACAAACATGATATAAACAAAAGAATCTTGACTATAAAGATGTATAAGAGAAGTAATAAATGACACTATAATTATATAAATAAATAAGGCATAGGAATGCACTAGATAATCTCAAACAACAAACTAAGAATGATCCCTATTCAAGGGGTTATCCTCATCTCAACAAGTAATATCAAGTTCATCCTCAATAACATGGTTTTATTTTTCAATTATATGACTTTTCTCTTGATAAGAATTGGATCTCTTGGTGAAAATGCTATCAATAAGTCTAGATGCAACATCTTTAGAACTTCATCCATTTTTGGTTGCCTTCGAAGTGGCTTCATATAATGATAAATTTCATTTACTAAACTATAGTATTTTTGTGTGGAACCCATGTTCAAAAGCATTACCCTTCTAGCATGAAATTAGGTTTTCAAAATATATTTCTCTTATTCTTTTCTTTCTTCCTTGGCACACAAGTACTTTGATCATTATAAGGATTGACACAGATATATATCAATACCTTTATGTGTGGGTATTATAGGATATGTAGCTTGAGGCTTTTTAGGTGCTTTATCTTTAAAAGTCTTGCTTATATTCTCCTTTTGTTTCTCTTCTAAATGAAACTTTTATATAATTCATGTACAACTTCCTTTTGTTTATATGGACTTTCTTTAGGTGTCTTAAAAAAGTGCTAGCTTGAGGCTCCTTAGGTATTTTATCTTTAAAAGTCTTTCTTATATTCTCCCTTTGTTTCTCTTCTAAGCGGAACTTGTATATAATTTATGTACAACTTCCTTTTGTTCATATGGAACTTCTTTAGGTGTCTTAAAAAAAGTGCTAGCTCGAGGATTTTTAGGTATTTTATCTTTAAAAGTCTTGCTTATATCCTTTTGTTTCTCTTCTAAGTGAAACTTGTATATAATTTATGTACAACTTTCTTTTTTTCATATGGAATTTCATTAGGTGTCTTACAAAAAGTTAGCTTGAGACCTTTTAGGTATTTTATCTTTAAAAGTATTGCTTATATTCTCCCTTTGTTTCTATTCTAAAGTGAAACTTGTATATAATTCATTTACAACTTCCTTTTGTTCATATGAAACTTCTTTAGGTGTCTTAAAAAAGTGCTAGCTTAAGAATTTTTAGGTGTTTTATCTTTAAAAGTCTTCTTATAGTCTCCCTTAGTTTCTCTTCTAAGTGAAACTTGTATATAATTCATGTACAACTTCCTTTGGTTCATAACCTTAAAAATAGTGCTAGCTTGAGGATTTTTAGGTATTTTATCTTTAAAATACTTGTTTATATTCTCCCTTTGTTTCTCTTCTAAGTGAAAGTAGTATATAATTCATGAACAAATTCCTTTTGTTCATATGGAACTTCTTTAGGTATCTTTAAAAAGTGCTAGCTTGAGGTCTTTTAGGTATTTTATCTTTAAAAGTCTTCTTTATATTCTCTATTTGTTTCTCTTCTAAGTGAAAATTATATATAATTCTTTTACAACTTCCTTTTGTTCATATGGAACTTCATTAGGTGTCTTAAAATGATTCATATAAGATAACGACTTATAATGAGCTCTATAAACTTTGACTACCTCTATTTCATACATAGATTTGACAAATTGATATAAAATTGAAGGCACTACTCTGCATTACTCAATGAATGGTCAAAAAAGTAATACACCAAAGATATATGAAGCTATAATTACATGACAAGGTGTTGCTAGTTCTTTATGACAAACTATCAAATATAAAATGATACAACCCAAAGTTTCAATCAAAATTGCACTAGTCATCTTTGATGACATCAATCAAAATTGCACTAGTCATCTTTGATGATACCTTGAAATGTGCACATTATTGATGCTTAATATGATTGTTAAATAAGTACTTGGGTTGGTGCAAGAAGTTGGGTCCACGAAGAGGGGAAGTTTCAGACGAAAAAAAATTTCTCACGCAAAACACATACGCGTTATGTATCGCATACGCGATCCTAAATCAGTAACGCGTACGCGTTATGGTTCGGGATACGAACCTAAAACGCGTACGCGTTCATAACGCGTACGTGTTCATAACGCGTACGTGTTCAAAAACGCATACGCGTTCATAACGCGTACGTGTTCAAAAACGCGTACGCGTTCATAACGCGTACGTGTTCAAAAACGCGTACGCGTTTCACAACGTGTACGCGTTTCTAAAGACTTTTTATTTTTTTAAATAAGCGACTGTAAAAGTCATTTTTACAGTCGAGTTTGGAGCGCCAGGATAAAAAACAGCAGATCACGTATGCGTTTTGGATGGCCAAAATCTACCAAATTTTCACTCTCACTTCCTCCCGTCGACACACCTGACCTCAGCGACCTCCAGGTTGGTTGAATTCTACAATATTTTTGCATTATAATTGCTATTTAGTTATTTTTGTTTTATAATTGCTATTTAGTTATTTTTGTTTAGTTTGTTTTAATTTAATATTTAATAGTTTTTAAACTGTATTTAATTAACCAAAAACATCAACGAAACAAACAACATAAAATTTTAAATCGAAAACCTAAATTTGACACATTTAGTTTTGAAATTTGAAACCCTAAACTGTAGGTTCTAAAAAACTAATTTACTCAGACCGTTAATCTCTGAACCTAAACCCTAGAAAACGTAAACTAAAACCCTAGAAAACGTAACATAAACTAAAACCCTAGAAAACATAAACTAAAACCTTAGAAAACGTAAACTAAAACCCTAGAAAACATAAACTAAAACCTTAGAAAACGTAAACTAAAACCCTAGAAAACATAAACTAAAACCTTAGAAAACGTAAACTAAAACCCTAGAAAACATAAACTAAAACCTTAGAAAACGTAAACTAAAACCCTAGAAAACATAAACTAAAACCCTAGAAAACGTAACGTAAACTAAAACCCTAGAATTTACGTAAACTAAAACCCTAGAAAACGTAACGTAAACTAAAACCCTAGAAAACGTAACGTAAACTAAAACCCTATTTGTAGGTTAAAATTAGGTTAAATCTAGGGTACAATTAGGGTTTGGCTTAAACTTTAATATATATTGTATAGTTAGATTTCAAAATTACAATTAGGGTTATGATTAGGTTTACTTGTTTAATATTAAAGAATTCAATTACCTGCTTCTAGGGTTAAAATTCATTCTAGGGTTAGGGTTCTAAGATAAATATTCGGGTAAGGGTTGAGGTTAGGGTTTGTATTCAACTAGGTTTAGAGTTAGGGTTATATTTTTATTAGGGTTAGGTTTAGGATTATGAAATTATGAATTAAAATTTAAGATGCAGGTTAGGGTTGGAGTTAGAATTAGCCCCGTCAATTGGTGTAGGGTTCTAGGGTTGGGGTAAAAATTAAATTAAGAGTCTAGGGTTAAATGGTTATAATTTTGGTGAGAGTTTAACATTCAATCAATATTTAATTAGGTTTATGATTAAAAAGTTTATATGCATTATGCATTTAGGGTTAGTGTTCAACTAAGGTTATGATACCCGATTTAATTACAATTAGGGTTAGAGTTCAAGTTAGAATACATTAGGGTTCAAGTTATAATTAGGGTCTATGGTTCAAGTTATAATTAGCCCGTCTATGGTTCAAGTTAGAAGTAGTGTGATAAAAATTCTAATATAAGGCAACATATCCCTAGATGAAATCGTATTTTAAAAAATTCTCCATCTATATCAATTAAATTTTTTATCTTAAACTTGAAAAATAAATCTATTAGCAATGTCTTTTTGAACTGAATCCCCGTACTTAGGTACCTAAGGTTTTTGATGGTTTCATAAGGATTTAAAAATCATGAATACTAGTGGAACTTTTTAGAACACATAGGGTTTTAGTCTTATTTCTTCAATTTTTGTTTCTCACAATCTTAGTTTTGAAAGAGTTTATTTACAAACTTATATAACAATGGGGTCTTTAGGTGTGATCAACAAAGTTTATTTTTAGTAGAGATAATTGTGAGGTATCACAAGACAATGCATTTCCCTCAATTTGCTATAACAACCATAGACTTTTAGTCATAACATATTGAATTTTCATTTCCTTCACTTTTGATTCAACATAATCTAGGTCGATTGTTACCATTTTGTCAAAGGGGGTCCTAGAACATCAACTTATAGATTTTCCTTCATTATTATTACTCAAAATTTAAAAAAATCAAGAAATTAAAATGTATAACTCTAAATTCTATAATTGGTGAAGGATTGGGTTGCAAACTTTCTTGGATTTGACCCTACCGAATTGGTAGTTTGGATTCCTTATTTTTTTGCATAATTATTACTTTTAATCACTATAATTTTAATTTATTTGCATCCTTTAAGTTTCATGTAGTATACTATTGTTTAATAATTTATTATTAAAATAATATTTAATTCTCATACCTTTTATGTCTCTCATATGAACAATATTTTGTGTTCTATGGTAACTCCTATTATCATTTCCCCTTTTCAAATGTACCATGATTCCTATGTTTCTATTATTATATGTTTAAATGTATCCTTATAACCAATTTTTTTAATTTCTAGATCTTAATGGTTATTACATTATTCTAATATACATAGACACTAAACCCTACATTCTAAAATATGAACACAAACCCTTACCCAAAACTCAAATTGTAAACCACAAATTTGAAAATTTCAAAACTTGTACAAACTTAAATTATAAACTTTAATGTGTACATTCTATGGATTTTTTAATGATAAATCGAATCGTCTTCAAATGAATTGCATTTTGGATTTGTGCACGTTCAATGTGATTTTTAAATAGTTCTTTCAAATTGTTTGCATTATTTAATTAGTTTGTTGATATATATTTTTTAATTGTTTAACATGTGCAGTTGCCATTTGGTTGTACATTCACATGGATCCACTATTTAGCATTGAGGATTTTATGCCTAAACCACATATTCCTGTAGATCCCATAGATCCTAACCCACCACCACCAGAAAACCCCATTCCTCCAAACCCTCCACCTCCTAACCCCCCACCCCCTATAGTAGACCAGGATCAGTTGAGAGAGAGCATTAGGGCAAATCTTACGGTCATTCAAGAAAATATAGATCTGATAAAAAATGAGCCTAGAATTCCCCCCCATCTCTCACGGTTTGCATCTACGATGCAAATTATTGTCAATTCCGTTCGATCTATTGATGCAGACCTAGATTTTCCATCAATGGAGAGACGAGAGGAGACAATTCTATGCAAATGGATTGTCTTATAAAGAAATTAATGACCTTAAAATTACCAAAGAAGCCTTGTGCCAGTATTTTTTTAACCCCCAAACTAGCCAACCAATTCCACCCACCAAAAAACGAATTTCAATTTTATGGTGTAGGCACCCCTTGATAGCTGCACATTTTTGGGATAGATGGTGGATGGTGTTTGATACTCCACCACATGGCAATTCTAAGGTGCCCCTATACTTTTTGAGAAAGTTATGGGTAGAGTTTGAGTTGGGTTTAAAACCCAACTATTTTGATATGAGGTCATTTCAGGGAGCTGGGCGTGGCATGCCCCAACATAGATTAGGAGCATGTGTTGATCCTCAACGACGTGCTCCAATTGCTCCTATTGTTCCTCATGCTTCTCCTGGTGTTCCTGCTGCATTTCAGCAGCAAACCATGCTATCGACATTAGGAGCATTGAGTTCACTTTCAGGACATCTCACTCATCAGACTTCACACGCAGCGGCTGAAGTGGTCAATAGAGAGCATGGAGGCTCCAGCAATAGGAATACCTAGGCATCCACTTCAAGTGACCCATCTGCATCTGAGACAGAGTCATTTATGGATTTACTATATTCTGAGCATCATCTTACACAGGTATGTTCATCTTTTGAACTTAATATATTTTTTTGGAATGTGCAAAATTCATGTTTAAATAATAACATCAAATTATATATATAATACAATATTAATTCAATAAGTGTTTGGTGTAGACGCATGATCAGACAATGCCTGAAACTCAAAATGATCATGTCTATATGTCGAGTGTTGTAGATATGGGCTCACCTTTTGGTCAGGTACTTAAACCAATATATATTAAATTTAGTTTGTGTGGATATATATATCTAATTTATTTTGAATGTTTACACATGATGTGTGATTGATATATATTATATCTAGATGCAAGGAGGTCAGATGAGCATGCCTAGTGCTGACCAAGCACAAGTTGTGGTGAGCGCTCCTGAGTCATCATCAACTCAGGTGCATTCTTTCAAAAAGTTTGTTAAGTTTGAATTAAATACACATCATAGATCTAATTTAATTTTTACATTTACATACACATGCGTGAATGATCTATACAAATTGTTGTACATATATATGTAGGCATTTCATGAGACACCCATTGCAGGTGCACCTGAGACATCGTCAACATTTATGCATGGGCAATCTCAGGTGCGTGATCTTGAGGTCATATCATTCAAGGTTGTAAACTTTACTAAATATCCTAAACAATTTTTACGGATCTTTTAAATATATATATATATATATATTCGAGGTTTTAACATATTGATTGCTTTATATGAATATGCAGGATATAGTAGATCAGGCATTTGAATCTTCTCAAGTGACAGTTATGCTACCTGTTGAACAAAATGTTCTAGTAGATCCACATGATCATATGGTAAATTATTCATGTCTTAAAAATCATTTTTATTGTATTTACTAGATATTTAATTAATTAATTTTTTTTTATCCAAAAGTTTATATTTTGTCAGGTTTAAATATGTTTAATTATATCAAAATTTATAAATAAATTTAAATCTAATTTCAAGTTACTTGTACTCTTTTACAGCATGATGCAGGTACATCTAATCGACCTAGAACAAAGAGGAGACTTGATTTGACTAATCAGCTTGATAGTTAAATGGTTTTAAATTTTAAATAGATCAGACATCTCTAGTTTTATTTAAACTTTTATGTGTTAGACTTGACATATACATATTTTTGTTTATTTATATCAGATGACTTTAATGTGATGATTATATATATGCAGTCAATTATGATCATGGTATGTTCATTTTGATGATTATATGCACTCATATGTATATGTAGATCTAGATATTTTATCTAATTTTTAATTAATACATGCACTAGATATAAATTCTTATCTCTACAATCAAATTTCACAAATATATAAATTCTTATCTCTACAATCAAATTTCATAAATATATAATTTATCACATGGTTAAAGGTGATAAATTTAAATATTCCTTAAATAGTTTAGATTATATTCATAATAAATTAAGAGCTCGCGTAATTTTAACTATTTACCAATTCTAGAAAATATTTGAACAATTATATGAAATGTATAATCTATAAAATTGGAATGAGATTTTTAAAATGCTACTAATAAGTTAATTGAAAATCATACAACTATACAACATGATGAAACATATATGTGTGCACATGTATATCCAATTATTTAGCTTATCAATTTTTACGTGAAGACCAAAAATTGATATTTACATAGTCTCTTGATAAAATAATTTTTCAGTGACAATCGCATGGTAGACCGACTTGATGAGAACCTGCAAAAATAATTAATGTAAACTGTAAGTAGTTCTATAATTTTTTTGATTCATTTAAGTAAATATATAGTAAAAGTTACAAAATTGGATCTTATAAATTTCATAAAAATTCAAATGATGTTTTCCATAGGATGGATGAATGGGATGCATGTCATGAACCCTAAGGTATGGCTTAATGGGTCCTATGAGAATGGCTTAAGGGGAATTATGCGAGTGACTTAAGGGATGCAAGATTGTGGAATAAGGGTACATGTAAGAGGATATGACTTAAGGGTCCTAAACCCTTAACCCTAAACCCTAAACCACGTGACCTAAATCCTAGGAGATCAACGCTAAACCATTAATCCATATAAATTTGTTATTCTAAGCATCACATGAACCCTAGAAACCCTAAACCCTAAACCACGTGACCTAAATCCTAGGAGATCAACCCTAAACCATTAATCCATATAAATTTGTTATTCTAAGCATCACATGAACCCTAGAAACCCTAAACCCTAAACCACATGACCTAAATCCTAGGAGATCAATGCTAAACCATTAATCCATATAAATTTGTTATTCTAAGCATCACATGAACCCTAGAAACCCTAAACCCTAAACCACGTGACCTAAATCCTAGGAGATCAACCCTAAACCATTAATCCATATAAATTTGTTATTCTAAGCATCACATGAACCCTAGAAACCCTAAACCCTAAACCACATGACCTAAATCCTAGGAGATCAACCCTAAACCATTAATCCATATAAATTTGTTATTCTAAGCATCTCATGAACCCTAGAAACCCTAAACTCTAAACCATGTGACCTAAGGGGATGGCTTAAGGGGATGTCTTAAGGGGTGTTGAGAGAGTGACTTAAGGGGATGCAAGAGGATGGATTAAGGATAGATATACAAGGATATGGATTAAGGGGTCCTAATAGAATGAATTAAGGGGAATTAATAGAGAGACTTAAAGGGGATGCAAGCAGATGGATTAATGGCACATATGAGGATGGCTTAAGGGGATATGAAATAAATTATAAACTTTTTATAAAATGACAATGAGTTAAATTTAGTTTTATATTTATACTCTCAACTAAATGTATCTACAACTATATATAGTTACCTATCTGTAGATTCAAATTCCATTGTAATAAGAGTGCATCTCCTCTCTTTTTTGTATCAAGGGAGACCTGAAACAAAAAATGATATAAAACTTTAATAAGGAAATGAACTTAAAGACAAATATATATATCAATTAAATATATACATACAACTAGATATACTTACCAATATTTATTTACTCTGTTGTACCATCCACATCCTCTCTTTTTTGTAATGCATCTATGATTGTCTCATGATCATCCATTGAAAGTGTCCATAAAACTTTATTAGCAGGCCTCCCATGATATCTAACTAGTTTTATATTGGTTGCCAAAATCAAATGTGAATAATGTATAATCTTCTTGTGTCTTTCATAATCTTCAAATGCAGGCAAGCCATTCTTTCTTATCAAATATTTTCGAAGCCAGGTGCCAACAACAACGACTGCACCAGTTGGATACTCAAAGTTATCATCATCCACTCTAGGATGTATCAACTTATATTTTCTCTCAACACATCTAGCCAACTAGTACTCTGTCTCCTCTTCATTCCCCTCGGGTGCAACAACAGCATACACATGTCCTACAAAAATAGATAAAAAATTCAATAAAGAGCACGACTTATATTTAATTCATGTATATAAACATGCATACATATAAAATTCATCTCAATAAATAATGTACCTTCTTGTACAAGATCAAAAACACGATCATAATCATCTGATGCGAGCGCTTAATTATCTTCAATTATTGTTCCATGTTGAACATGTGTCGATGTAGGTGTTAAGGCTCTTTGTTGCCATTGTTCAACCCATTCCATATTTTCATAAGCCTCCCAATCACCTGCAATACAAAATTGACAAAAGCATGCCAAATCCCTTGTCCATATTGTCCATGTGTTTGCATTCGAACTCTTAAATGAATGCCATTTTGTAGATCCATTAATTGTTTCACAATCTTGTCGAGAACAAATATCATTTTCTTCAACTAACCAAAAGAAGTGGTGAATTATTGAGCTCTCACTTACTCTTGTAGATAATTTGGTATTGCACCAATCTACAATTGCATGTGCATCTCTAAATTTTGCAGCATCCTCAAATTTTAGTTGCTCTCTAGCAAGAGCTCTTTTCACACATGCACCTGCTCCATCGTGTTCTCCCTTACCATGACCGGCTTCAAAAAAACTCCATATGTGCTGGATATTATTTTCCTTATGAAATCTACATAACCAATAAAACATCCTAGCATTTTTGAATTGACCCGTGCAATTATCTGACCATATGAGATGTTCTAGCAATTGAATTCCTCTTTCTTTTAAATTTTTGTAAAATATATCAAAACAATATTGAACAAACTCAGATGAATGTAATCGATTATCACTTACATAAAAATGGTACTCTCTCAAAAAATTTCTATTATCTTCTCTACTATCATCTGCATGTCTATAAACAATATGAACAAAAATAGATACTTTCACTGAATTATAATACTATGATTGAATTTCTTCTTGTGGAGCAAGAGTATAATTTTCAGCAAAATCAACAACCGACAATACAGTTCCAATTGGGAATGTGTTTTTACATAAACGAAATTGATTATCAAGCCAATGAGCATACTGAGAGTGTTGAACATATTTAGGTACAATCTTATATTTAAATTCTTTAATAAATGCATGCACAGTATTTTTTTCCATAATTAGCTCACAACATTTTCTAGTTTTTCCATCTTTTAAAGAATACTCAACATTTTTGAATCTTTTTACATCTACTAATTGTTGTCCAAATTCATTTAAACTAATTTCATGCATACATTCACCTAATAATGAAAAGTTAGCACATCTATCACATTCTCTAGAAATACATGATTTTAAATAAAATAAGTTTCCGTTAGAGGGTTCGCAAAACAAACCTGATATAAAATCTTTGATTCTTTCAGGTGGCATATTAATACCACAAATGTCCTGCATAATTTGGTTAACATGCAAAGTGCATCGTATATATCGAAAACTATCATAATAATAACGAAATTGTACATGAGTCTTACAACAACAAGAAATTCGTTGCTTATTAATTCTAACATACCAAGGTTTACACTTTTCGAATGATCTTTGACTTATTTTAATATTCAATGGTAAGATTGAAGCATCTAAATTTTTTTTATATAATTCAGTTTGAGTCATATCTAAGAGATGCTTTGGATGAGGTACACGAATTTTGGAACCCACCCTTAATTTTAAGACATCTCTAATGTTAGGTGATACTCTTGTATTATCATGCCAAAATTTATCGATTAAAGATTTAATTTCATTAGTTAATTTCATGTCTGATCTTGGGAGTCTACCACTAAAACTCCAACATTGATTAATTGGATCATTTTCAATATTTTCTCTTCTTTTAGCAGCTCTAATCAAAGTTTTGGGATTTACTTTTATACATTTACTAATCCTACTTAACATTCTTTTATTTGAAGTTGCTTTATCAACTAAAGCAGTTGTTATTGCACGACGAGCCGCATTTTTATCTTTAGATCGACTTTTCTTACCTATAAAATCAATAGCATTAGCAACACTAGAAATGACTTGTTCTACTGAATCATCTTTCTTTTTTGGTTTTACAAAAATACCTAATTTTTTCATCACTTTTCTCATTTTCCACATTCTCATCAATTGCACCATGAGTTGACATTGGAATCCTAATTTCTTTCTATAAAAAAACATTTTATATATTTTATTTCCATAAGTTCTAATTTGTCTCCAAGAAACTTTACCACGAAGGTTATCTAACACATCTTTTTCAATTGTAAAAAAAACATTTTCATCTTCATCCATACAAGGGGTTTCATTTTCATTCACACAAGGGGTTTCATTTTCATTCACACAAGGGGTTCCATTTTCATTTTCAAAAGTAAAAAAGATTTCATTCTCATTTTCATCAATATGAGGGATTTGATTAGCATTTGCATTCTCATAAGATATATTTTCATCATTTTTTTGTTTTTGCATTCTTTCAACCCTATAATTATTGATATCATCAATGGTGTATCCAACTTCATCTAAACAAGCAAAATCAATATTATCAAGACTTGGGTTTGAAAGAATACCTGGAGAGATTGTTTGAATAGGTGCATTTTCCATATCATTGGGAGGTGGATTTGAAGACATACCCGAAGCTGTTTGCATATGTACTGTTTCCATATCATTCAAAGTTGTAGTTGAAGACATAGTTAAGTTTCTCTCCATAATTGTATTTTCTTCTATATTCACCATCTCCACATTTGCATCATCTACATTCATTTCATCATTCATGACTTTCTCTTCAACATTCATTGAAGTAGATGCTTCCAAATTTTTCATTTGACGAATTCTTTCTCTTCTATCTTTTTGTCTTTTTGCCTCCATATCTTTATTTGCTTGAATTTCTTCAGGTGTCATTGACATTCTACACTTTTTTCTTTGTCTTTGTTTTGATCCCATGGTTACAAAACCCTTTTTGATGAAAAAAGAAATGATTTACTTGTAACCAATTTTCAAATTTTTATCTCCTTGAAATATTCAAATAACACTTTGTACTATGAAGATCCTTTCTTCTTTGAACTTTGAAGTACACAAAAATATCATGAATACATCCAAAAACATTTTTTTGAATCTTCTTGTAAATTATTCTTGTACTTGACTCCACTTCAGAAAATTCAACCTGCATTTGACTTTTCAACCAATTTGCAATAGAATATGTCCTGCACAAGACAAATTTGTAATAAAAAATGCAGAAAATCGAACTTGCGGGCCGTACTGCAGAAAAAGAATGTTGCAGGAAAACCGTACTGTATCAGGAAATGTCAAATCAGGATAAACAGATATATTAGAAATGCGTACGCGTCTTAAAAAGGAACGCGTGCGCGTTACCTTTACCCAACGGGTAAAAACATAACGCGTACGCATTATGAAATGCGTACGCGTTTTGTTTCAATAACGCGTATACGTTATTAAAAAAATTGTTCCCCAACCCACCTGGAGACTTGGTTTTAGGTTCGGGAAAGCTTTGGCAATCCGAGCCTTAGCCTTTGACCTGCAACTAAAAAACTAAGGCAGATTGAAGAAGAATGTTCAACTTTGACAATATGGTTGATGAATTTTTTTTCTGAATCAATCTATAAAATTAAAACCCATTACAGAACATGATGTCTAGTTTTTAAATATATAATTTTTATTAAGATTGGATTATATTTTCTATTTTTTAATTAATTTCAAAGCAAACTAGTCATTAAACTTGAAATATCAGACTTTTTTTGTTTTTTAATAACTTTTTTTTGGTTAAAGTTTTTAGAAAAAAAATTATATGACATCAATCTTTAGACAATTCTTTACACAATGAAAAAAAAAAATTCAAAAAAAGTTTAGTTTAGGTCAAATTATGCTGTCTGTACACGTTGATTTTTAAAAACAACAATTAAGGCCAATAAAAATTAAATAATAAAAAAAATATTCAACAAAAAATTACAAAAAAAATTCTTCATCAATCTTCATGTTGTTAGCTCTTTTTCCCCAAAAGGAATTAGTAAAATACTTTTATTTGATTCAAAAAGTGTTGTCCGTACACGTGCATGGTATGGTAAAAAAAAGGGACTTTTAAAAAGTGGTTTTTATAGATCTTTATCAAAATTTAGCTTCTACAATCTGGGTATTTGAATAATTTACATATTTATAAACTAGATTCAAATCTCTAAATTTCATATTACTGACTTTTTTAAAAATTCATTGTGTAAGTGCCTCAAATTTTCAGTTCAAGTGTGACAAATTCTGAAAAACAGCAAAAACACTTCCACTTTTTGAGCTTTTTGTGGACCCAACTTTTGCATCAGCCCACTCTTTAGTACATATTCTATATTAACATGTAAGATGAATGAGAAATAGATTAGGTAAAATGCCTCTAATATTATCAATCATAATAATGGACCATAATAGTTATTTTATGGGATCTCCTTATCAAAAAAAAAATCAATGGAGTAACATGAAAGGAGGCAAATATATCTCTAGAACTTATAATACCCACATACCCACAAACATATCCATATGTGATGACATGTGAGAATCAATGTAATGATCATCCATGGTATCTACATGTCAATATACATATTATCTATTGCTCTAGATAATCACATTAATGAGATGCATTGATGTTATTAGAATGATTAGGAGATGAACTAGTATAAATATTCAAACTTTGATTAAGGATAACAAAATGATTACCCCATTATTAACACTTTCTATATGAATCATATTATTATCAATCAAATCTTGCACTTTATATTTCAATACCATGCAACCTTGAGTATGATGTCCATTAAATCTATGAAAATAACAAAATTGCATTCTCATTGGACAATAATGTATACTTGGAGCTAATGGAAAAAAAGTAGAAAATAATCAAACTTGAGTTCAATAAACTTTGAAGCATAATGTCCAAGGGATCTTGTATCTTAGTAAGCTTCATAGAAGTACAATGATTGAAATATAGTACATTGGAAGTATTAGTCAAACAAGGTACATTATTCTTTGTCTCTTTATAATCATTACCCTTCATAAAATATTAGACTTTTAGAAATTGGAAGGATAAGAAGATGTGTAGGGATTGTGAGAGGATGTGCCATGCTTAATTAAGCATATTGGGTGTGAGAAAATTTTAAATTCAAGATTATTTATATGAGTGCACATGTTCATGAAAGAAGTAAAGCTATTAAGGTACATTTTTTGTAGTGGGAAGGCATCCTTCAATAAATGTGGTTTGCAGCTCATCATCATCTAATTGATTCTTTATTTTACCACATATATTGGAAGTAAATGACATAATCATTACTAGGCTTTTAATATCGTTGGATACATTTAGTTAAATTGATTATAGTTATTTTGAAATCTACATTAATATAGAATTGTTGTAATAAGTTTGTGGTTATCTCATCAAAAGAAGGGATAAAACTAGGATGTAAAGAGTAGAATAATTGAATAACATAGTTCCACAAGGTTTGTGGAAACAACTTAGCCAATAATTTGTTGTCAATTGTGATATATAAACATGCACAATTTAAAGCTTCTAAAGAGACATGAGGGTCTCCTTTTCTATAATAAATTATTTAAATTGATGTGCCACAAAACTAATAGGCATTGGATGTGTCATATTTTCAATGCAAGATGTATATTAACATAAAATGTCTCAATAAAGTTGTGGCTGGTTCATTGAAAGAATGGATAAAGCTAGGAGGTAAAGAGTAAAGCACTTGAATAACATAGTCCCTCAAGGTTCATATAAACAAGAAGTTGGGTGATCTCACATTAATGTGTCCCACTTATCAATATTTTAAACCAAAATTTCACTTTTTGTCACTTATAACACCCAAATCATTAAAGCAAATAATTAATAATTTGAAGATGATGTGAACTAGCGGTCTTTTAGATTTTGTGTGTAGATTGTAAATGTATTTTAAAAAAGTTAAAAAAATATTTGTGAAATTTCTTATGTAATTTTTAATCTTATTTTTTATAGTTAATGATATTTTTAAAAAGTGAAATTTATTCCATAGCACATATTTTTTTTACAAAAAGGATAAAATTATAAATCTTTATAAATATGTAGGTAACACCAATATCTAGTGCATATTTTTTTTGTAATTTTTTGTTGCATATTTTTTTTATTATCAAATTTTAAAGTACGATTAGTTATAATGTATACATAGGTTTATTCTGTAACGCATATCTTTTTTTGTATGTATCCAAATTATTTAAAAAAAATTGAAACAAGGACATATATATATTTTTTAAAACTCTCTATTTTTCTATTTTTCAACGTGTATGGAACAAAGACCTTGATGTTCGGTCTAAAACCTATGGTCACTAGAAAATAGAAAATAAATATGATGATCAAATTAAATATTTCAACATTATACATTTTAGAAAGTTTACTACAAGGACTGCAATCTTACAAATTGTTTTATCATGTTGATTCCATTTGTTGATCCAATCCAAGGTTTGAAACAAAAATATTAGAAAAAATTGAGAACCAAGTTGGAGAGGTCCTCAAAAGGACCTTCATTTGAAGGTAGTAATGACTTACATTTGAATGTACCTTTGAACGAAGGTCCTTTCCATGGCCTAAAAGAATATCAAAATATTAAAAACTTGAATAACCTTCAAATGAATGTACCCCTTCAATCGAAGGTAATATTGCAAATACCTTTAAACAAAGGTACCTTGGTTTGAAGAAATACCTTTGAATGAAGGTGTTTGCTATTTTTTTCTCCTCAACCATGAAAATTTCTAATGTCCCATAAGTGGAACGAAATAATGTGAGTCTACCCATTTAGTTAAGACTTTATCCTCATATCTAACATCTAAATATACAACATTTAAATTTTGTAAATGAATGTTCAAATTGAGGTGCCATAAAACAAGTAGGAAACGAGTATGTCATAATTTTAAATGCAAGGGACATGTGATGTGGATAATTATATGTAATAGTCACACTTATTAATCATATTATCCACTTTCTCCCTACGTTGATCAAATTATTTGAATATTTTATCCTTTGTAGAGGTTGTGTAATAGTAACTGTGATCCCTTAAATGTTTTCCCTAATTATAATGATGCAAAACAAGCTAATAATGCAATAAAAGGAATAACACAAAGAGTACACCTCAAGATTAGCCTAAGGAATTATAAGCAAGGAAACAAGATGAAATAAAACAATAACTGATTATACCTTTGTGCTGCAAATTCCTTGGTTGGCCCTTGATATTGTGTGCTTTGTATGCTCCTTGGATAACAAATGAGATCAAATATGCAAGATGAATGAGGATGTAGCAATGGTGAATTCAAATGCTATGGTGAAGGCAAGAAATGCTCAAATGACAAATTGGAAAGATTTTGGTAACACAAGCATGATTGTTCAAAATGAGAGGAAGGAGGGGGTATTTATAGGGAAATTTGAATTCTCTAGAGAATTCAATGGTTGAGATTAAGCCAACAAGGTCAATATGGAGGGCTAAGATGAGTTGAGGACTCACAAGCCCTCACATCTTGACATGTGGAATGTGAGATGGCTTAAGATGAGATGATGTGGGAGTGAGGTGGAAGAAAGGTACATGATGTGGAGGAAGGACAAGTACCTTTTAGGTACCTTGGGGGATGAGAAGATTTCCTCAAAAAAGAACTTCTTGTCCCCAAATGAGAGTGAAAAAAATATTTGAAATTTTTTAGAATTCCTCAAAAATCTCTATGGGGAATGGGAAGGTGGTTGGAGAAATAAATGTGAATTAAAAATTCACATGCTTGAGAGAGTCTAATGGATAAGAGAGGGTTTCTAAAAAGGTGGGGATTTTCCACATTTTAGTGATGTGACAAGTCTAAGGTTCTAGAAGTCTTTGGCACATGTAAAATGACAAGTCAAATTTTCTAGAACTTGCATGGGGATAGGGTAAGCTTTGGAAGGATAAAATGTGAATTAAAAATTCACATGGGAAAGAGAAGAGCCTAGGATGAATAAATGTGAATTAAAAATTCACATGGGAAAGGGAGTCAAGGCCAAGAAAGACAAGTGAAAAGGTTGACTAAAAAACATATGCTAAATGTGGTTAATGACCTTTATTAAGGTTGTGCAAACACTAGATTAGGATAATTAATGAGAGATTAGAAGCAAGTGGGAGACTATGGAGGATGTGACACTAATCTTGATTAAGTGGTGCACATCCTAATCATGGATTAATTTATTTAATCCAGATTAGATGAGGATTATGGAGGACGTGACAAGGAGAGAGAAAATGAGGAATAAAAAATTGATTTTTAATCAAAAGGTTAAGTGACTAAATTAAATAAATTGTCTTATTTATTTAATTTAGAGAAGAAAAGGTGTAAGGTAAAGTATTTAATTATTCAATTACATACTTTAGGAACCTTACAAAAAAAATAAAATAATGATTAAATAAATTATTTAATCATTATTAACGAAATAGACTAGTAGAGTAGATGATTTTGACCATGTGGAAGTGGTCAAATTTAGATGTCTACATTTTTCCCCTCTTCAAAGTACTGTTAGAATAGTAGTGTTTCGAAGAAAAGAAGATGCAGATGACTCGATAGAGGAAGTAACCAAAAAATGATGCCCCAACATTGGAAGGAGGACCTGAGCTGCCCAATCAGCGGGGAATGGATGAAGATGCCCCAATCTTGTGAGGGAATGACTATGGCAGGGAAAATAGATAAATGGGAAGGGTACGCCCCCTCGAGAGGGTGATGGGGGAAAAGAGAGGGGTCCCAGGTGACCTCTTAATAGGAAGAAATGAAGGGTATGGTTGGAAAGAGCGCAAAAAATTAGGCAAATTTGCTTTTTGAATGAAGTCAAACGGATAAACGGTTTGCAAATGGCGGCCCCGAGAAGGGAAGGGATTAGTTGGAGGAAAGAAAAGGTAAATAAGAGGTAAAAAATACCCCTTAAAAAGGGAGGGAAAAGTAATATAAGGTAATTTTTAGAAATTACCTCACCTCATTTGCACTGTAGCAGTTGAGAGAAGAGGAGAGGAGAGGAAGCAGATGAAGAGCGAGGATTACGACTCTGACATCATCCACCAGGAGAATGAGGTGCAATGATTTTTCAGTCATCGAGCAGTGCCTCACCAGGTTAGAAACAAAACCCTTTATGCATACGTTAATTGATTTGAACGCATTGTAAATGTTTTTTACAAAATTTAAAAATGGGTTTTGGTGATGGGCTTGAAAGGAAAAATGGGTAGAGAAGAAAAAAAAGAAATAGCTGAAAACGGGGGGGTTGTGGGGGGGAGGGAACATGCTATAGTCCACAGAGGGGCAAAAAGGCCCAACCCCAAGAGGGTGGGTCTGCTCCACCATATGGCGAATTGGTGCAGGAGCACCTAGGCTAACCTCCATGTGTTGTCAATTTTGGCTTGTAACTGACCTTAGCCAAGTCAGGGAGTTTAAGCATGTTTGCTTTAGACCTTAGATGGTCTTGTTTTTGTTTTGGTTAGGTGAATTAGTCATTAAGACTAAGGTCACAATTTGCCATTGCTTGTAAGTTATGTTTCTTTTTTTGTTGTCTAGGGGAGATTAGAGTCTTTAAGTCGTTCTAAACACTTAAAGAGGTTGTAAAGATGCCTTAAGGCCATTTATTGTCTTGGTTCCTCGAGATCTTGAGGGAATGGTGGTCCTAAGAAATAGGATCAAGGCATGGAGGAAGATGCCAAATGTTATAAGGCAATTTGCATAGTTTGTTGCATGCAATCCGGTTACCTTTGGATTCCCTTGGGAATAGGAAGTGGAGGAATTCGACCAACTAGCCTAGAATCATGGAGTGGGCATCTATTATGACCCAAGACTCGAATCATTGAGTAGAGAGTAGTTTTTGAAAAGAGTTAGTCATTTTTGTAATCAAGTTTGTGTGAATGAAAGAAAGGAGTTCTGCAAATTCTGTGTTTTGGTGTTAGTACCGAGTAATCTTGAGTGAGTGTGACTGTGGATGGATTGAATGCATTGAATTAGTGATAATACTGTGTTCATAGAGTAGATACAAGTCTTTTCATTTGATAAACAAGCTAGTTTAGGTTAGACATTAGTGTTAGTTGAGTCATTTTGTGTTAGAGCTCCTACTGGTCCTGTCCTGACCAGTCGGTGCTCTCATGGCTCCCCCATGAACTCTAACCTTGGGAAACACCTAAGGATGGGTGGAATGTTAGGGGAGTCTATAGTGTACATTATGTTAGAGTTAGGAAGCATGACAGAAAGGGAGAAGCTTCTCTTAACCACTGATCTCTAGGCGAGCAGGTAGAGCCCGGTTAGAGAGCTAGAGGAGAAGCATTAAGGATTTCTTGTAGGGGAATGCAGTACAGTACGGCCAAGTACGGTTCCAGGTGGGTTAGGAGTAGTTCTTAGGGTCACAGGAGGTTTGGGATCTTAACACTTCATTAGAGTAAGGTTGAAAGAAGAAAACTAGTGAATGCCTAGAAATTAGGCCTTGTAACCCTACATACCCTAGGTTATAAAAATCCACTGTACGGAGGTTGTCAGGCCAGAAGAACCATTGGGCCATTTAAAAATCCCAAAAGGGTACTCGAATATGCTTTTAGAATTCTAGGGTCTTTGGAATAATTTTGCAGGAAATAGCAAAAAGGGACTGGTAAAGTCTACAAGAATTAGGCCCGTTTTGACGTCTTCAAATGGAGAACCCTTGAACCCGGTAAGAATGGAGTGGAAGAACCTTCTGTGATGGTTCAAATTGGAAAAACTATGAAGGTCCTAACAAGGATAGACACCCCTGCAATGAAGAACGAGGTTGGAGTGAAGGTGGCACTTAGAGTTTTCTAAGTGAGAAGGAAGGATTAAACTTAACACATGGTGTTTGTCCTCCAAGGTGAAGCACAGAGGAGAGAGCTCTTAGGAAGAGTGAGGATTGGAATTAGTTAATCATCTAAGCCAATCAGGACCTAGAGGAGACAAGCTAGGTATCTTAGCAAAGTGCAAGCAAACCGAGGAGCACATACATCATATTGGTATCAAAGCTTGAATTGATCAGGCTTGTGGTGGATGTTACAACCTACTGAATCAGTGGGAGAGAATACACCAGAGAAAGACACAACCATGGTGACTAATGTTGAATTAGCCAAGAAGGTAGAGGAACAAGAAGAGGACAACAAGTCCCTAAGAGAAAGGTTGGCTTGAATGGAGCAACTCTTGGATGAAGTCCAAGAAACAACAGACAGAGTAAAAGACAAAGTAGAACAGAAGGAAGAACAAGAAGCAAGGGAAAAGGAAATAGAGTTGGAGGAGGAAGCTCCAACCCCTGACCCTGTGATTCCTGAAGAACCTCTCTTAAAGGCACTAAAAGCATTGAGTTGCAAAGCTTTGGAAGGTGTGCCACTATTTAGTGGACAAATGGATCCAGATTCAATTGTGGATTGGATAGACAACATTGAGAACCATTTTGAGTGTGATGGTATCTCAGAGGCACAAAAATTTATGGTGGCCAAGTCTAGACTAAGAGGTTCAACTCTTACTTGGTGGAAGTTTGTGCAAAATGAAAGGGAAAAGGATGGAAAAGGTCCTATAGTTACTTGGAAAGGTATGGTAAACAAAGTGAAGCAGACCTACCTTCCTGATGACTATGAAGTTTAGTTGCATAGAAGGAGACACAATCTAAGACAAAAAGATCTAGATGTCCAAGCCTACACTAAGGAGTTTCAAAAGCTATGTTTAAGATCAAGGGTAGTAGAAGATGAGAGCATTAAGCTTGCAAGGTATTTGAATGGTCTCAAATGGTCTATTCAAGAAGACATGAGTTTAGTGAACTTCAAAACTATTCGCCAATGCTATCAAATGGCCTTGAAGATAGAAGAGAAAAGAAAAAGGAAGCAAGAGAAAACCTCCAAAAGTAGAGGAAAAGGAAAAGATAATAGAGGACAAAGAGGTGGTTATGGTGGAAGAAGTTTTGAAACAAAAACTCAAGGAGACATAAAATACAGTGAGCAGCAAGAAGCAAGCTCAAGTAGAGGTGGTAGAGGAAGGAGTTCTAACTCTAACTCTAGAGGAAGAAATGGTGGACAAGGAGGAAGAGGCAACTACTTTGCCAACATGAAATGTTACCATTGCAATCAAATGGGACACCCGGCCTATAGATGTTCAGAGAAAGGTAGTTCTTCACATGGTGGTGACAAGAGAACTAACCTAGTTCATGAAGAAGCCAATGCAGCTGACAAACATTCTAAGGTTCCACTAAATTCTGAGGAAGGAGAGAACCTCATGATGAGGAGAACTTTGATCAAGGAGCCGATGAAAGAGGAGCCAAGCCAAAGGAGGTCTTTATTTAGGATAAAGTGAAAGATGATGGAGAAGGTATGTAGAGTCATCATAGACTCAGGCTCTACTGACAATATTGTGTTAGAGGAAGCAGTCAGCAAGCTAAAGTTGACAAGGATACCCCACACCAATCCTTACAAGGTCACTTGGCTCAATAAAGGCCAACATGTGTTAGTGAATGAACAAGCATGGGTGGAGTTCTCTATTGGGAGGTATAAAGACAAAGTCTTGTGTGATGTGCTACCTATGGATGCATGTCACTTGCTCCTAGGTAGACCATGGCAATTTGACCGTCAAGCCATACATGATGGAGAAAAGAATTCCTATTCTTTCAAGAAGGACAATGTGACTTTCAAAATTCAGTCATTGTTAGAAGATGCTGAGGTGAAGACAACAGGTTCAAATGTTCTTGTGGTGAGTGAAAAGGAGTTCTTAGAAGCTTTGGAAGAAGGTGAAGGAGTTGGTTATGCATTGGTGCTAAGACCAAGAGAAAGAGATGAAGGCAAGGTGACCAAGAAGACAGAGTTACCAAAGGAGATTCAAGACATGCTGCAGACTTACAAAGGTGTAGTGAGTGATGGACAACTAGCAACTTTACCCCCTAAAAGAGCCATAAGTCATAGGATAGGACTTATCCCAGGAGCTACCCTTCCCAATAAGGCAGCTTACAAAATGACCCCTCAACAAAATGAGGAAATTGCTAGGCAAATACAAGAACTTCTAAACCAAGGTCTCATTAAAAAGAGTATTAGTCCATGTGCCGTACCCACTGTCCTAGCACCTAAGAAAGGAGGAGATTGGAGGATTTGTACTGATTCAAGAGCCATTAATAGGATTACCATAAGGTATAGGTTCCCTATCCCTAGGATTGAAGACCTAATGGATTGTCTAGGTGGAGCTAAGTATTATAGCAAGATAGACTTGAAGAGTGGCTATCACCAAATAAAAATACATGAGGGAGATGAGTGGAAAACAACCTTCAAAACTAATGAGGGTCTATATGAGTGGCTTGTCATGCCATTTGGATTATCTAATGCCCCCTCCACATTCATGAGGCTCATGAATGAAGTCCTCAAAGACTGCATTGGAAAATTTGTAGTGGTATATCTTGATGATATACTGATCTATAGCCAAACAAGAGAAGAGCATCTCAAACACCTAGAGCTGGTTTTCAAGAAGCTACAGGAAGAGGAGTTGATGATCAATTTGGAGAAGTGTGAGTTCATCAAGACAGAGCTGGTGCACCTTGGGTTTGTGCTATCTCAGGGAAATCCGAAAATGGATGAAAGCAAAGTGGAGGCTATCATGAATTGGCCTACTCAAAGGACAACAATTGAGGTAAGAAGTTTTCATGGTCTTGCTCAATACTATAGGAAGTTCATAAGGCATTTTAGTGCAATTTGTGCTCCTATGTTGGATACTATTAAGGTAGGCATGAAGACCAAATTTGTATGTAATGAGCATGCTAACAAGAGTTTTGAGTTGTTGAAGGAAAGGATATCTACCCAACCTGTTTTGGTGTTGCCAAGTTTTGAGAAGCTTTTCACCATTGAGTGTGATGCTAGCAATGTGGCAATTGGAGCTGTTCTAAGCCAAGAGGGCAGACCGGTGGCTTTTCATTCAGAGAAGTTGAGTGAAGCCAAGAAGAAGTACTCTTCTTATGACCTTGAAATGTATGCATTGGTCCAAGCTCTAAGGAAGTGGAGGCACTACTTGCTTCCCAAAGAATTCATTGTGTATTCAGATAATCAAGCACTTAGTTTTTTGAATTCACAAGACAAGTTGAGCCACAAACAGATGAAGTGGGTTGAGTATTTACAAGCTTACACCTTCAATATCAAGCAAAAGAAAGGTGTTCTCAACAAATTAGTAGATGCATTGTCAAGAAGAGCTCTCACAATTCACGAAATATAGTTGAAGAGCATGGGAATAGATCACTTCAAGGATCTATATGCTGATGATGAAGATTTTGCAGATGTTTATAAGGTATGTGTTGAATACAAGAACCATTTTCATAGTAAATATGCCGAGTATACTTTGCAAAGTGGTCTATTGTTTAAAGGAAATAAATTATGTGTTCCTAAAGGTTCCATTAGAGAGAATTTGATACAAGAAAAGCATAATGGTGCTTTGAGTGGTGACTTTGGGATCACTAAAACTCAAGAACTTGTTCAAAGGTTCTATTTTTGGCCTAAGATGAATCTTGATGTTAGGTGGTATGTGGAAAGTTGTGTGGTATGTCAAAAGGCCAAGGGCACTTCTTAAAATGCAGGCCTTTACCAACCACTACCTATTCCTACTAGGCCATGGGAATGCTTGAGTATGGATTTTGTAGTTGGATTACCCAAGACAAGGCAAGGTATGGATAGTGTGTATGTATTTGTAGACAGATTCAGCAAGATGGCTCACTTTGTGCCATGTAAGACAACCAATGATGCCAGCCAAATAGCCTCTCTTTTCTTCAAGGAGATAGTAAGAATCCATGGGTTACCTATCAGCATTATATTAGACCGAGACACTAAATTTATGAGTCACTTTTGGAAGACCCTTTGGCAAAGGTTAGGCACTAACTTCTCCTTTGGATCAGCTTACCATCCCCAAACTGATGGTCAGACCGAGGTTGTTAATAGGAGCCTTGGGAATCTACTGAGATGTTTGACAAAGGAGTATGGGCAACAATGGGATCAGTTGATTGGGCAAGCTAAATATGCCTACAATGATACTTTAAACAGATCCACAGGGAAGAGCCCCTTTGAAATTGTGTATGGCCTACATCCTAGAGGAGTGTATGAGCTGAGAGACTTGAAGGATGGAGTGAAAGGAAGTGGATATGCTGATGAATTTGCCTATGCAATGCAAGAGATACATGATATAGTGAGGAAGACATTGACAGAGAACACCCTAAAACATAAAACAAAGGTGGATGAGCATAGGAGGACAGTCAAGTTCAATGTGGAGTATTTGGTAATGGTGCATCTTAACAAGTCCAGACTTCAAAAGGGAGTCCCTCACAAGTTGCAGATGAGAAGGATAGGTCCCTGCCCTATCTAGCTAAGTATGGTGATAATGCATTTAAAGTGGAGCTACCAGATGACAGTGGACTGTCCCCTAATTTCAATATTGCAGACTTAGTCCATTACAAAGGACCACAGGAAGAAATGGATTAGAACCTTCATGAAGTGATAAGAGATGTGGAAGATCTACACTTACCTACTGCTACAGTCTCAGGACCTGACAGTATACTGGACACTAGGGTCTACAAGAAGACTAGAACCAAGGAATACAAAGAGCATTTGATCAAGAGGCATGGCCAAGCTAATGCTAATGCAGTATGGATAAAGGAAGATGAGTTCAAGAAGATGGGGATTGATCCAGGCCTCATCAATCCAAGGATGGATTGATCTTTCTGTTTTGGGGAGGATGGTGTAGGAGCACCTAGGCTAACCTCCATGTTTTGTCAATTTTGGCTTGTAACTGACCTTAGCCAAGTCAGGGAGTTTAAGCATGTTTGATTTAGACCTTAGATGGTCTTGTTTTTGTTTTGGTTAGGTGAATTAGTCATTAAGACTAAGGTCACAATTTGCCATTGCTTGTAAGTTATGTTTCTTTATTTGTTGTCTAGGGGAGATTAGAGTCTTTAAGTTGTTCTAAACACTTAAAGAGGTTGTAAAGATGCCTTAAGGCCATTTATTGTGTTGGTTCCTCGAGATCTTGAGGGAATGGTGGTCCTAAGAAATAGGATCAAGGCATGGAGGAAGATGCCAAATGTTATAAGGCAGTTTGCATAGTTTGTTGCATGCAATCCGGTTACCTTTGGATTCCCTTGGGAATAGAAAGGGAGAATGGAGTAGTGCCAGTGGGGGTGCGGATGGATGTACGATAGGCCCAAAGAGTAGGATGGAGATGGAGGTGCCAATCTCGACCAATGCTATTGACCATCTTCTTAATGATTTTGATCAATGTTTTGTTTGTTTCCTCTACTTGTCCATTACCCTGGGGGTAATAGGGGGTGGACCAATGATGTTGGATATGATATGTGTCACAAAGGAGCTTCATACACTTATTCTTGAATGAATTTCCGTTATCAGTGATGATGGTGGAGGGGATACCATACCTGCAGAGGATATGGTAGAGGATGAACTTAGAGATCTGAACACCAGTGATTTGAGTGAGTGGTATGGCTTCCACCCACTTGGTGAATTATTTTGTGGTTGTGATGATAAAGGTGTGACCATCAGAGGATGGAGGGTAGATCTTACCAACCAAGTCGAAACCCCATTGTGAAAACAACCAAGGTGTTGTGATAGGTTGTAACTCTTGTGTTGGTGCGTTAATCAAATCTGCATGTTGTTGACATGGAAGACACCTTTTGACAAATTCACAAGCATCATGTTCCATTGTAGGCCAGTAATACCCTGCTCTTAGAATCCTTTTGGCTAAGGTCATACCATTAGAATGAGCCCCATAAATACCACTATGCACTTCTGCTAATGTTGTGCGGGCTTCGATTTTGTCTAAACAATGAAGGAGAGTTCCATCATACCCACGTCGATAAAGTGTATCATCGATGATGGTGTATCGGGTCATGCGCTGGATAAATGATTTACATTGGTTTCTTGTGAGATCAGACGGTAGGGTGTTGTCATGAATATAGGTGTAAATTTATTGGTACCAAGGGGATTTAGGGCCTACAATATCATACACCATGTCACTCTTAGGGACATCATACACTGGGATTAAGAGTTGTTCGACTAGGAATTGATAATCTGTGCGGTCTTTTGGTATGTCGATTAGGGACTCAATAGTAGCCATAGCATCTGCTACCTTATTCTGAAGTCTTGAGATCTATTCAAATTGGATGAAGGAAAAATATTTCTTGAAGTCATCCACCATGCATTTGCAAGGAATAAATTATCATCTTTGGTTTAAAATTCATCATTGATTTGTTTAATGACCAATTGAGAGTCACCAAAAACTCATAGATGAGTGATATTCCATCGGGTAGCGACTCGAAGACTTGTGATGACTCATACTCTGCTATGTTTTTAGTGCATGGGAATGCCAACCTAAATGACTTTGGGATGTAATCACCTTGTGGTGTGACCAACAAAATTCCTGCCCTAGATCCATTGTGAGTGTATGAGCCATCAAAACAGAGTGTCCAGGTAGTGGTTTCTATGATTGAAAAGACTTCTTTATCAGGGAACTCTATAGTCAAAGGATAAGAATCCTCTGAAGGAGTGTCTTCCAACTGATCTGTGATTACTTGTCCTTTATTAGCTTTCCTATCCATGTATTCTATATCAAACTCACTTAGAAGCATGATCCATTTAGCCATGCGACCAGTTAGGGCTGTCTTAGACAACAGGTATTTGAGAGGATCGACCTTCGATATCAACTTTACTAGATGGCTGAGCATATAATGAAGTAATTTTTGTTCAACATATTGAAGACCACGGCGAGGCATGCTTTCTCCATTGGTGAATAATTCAATTCATAACCGACCAGTGTTCGGCTAATGTAATAGATCGCTCGCTCTTTTGAGGACTCATCATGATGTGCCAACAATGCCCCTAGTGCAACTGAAGTGGCATAGATGTATAGCAAGAGAGGTTTTCCTGGGATAGGTGGCATCAAGATTGGTGGGTGGGCCAAGTAATCTTTGATCTCATCAAAACCCAACTAACAATGTTGGTTCCATTTGAAGGTGGTGTCTTTCTTTAGAAGGTGGGCAAACGATTGGCATTTTTCTGCAAGCTGGGCTATAAACCGACAGATAGATTGTAGCTTTCCTTGAAGGCTCCTTAACTGTTTCAGGTTTTGAGGTGGAGGCATATCCATGATAGCTTTTACTTTAGCAGGATCAACCTCAATGCCACTTCGGGATACTATGAAGCCTAACAATTTCCTTGACGTGACACCAAACACACACTTTTTTGGATTCAGTCATAGCTTATACTACTCCAATCACTCAAAGATCTTTTTCAGAATGGCAGGGTGCTCTTCTCTAGTTCTAGATTTTCCCAGTAATTCATCAACATAATCTTCCCTGATAATGTGGATAAGATCATGGAATATGACGATCATTGCTCGTTGATATGTTGCCCCTACATTTTTGAGACCAAAGGGCATAACATTGTAACAGAAGGTACCACAAGGCGTTGTAAAATTGGTCTTGTGTTGGTCTTCAGGTGCAATTCAAATATGATTGTAGCCAGAGAAACCGTCTATAAGGGACAACATCTCATGTCCTGCTGTGATGTCAACCAACATGTCGACATTGGGTAGTGGGAAATCATCTATTGGATAGGGTTTGTTGAGATCTCGAAAATCTGTGCAAATCCTAATATCACCGTTAGGTTTAGCAATAGACACTATGTTGGAAACCTAGTCAGAATAGTCCATGGGTCGAATGAATCCAGCTTCTAGAAATTTCTCCAATTCTTTTTTAACTAATAGGGCTACCTACAGATGCATCTTTCTGAGTTTCTACTTGACAGGTTTGGTGTCTGGATGAACATCCAAATGATGTACAACAAGATCAGGATCAAGGCCGACCATATCTAAATAAGCCCATGCAAAATTGATAACACCTTGTCTGAGAATTTGAACAATGGTGGAATACTCTTCTTCTGATAAAGATTTGGCCACATAAGTGATTCTTGGATTTTCTTCTATCCCCAAATTTATCTCCAATGTCTCTTCAATGAGAATAGAAGATCGTTCAGATATTTTCATTCCCACGAGGGGAAGATGAACATCCCCATCCTCCAGTGCCTCATTGAGGTTTTCACTGTCAGATACACCCTTTGATTTTACTTTTTCCCAATCAAAAAGTGCCTTAGGGAGGTTTTCACTTGATGACCTATTTTGTTTTTGTTTCTTTTTTCTTTTGCAGTTAGGGCGTTCATCTTCCCCCAATCCCATGAGATGTACGTAGGTATCCACTGAAGGAAATATGTTGATGGGTGCGCTACTTTTTAGGTCGTGATCTATAAGTTCAAGATGTTTGAGGGATAAGGTTATGGTGCAAATAGATAAGCATTCAAACATGATAGGGAGATCAACGTGATCCAAATCATCATACATGTGTATGATGGCCTCTTCTTCTGGTATGTCTTCAAGGGAATTGTTGTCTGCACTAACATTGTTAGAAGTGCTAGAGGATGTCACAGGACCTTTCTGTTTAGTATCATAACCCAAGCCCAAATTTCTTGGCCGGATGGTAGTTGCTTCAATGGGTTGGAGTTTTCCTTGTTCTTCCACACCAAGGCCTTCGCCTTGGTAATGGAACTTTTCAATGAACTTGGATTCAATGAACTTGGAGGCACGTGGATAAAATTCTTGGAAGTATTCTATGAGAGGATGTGGCAGCTTAGGTTCTTCTCTATAAACCCATTGGCTGATATGAGCTTCCATTTGATCCTAAAGGGAACCCAGATCGTTGAATGTGGTTGAGACCATGTTTTTGGAAGTGAGGGTGAGTTTTTTCTTCTTCTTTTGGAACTGATGGAGATAGTTTCCCATATGTTCATGGTGAGGGCGGCATGGTTGCCATGTTTAGTGCAGTACACATTTTGTATTCACCACATCCTTTGTCTATGATCTGGACCTTGGTGATGGTGTGGATGAGGTGTTTAGTGTATTGGTGGATGGATGGGAATCAGATGTTTGGGATGCCCCCATTTCAACTCCTGGGAAGTAATGTGAATGCGAAAAGGAAGCTTGTAAGGAATGACAATATTCAAAAGGTTGGGGATCAGCCTAAATGGTGACTTCCATTCCTTGAAATGGGAACTTCAAACATTGATGGTAGGTGGATGGGACGACCTGCATAGAATGAATCCACAGACGACCAAGGAGATGTTGTATGGAAGTTCCAAGTCTAGAACATGACACATAGTATACTGTACAATGGGACCCACCTGAATAGGAAGATAGATTGTGCCTTCAGAATCTCTTTCTGCATTGTCATATGCCTTAATAGTGATCACCTGATTATTTAGGTCAACCTGGGTGTATCCTACCTGTTGTATAGATTTTAGTGTACAAAGATTTAGGGTTGAGCCACTATCTACCAATACCCTTTTAACTTTTTGACAATTTACACCAACCTCGAGATGGAGGGGGTGGTTATGGCTTGAGTCAAGGCGCGACATGTCCTTTTAAATGAAGGCTAATTGATAGGTTGATGAGAGATTTCCCACCAATGCTTGGAATTGGGTGGGGTCAATATCATCGGGCACTTGTGTGCTTTGTAAAGCCTTAGTCAAGATGTCTTGATACATGGGAGATGATTTAAGCAGATCTAGGATGGATATTTGAGTTGCAATCTTGCCTAGGTGGTCAAGAATGTTATATTGTGAACCGTCGGATGGCAGTTGGGTAGGTGCAGGAGCTACTGGGATTGTGATGCGGGTTCGACAAGTGGTAACAACACATTGTAGATCTTTTCCTTTGACATGTATCATGGACACATGTGGCTCCACTTGTTCTACATATGAGACCACACCTTGGTAATTGTATGGCACATTTTTATAGCTGATGTTATTGGTGCTGTTATTTTGGTTGTTATGTTGTTAGGTCTAGGATTAGAGTTGGAAGTACTAGGACCCTGATTGTGTTTAGGAAAGGAATTTTGGTATATTTGGAGTTGAGCATTGGACGAAGACGTTGTGTTAGCATCCACATGGATCTCACCCCAATCTATTAGACCTTGAACATAAGTTTTTAGTCCTTGGCACTTATACAATGTGTGCCCTTTGATCTTGTGAAATTCACAGTATTCATTATCTTTGAACCAAGCTGGATTGGGCTTGGACTCATTGAGGGGCTTGGTGATAGGATAAATAATGGGGTAGTTGGCTTGTAGAAGTTTATTGAACACAACGCTAAGGGGTTCTCCCAACTGAGTGAACTGTCGTTTGTGTCCCCCTTGGTTTTTTTGGTTTGACTATTGCCGATGTGCTCCTTGGGACATGAATATGGCATTTGGTATTGATTGTTGATGTTGTTGAGGTGGATATTTATGTGAGGTGGTAGCCACTTGGACGTGTTTGGTATCAGTGACACCATCATTAACAACATTTTTGTTTTTATTTCAATGTCGAGGTTTATCTCCAAAGGATTTTTCTCTATTAGAATTGAAAAGTTTGACTTGACCTTTAGCAATAAGAGCTCGTTCTAGGATGGGACCCTTCTCCACAAGTGCTACAAAAGTGGTGATGCAGTGGAGACAAAAATTGTGAGCCATATCTGGATGAGAATTTTCGATGAACAATGTGACCATGTCATTTTCTGATAGTGAGGACTTCATCCGACTGACCAAGGCCCACCATCATTGCAAATAGCTAGCGAAGGTCTCCCCATCACGCTGTTTTTCTTTTAGGAAATCAAGCGTGTCAATGTCCTCCATATTGAAGGAAAAGTGGGAGATGAATTGTTCAGATAGTTGTGCAAAGGTTTTGATAGATCCTTTTTCAAGGCCCATAAACCAGTTAAGGGCAACTCCTTGTAGACTCTTAGGAAAAAGTCAGATAAGATAATTGTCATTATGCATGATCTCTTGGCAATGGGCATAAAATTCTTGAAGGTGGGCTCTGGGGTCCCTGGTTCCTTTATATTTATCGAATTTTGGTATCTCAAAATGCTTGGGAAAAGGGACCAAGGAGATGGAGGGATCAAAAGGATAAGGACAAATGTCCTCAAACTTGAATGTCTATTTGCCCGTTCCATCTTGTAGATCCTTTAATGTTACTTTTACTTCTTCCAAGTCCTTATTGACGTCTGTTGTGGGAATCAGAGTGGGTTGATTATATGGATAGTATTGCAGGTATGATGAGGATGGCCCTACCACTGTCCAATCATAGACGGGTTGAGTCGGATACGAGTGTGTTTTCTGATTATAAGTGGATGGATAGTTGGATGACTGATTGTGATGAGTGGGAGCCACTTGTTGGTAAGGTGATTGTTGTTGATAGTAGGAAGTGAGGGACGGGTCCTGTTGTTGTGTAGCATTTTGGTAATATATGGAGGTAGGACCTCTTTGTTGATGTGATGATGATTGTTGGTAATAAGGGATGGAAAGTGTGCCCTACTGGTAGGTTTGTTGTTGTTGAAGGTAGGATGCATAAGGTTGGTATTGTTGTGACATGGTGGGTTGTTGCATGGCATATGAGGATGGATTTGATGGTTGTTGGTGGGGATGATTATGTGGCTGCGAAGGATTGGTGTAAGGTGGTAATTGAGTCCGCATTTGGTTTTGAGCATTCTGATGAGGATTCATATTGAGGTGGGATGGAATAGTGTATGTGGTAGAGGGATGATAGAGATACTTGGTAAGTGGATTATTGTGTGTTTGTGTAGGGATATGCACATGTTGCTGTGGAGGTCGTTGTTGTGGCTGTTATTGGTGAGGTGGGTGAGATGAGATATGTTGTTGCTGGGAAATGGCCACGAAAGGGCCATGCGGTGGATGTTGTGGCTGCGAGGTAGTTTGTACTACTTGATGTGATGGTTGTGTAGGAATGGTAGTGTGTTGCTAAGGGATTAGAATGTCTTGTTGTGGGATAGTGATAGTGTGTTGTGGATGCAAGGGTTGAGATGAAGGTAGAGCGGTAGTAGTATGTTGTGGTGGTGTTGGTAGTGTGGTGGATTGGTGTGGATTATTTGGAGGCTGTAAAAATGTAGGAGGTAGAAAATTGGTAAGTATAGGTGTGCCCCTAGTATTAGGATACAGGGGAGGAAGTGGTGGAGCAGATGGGATGTATGATGGCATGCCATAGGCATAGGGATCATTAAGATCTAGTGGTGGGATAGTAGATGTTGTGGTCAGAAGATGAGGATATTCTTGGACTTGATGGATGACAACATTTCCAAATTCTGGGTGGTACTAGTTGTCCATGGGGGCACTCTCAGGGATATAGGAATTTCCTGGAGCATTTTGCAAAGTTTGCGGATCAAAAGATGTTGAGGACATATAGTGAGGCATCAAAGTCAGATGGTGGTTTAACTCCCTTCATAAGTAGGGTGGCAATGATCTTATCCCCACGTTTTTTGAGGAGACAATCTGTCATTTGGACATTGGCATGATTACTAAGGTATTCATCAATGGTGACTTCGGGTTGATTGACCATGTTCTCGTCATCGGGTGGTGTGATATTCTGGATGTCGGTGTTTGATTGGGATGAGACGTTGTTATGGGGATCATGTGGATTGCTTGGAATGTTATTGGGATCTTGAGGGATATTTGGTTGGGAACCTTGGGTTTGTTGGTTTGCCATTTTCTTTTTCATTTTTGAACAGGTCTGAACGGGCATGAACGTGCAAAACAACTAAGTGATTTTGAGATGCAACTTCTAAATGATGATTTGGATTGGATTAATATTGTGGGATTAGATTGGATGATGGATCGATTGATAGGATGATGGATCAATTAATGATGTATCAATTGATTTGATGATTGGATAAGGATTGGATTTGATTAGATGATTAAATTTTTATTGGATGATGGGGTTTTGATTGGATGATATTGGATTGGATTGTTTGGATCAATTGGATAAGTTTGTTTTGGATTGGATGATGGATTAGGATTTGTTGATGGAAGGGATCCTAAAACCAAATTTGGAAATCACCCTAGGTGACTTAAAACGTTGGTTGATCAGATTAAATGGGCTAAACCAATGATCATGGAACTGAATCCACCTTGAGATGGAAGGGGATTGATTTGGGCCAATGATGTTGACTTTCAACACAAATCCACCTCGGGCTAGAGGTAGATTGATTAGGTTGAAGACAATAATTGATATGTAGGATAATGATCAAACTTAATGCCTTGGTCAATATGGGAGACAACTCCTAAAACAAGGTTTAAGGGATTTTATGTTGAAAGATGATGATAAAAAGATGGGGGGTGATGTCGAAGTGATCTTTTTGGAAAGTGAAAATGTTTAGGTCACACGTGGTGAAATGGTGAAATGGGTTCCCCCAGTTGTGAAATGAATAATGTGAGTGAAAAACGCAAGCTTAGAAGGTTAAATGGAGACTTGAAATGGTCAAATAGATGTTTAGAAAGGTCAAATGGATGTTGGGAATGGTTAAACGGGCGAACGAAGACTTGAAATGGTCAAACGGGGAAAATTTGTCTATTCAGGAGGGTGTATCCGCCCCTTTGCAGTCAAGACAGTGAACCAGGAGGGAAAATTTGCCCCTTTGCAGTCAAAATAGTGAACTAGGAGGTAAAATCCACCCTTGTATAGTCAAAATAGAGAACTAGAAGGGAAAATTCGCCCCTCTGCGAAAAACAGGGACTTGGTTTAGATGAGAATGACTATGGAAAGGAATTTGAAATGACAATAATTAGGTTGACTTATCAAAAATTTACTGGCTTCTCACAAAAAGACACTTTAGACAAGCACAATCCTATGATTAGTGTTAAGGGTATGGCCAAAAGGTCTTAATCTAGGATGCACAAGGTTTCTAGGGAGTCCTCGATATACTCTCAGTATGTGAGGCCCAGACCATGAACACCAGCCCATCACAAACGTGAGTTGGGAATCCCAGCAAGATACTGAAGGGCTTAGACCAACTCTTCACGTCTATCTAGGTATCCCCCTAGCTTCGACGCTCTGCCAAACACAACATGATTGGATTGGGGTACAGCTTTGGCTCTCCCCCCTTTTTATACCCCGCCGGTACGCATGGTTGGGACCATCCCTTGGGGTGATGAAATCCCCAAGCAGGTCCCTCTAAAAAGAAGGCACTAATCATTCTCAACTACTCCCTAGGTTCACATGAAGTGCAAGGAGAAAGTGAAAAAATACTAATGCCCCCTTTGGGTAACACACAAAAATAAATAGGCACACCACACAGTAAATATTACTTCCCTCTAATTAAACTATGTGCCTAGATAAAAACATCAAGGAAAGGCTTTAAAATTGGAATAAATGGATGGCCCTGTAAACAAATGTTAGTTGTTTTATCCTCCGTTCTTTATGAATTACAACAATATGCTGCAAAGTATTAGCAAGAAATCCAACTACAACCACAAACAAACAAGGTTAGGGGGTTAGAAGTTTGAAACAACAAAAAGCAGAGACAAAAGCAAAGCTAAAATTCCTATTTTTACCTTCCAAAGCGTGTTGTTTAGGGATAATCCACCCCTCTGTAGTCAAAATAGTGGAAACAACAGGGCAAGTCTATTCCTTTGCAACAAAATATGTCAGAAATAGTGAACTAGTAGAGCAGGTGTACCCCTCTACAACAAAATATGTCAGAAACAGTGAACCAGTAGTGTAGGTCTGCCCCATTGCAACAAAATATGTCAGAAACAATGAACCAGTAGGGCAGGTCTACCCCTCTGTAGCAAAATATGTCTGAAAAAGTGGACCAGTAGGGCAGGTTCACCCCTTTGCAGCAAATATGTCAGAAACAGTTAACCAGTAGGGAAAGTCCGCCCCTCTAGAACAAAATATGTTAGAAACAGTTAACAAGGTAGGGCAAGTCTGCCCCTCTATAGAAAAATATGTCAGAAACAGTTAACAAGGTAGGGCAGGTCCCCCCCTCAGCAGTGAAAAATTAGGAAACAATGGACTAAGAGGGCAGGTCCGCCCTTCTACAGTGAAAAATTAGGAAATAGTGGACTAAGAGGGCAAGTCCACCCCTTTGTGATAGACTGGAGGGCAAGTCTGCCCCTCTGCAGCACACTAGAGGGCAAGTCCGCCCCTCTACAAGGAAAATCCGCCCCTTTGCCACCTGGACCTGCAAACAACTCAACAATAACAAACATGAAATAAAGGGACATGTTTGTGGGTCCCACTGGGCATGCCAGAAATGTGATCCCTTAAATGTTTTCCCTAATTGTAATGATGCAAAATAAGCTAATAATGCAATAAAAGGAAGAACACAAAGAGTACACCTCAAGATTAGCCTAAGGAATGATAAGCAAGGAAACAAGATGAAATAAAACAATAACTGATTATACCTTTGTGCTACAAATTCTTTGGTTGGCCCTTGATCTTGTGTGATTTGTATTCTTCTTGGATAGAAAATGAGATCAAATATGCAAGATGATATGAAAAATGAATGAGGATGTAGTAATGGTGAATTCAAATGCTATGGTGAAGGCAAAAAATGCTCAAATGACAAATTGGCAAGATTTTGGTAACACAAGCATGATTGTTCAAAATGAGAGGAAGGAGGGGGTATTTATAGGGAAATTTGAATTTTCTAGAGAATTCAATGGTTGAGATTAAGCCAACAAGGTCAAAATGAAGGGCTAAGGTGAGTTGAGGACTCACAAGCCCTCACATCTTGACATGTGGAATGTGAGATGGCTTAGGATGAGATGATGTGGGAGTGAGGTGGAAGAAAGGTACATGATGTGGAGGAAGGACACTTGTACCTTGTAGGTACCTTGGGGGATGAGAAGATTTCCTCAAAAAGGAACTTCTTGTCCCCAAATGAGAGTGAAAAAGACATTTGAGAAATTTTAGAATTCATCAAAAATCCCCATGGGGAATGGGAAGGTGGTTGGAGAAATAAATGTGAATTAAAAATTCACATGCTTGAGAGAGTCTAATGGATAAGAGAGGGTTTCGAAAAAGGTGGGGATTTTCCACATTTCAGTGATGTGACAAGTCTAAGGTTCTAGAAGTCTTTGGCACATGTAAAATGACAAGTCAAATTTTCTAGAACTTGCATGGGGATAGGGTAAGCTTTGAAAGGATAAAATGTGAACTGAAAATTCACATGGGAAAGGGAGTCAAAGCCAAGAAAGGCAAGTGAAAAGGATGACTAAAAAAGGTATGCTATATGTGGCTAATGACCTTGATTAAGGTTGTGCAAACACCAGATTAGGATAATTAATGAGAGATTAGAAGCAAGTGGGAGATTATGGAGGATGTGACATTAATCTTGATTAAGTGGTGCACATCCTAATCATGGATTAATTTATTTAATCCAGATTAGATGAGGATTATGGAGGATGTGACAAGGAGAGATAAGATGAGGAATGAAAAATTGATTTTTAATCAAAAGGTTAAGTGACTAAATTAAATAAATTGTCTTATTTATTTAATTTAGAGAAGAAAAGGTGTAAGGTAAAGTATTTAATTATTCAATTACATACTTTAGGAACCTTAGACAAAAAATGAAATAATGATTAAATAAATTATTTAATCATTATTAACGAAATAGACAAAGCCTATTTTATCACCAAAAGAATAGACAAAGCCTTCATAAAATTGTTGGTCTGTAAACCTTTGTAAACAAAGAAGAAAACACAACCACCCCAAAACTATCTCTACCAATCCCACCGACACCAACATGCCCAAGATTGCCTCTAGAAGAACCATCCATATTGATTTTTAACACCCCAAGGGGAGGGGGTCTCCAATAACCACATCTGTGGATCTTCCTTCTGCAAGGCCATCCCAACCTAGGCCATGAACCACTTTGATCACAAATAGGAAGCCCCAAAGTCTGGACCACCCTCATATCATTAGGATCAATAGGGGTAGACAAGCCACATTTATCTATGAGAGTTTCTTAAAGAACCCTCAAGATCCTTAGCCATAGCCATTGCACCAAAAGCTTCTTATCAAGATAAATATTGTAGTTTCATTCCAACCAAATATACCAAATAATTAAACTAGGACCAATTTTCTAAGAAACATGAAGAAAAGAGGACTTGGTTGGAGGATTCCCTAGCCCAGTCCAGAAATCAGCCAAGGAAGGAGCATGTCTACACGCTTGGTTCCAAATATCCTACTAGAAATGCTAAATAATTCTAGCAAAGGGACACTGAAAGAAAATATGTAAAGAATATTCCTCATTGCAGGTACACATAACACACATAGAGGGACCCTGAAATCCCTCCTCCAAAGATTCTCCCAAGTGAGGCACTTATTTTGCACCACAACCCAAGAGAAGAAATTACACTTAGGCCATAAGAACTTATTCTAAACCTTCTTCCACCAAGGGACTTTAGCACATCTGAATAACTTCTTATCTAGCATCTAGTAACCAGAAGCAACTGAAAAATTCCTTTTCGGGTCAGGCCCCTAAGTGAGTACATCCTTCCCCAAAAGGGAATTACAAAATCTTCCAACCAGAATATTAGCTAACTGTTGACACTCCTCAATTGAGCCCCTTGGAGGCCACTCTTGTGGGTCTTTCCACCTATAAATAGTGACCTAGTTCAAAACTTGAGCGGACTTGTAGTCAGCCACTTTACACCAACTAGTATCAATAAAAATCCTACATAAGGTCTGCAAATGAGGGTGGGTTGATATGGGAGAAGGATACTCATCCCAAGAGTCAAACCAAAATAGAGCTTCATAGACCCCTTTGCAGATCCAAAACAACCATTTCTTAACAAACTTGGCTCCCCTTGTAAGGGTGCCCCAAATCATAAAACCCTTCCCCATAAGACCGAGTCTAGGAAATTTATCACTCTCCACCCCCTTAGATATTTTTAAGTGAGGATTTTGGCACAATTTTGATGTTGTTGAGAACACCATCACCAATACAAATTTTCCACCAAAGCTACCCATTCAGATCATCCCGACACAACCCAAGCCCACCTTCTTGCTTTAGCCTACAAATTGTATCCCACTTAAACAAGCTCCACTTCCTTGACAGGAGATTACTAGACCATATAAATTGTCAAGAAAGACTCCCAAAATATTTAACAAAATTGGAAGGGGTTGAAATCATAAAGCACTTGTACAAAGGAAGAGTCTATACCACCGATTTCAAGAGATTCACCTTGCTAGTAGTAGAGAGCCACCTGCATTTCCAATGACTAACCTTTTATGAAAATTATCCATAATATCTTGCCAAAACTTCCTTTGAAGCGATTAGATAGAAAGAGGGAAGTGAGCTCATCTAAAATCTAAGTATACGAGAAATTATCCTCTGAATAAGCTTTAGGATATTAAAGAAATGGATGGAATTTCCCTCATTGATACTTTGTCCCAAGGCTGCCAAATAAACATCCAGGGTCTTTGTCAAATTAATAGGTTCTTTAACTCTAGCCATACCCATCGGGGTAGTGTTATCCACAAACTAAAGATGGGATGGGGGGTAAGTTATTAACCCAAATCCAACCCTGAATAAGACCAAGCTCCACACAAGATTTAATTAGGATTGCCCTTGATTACTATCCTTATTTGTGTTGGGGAGGATAAGGATTCATGATATTGGATTGGATGGGAAGAGATGATTACAAGGTAAATGTAATGGATTAGATCTTAGATGCGGATTTACTAAAGCTTAGGTTGGGATAATTTTAAAGATCTAATATATATTGGTTGCAATAGACTTTAGTACAAGAATAGTGAAAGGTAGGCTGATTTTCCTAAGGATAGCGTGGATTCACCTATATAGAAACACATTTGCTGAAATAAATGTGGAAATAATTTTAATGGTGATAATAGGTCAAACTCAAGAGAAATAGGCTTTCCTATGGACATGACAGATTCACACTTAAGGGAAAAAAAATTTACATAAACTAAAGATTAGTGATTTGGACAATGTGACAACAGGGGATTAAGACTAGACAAATTCACCCAAGTGTAGGGAGGATTTGTCTAAGGGGTGGAAAATTTACCTAAACTAGGAATCAAACGGATTGGCGACTTATGAAAAAATAGGATTTTCCTGTCAACAGATTAGATTCACTTAAATGAAAGACAATTCACCTAAGGATAGGGCATATTTTCCTAAACTCATAATAGATTGGTTTGACTAATGAACAAAAAGGGAGTATGAAGAGTTGGATTGGCCTAACAAAATGGTAGATTCACCTAAGGGTTAGAAAATTTTCCCAAGTGGATAAGCTAGATTGGGTGAAAAAGTACTAAATACATCAAATAAAATACATATGGATGAAAATGACTAAACAAACTAAGATATGCATAGGTAAGCATAAAAAGTCATTCCAAAAAACACAAACATAAATTAATCAAGTAGGTGTGACAATAAATATAGGATCACAACCCAAGTGCTAATACCATCGATCAATAGTTGGATAGCTATAAGTCACAACCCACAAGGGAAAGGGACCTCTTATTGATGGTGAAAAAATGGTCGATGCCTTAGTAAGATTTATCTTAGTAAATAGAGGTAGATTGTGAGTAACTTCAAGGTACGATACACATCCTCTACACCACACTATTTGATGGATGAATGGTCTTAAGATAGGTTGACACAAGGTGATCTAGTGCATCCTCTAAATACCAAGAGCTTATGTGAGGCACATCCAAAAACACTATCCCTTCAGAAGTGTGGGTCAGGAACATATTCTAGGTTGCTCATCCAACCCTGCACTCCTAGTTTGGTTCACCCAAACATTGAAGCTTCACTAAACACAACGTGACTAGATTAAAGGGCACAAATTTCATTCCTCCCCCTCTTTATATACCCCAATGGTTCACATGGTTGAGTTTGTACCTTGGGGGGATGAAATCCCCAAGCAAGACTCCTAAAGGGAAGGATGTGCTAGACATTTTTGATCTCCAATCTCACACGAAGCTCAAGGAGAGAGCATGCACATAGCTAGCACTCCTAGGATATACATGACAAGACTTAGGTTGTTCTATGATTTTTGATCCGTAGGATCATCAAAAGGTGTAAGGGGAGAGTATATGCCAATGAAGGACCCAAAACACAACAAATAAGGTTAATTGACCCTTTAATAAATTTAAGTGTTCCTAGGTTAGTGATAAAAAGATTACCTTTGACTACCTGTTGCAAAAAGATGTGTTTTTAGTTTATAATGTTTTTAATCTTTGACAAGTGATTTCAAGCTACACAACAAATTGTTTGGATGCCAAAGTGATCAAAAGATATTTTTTTAGCCTAGAGGGGGTTGGGACACCCACCCCAATGATAGGGGGTGCAAGGGGATAGATGCGACCCCTCGCTTATAGGGGTTCGAGGGTGAAGCCCCCAACAATTTTTTTTGGCAAGCTAAAAGATGATGAGAAATACAAAAAAAATAACCTAAAATAGATTGTTTATACCTTACATAATTGTTGATGCACATAGTGGATTCACCCAATCAACCTAAAATTCTACCTTAAATCATTTATAGGTTTTCCATCAATGCATTCGCCTGCACAGGGTCAGATTCACCTTTCTAGAAAGTTATTTGATTCAATAACACAAAAGAATAATCTTCACTAGATTCACCTAATTAGTGTTAGGTTCACCTTATTACAGAGCATATTTTCCTAAAATTTCATGCATTCACCTTAGTTTTCATGCATTCACCTTAGTTTTCATGCATTCACCTTAGCTTTCGCACATTCACCTTAATTTTCATGCATTCACCATTTTGCTCCACATTTTCCTTTCTATGATTGGGGAAATTTGGGCTATGGATTCACCTTTCTATGGTCACATTCGCCTATTTGTAGAATGAATTTGCCTAAACCATGACGCATTCACCTTTCTATGCTTGTAAAACATAAAAAATATAAAAAAGGAAAATTTTTATTAGTAGACCTATGACATGGGTCCCATTGGGCATGCCTTAAAGGTGTGCATGAAATTCATGCAAATGTGAAGGATTGAAAAAATAAAAACCAAAGAACACAAAGATAAAATAAAACACTCAAGTTTAGGATTATAAAGTCAAACAAGCATACAATTCAACAAAATTAAAGTATGTTAGCCTCCTTGTTGTGGAGATTTCCCTTTATGTTTGATTTGTTGTGTGCTCACTCATGGTTTTAGAAGCATACTGATTCTTAGTTGCAAATGAAGTGAGTGATATTTGGAAAATGGTTAAGTCATAGATATAAATGATAGAGGGATAGGATTAAAAGATGAAGATCATAGGTGGACAATGATTTGGTCCTCTCACCTCATGGGATGGTGCCAAGTGGCATCATGAGGTGATTTGAGAGGGAGATAGTACTTTGGAGTGTAGGAAGAGATCATGCCATAAAGGCAAGGTTTGTACTCACACTCCAAAGAGGATGGTGTGAGGGGAATTAAGGAATTAAGAATTCTTTGAGTATACTTTGAGGGGACAAGACCCATGTGACATGGTACCAAGGCCATGCCACATGTACAAGGGTCCAACCACGGATAGTGAGGGGAAGGAAAAAAAAGGTAAGAATGAGGGTAAATGCTAAGTAGAGCTGTCGACCATAGATAGTGAAGGGAAGGACAATATGGATAAAGATTCTAAGGGGGAAACCATAGTGGTTGCTACTGCAAATATGGGGATGAAGAATACTAGCATCAGGAGATCCAATAGATTGGTGAAAAACATAAAGGAGGTGCTTGTGAATGATATTTTGAGTGACAAGGAGAAGATTGACAACAAATTAGGCAAGAGTAAGAAAGAAGATACAAATGAAGAGGAGGAATTTGTGGAGGGATCTAGTCACTTTTATAACTTCAACAAGATGCTCTAGGAAGATTCGACAATCCACTCCCCAGACCCTAGGGATATGGAGAAGGATAATGCTAAGATGATAGAAAAAGATGATGACTATAGTAAGCTATTGGAGCACATGGATACACTTGAAAGTAAATTTTCCAGGTTGACTTGGTTCACCAGTAAAATTATCCATTGTTCTATTGCTACCCTTTCTGTTGTGCTCAAGGAAGAAGTTGACAAGAAGACTGTGGAGGAGGGCCCCAACTGGGTCGGGGAGGATGTATTAAACCTCCTCATATAAAATTGGGAGGGTATAGAAAATTAGTCTAATGTATCTTTGTTTTGTTTTGTCATTGGGTCTTCATGTGTTAGCTAGTGGTCTGATATCTCTATGTATTGTTGTTTTGGTGGCTTCTATTTTAATGCTTTGGACTTGATCTTTTTTGGCCCTTTGGGCTCATGGTGTAAAGGGTGCAGTAAATGCAACTTAATATATCAAAAACATGTCAACTTACTATAATGTACAAACTATATTTTAGTGGATTGAGGAACACATTACTCTCTTGTTGGATTTTTCCTCTTTTAGGGTTTTTCTAAGGTAAATTATGTTTCCCAATCATTGTTAATATTTCTATTTGATATTCCCAATATGTTACATATTTTTCTAGAATATAATTAAAGTAGGATTATTGTTAAAATGATTAATAAACACATTAGCAACCAGTTTTTGGGTGTTTGAGAAGGCATACATGAAGTTTGTTATTGATGAACTATTAGGGAATATCTCTCATAGTTTATAATTGATGGAAGTTTGGTTACTACGCTAGTATGATGCATAGGAGAACACCAAGGATTTCTTAGTTAGTAGAGTAGAGGATTGAAAATCCTTGTGTTACTAGTGCAAATAAATAAAATTAAATATATTCATATATGATACAATATGAATACATAGGAAATTTTATTTTCAGCATACTTTGATTTGGGTAACCAACTTCTATTGAATTGAAAAAGATAAAATATTTGATCATACATCTATTAGATTAATTAATGTAAATTATCTTTTGATAGTGAATAAAAATGTCTTGATATATTATATCGATAAGTTATAGATTGATATGAGTATTTGAATATTCTATCCTTTTGATTCACATTCTCTTCCCCTATTCCACTATTCCACTATTCCACTATGTAATGATATGTTATTATAATATTGTCTTGTGAAATATTTTATCCATGAAATATAATTATCTTGTTGGGTGACCTAGTGGTGAAATGGTAGACATGTGAGACTAAAAATATCATGCTAAGAAATGTGGATTGAGTGGTATTAGAGTATGTTATAATTCATTGCTTCTTATAGAAATTTTAGCTGTTTGATGGAAATTCTAGGGTATGACCACTACTAGGTTAAGTGGGAGTGTGATTTGAGTAAAATTGAGATTACATTTAGTACTAGGGAGTGGAATAGAGAAATAAAAAGGATATAAAAAGTATAATTTGTACTTACAAAAGAGTGTATTTCCATTAGGGACGCCTCACTCTTCATATTTTATTGTACTAGAGAAAATTATATGTACCTTCATGATTATCACATGACATGGTAGGGTCTGATATGACATTTCCACTATTTGTATAGGAAATATTTTTTTATCCTTACTTCATCTTGAGATTTTTCTTATCTTTACCCATGTAATAAAAATTATTTATTGCATATATTTTATTTGTTTTACAAGTTCCCCTGGAGCATGATTTCCAAAGGATGGATGAACACAAGAAAATATCCAATCTAGTCTATTACTTTACATGGGCCCCAATATCCATTTTATGTTTGAATATTTACTTTGAATGCATCTTTGTGATTTCTCATTTACTTAGAGATACATGTTCACTTAGGATTCACATGCACTTCAAAGTGAGGGAAATTATAATGGTGAAATTTACAAACCCAAGAAAACTATAATTTAATTTTGGGCCTATTTTACTATAATGTCTTAATATAATTACATAGGAAAAATGACACTCTTGTAAAAATTTGGGCTCCCACCCCCATTTACACATGCATCCACATGTCTCGCTTTATGCCATCCATATAAATAATTATTCCCATTTAGTCACCATTTATCACAGTTATCATTTTTTCTTGTTCCTATATATGCATATTTTTAATTGTCATATTAATTGTGATATTTTATGTTCTCCCTAAATCTTGTGGTGTGTGGGACTGACATCATGCCATGTATAGTTTATCCTTTAAATTTTAAATTTTAACTTTAAATATGTATTTATTCTTGCCTATTCTACTAGTTGTTATGAGTTGACTTAATACACATTTGTATGACTAATTTAGATGTCTTGGTATTTAAAGGAAACCAACATTTATTAATTCACATCCAATTCATATAAAAAAATCTAGTGCATTGGAATACAACTATTCTAGGAAAGGTTCACTTTATAGCACTAAAAAAATCTTGATTTTACATCAAATCATTCTTAAACATCTTTATGAATGAACATTTTTGTGTTTGATCATTTACATGATCATATAGTTGGTACAATCAAGGGATCAAGCTAGGATAACTTGGGCCTTGTGATCTAATGATTTCATTAAGGTATTTCTCAATACTATTAGTCCTTAAGCTAGAGAAAGAAACAATTTTAGGTAAAATATCACAAGAGTCCATAGTTAGCCACTTCGAATCTAATGTCACAAGTCAAGTTCAAGTAGAAGGTTAGATCTATACTACTTGGGACCAATCTTGTAGTAAAAAAGACCAATCCTACAACTTATGAGAAATCTACAAAAAAATTTAGAGCAACCTAGTTCAAATTTCATCATTTTATTTAAAACACATATAAGAAGTTGTAATTTTGAGTTATGCTTCAAAACTTATGATTAAAAAAGAAAATAAATATTTGTCAATCAATAAAATTGGCTATGTATTTTTATTTCTATTATTTTCAATTTTTTTTTTTTTACATGACATGTTCCAAATCTAAATTAGTTTAATTAGTTATCTTATTCATAAAACATACTTTTAGAAAGTAATTCATTTATTTCTCTACAATAATATTTAACACTTCAAATATTAGAAGGAAGAAAATGAATAATAATACAAAGTTTCAAAAGAGAAAGAAAAAGTGGATAAAAAAATTGTTAGGGGATTAATAAGAGGATAAATATATTGTATGTGCCAATCATGATGATGTTTGAATTGATAAATTGTATAGGTTTTAGGTTATTCGTGGATAAACCAATTATTTATAGGCTTGATTCTTTAACTTTCACCCATCTATAACCTCTAAGTATCAAATGTGGATTGAGTTTTCTTTCATCAACCTATCCTTATACACATATCTACATGATATTATTAGTTAGTTAGGGCATGTAATGTGGTGCAAAAATATAATGGAAAGTTTTCCTATGTTATGGTTTAGCCTAGGGCCTAGATAAAAATGGATATTAGTCAACCTCTAGCTGATTATATCAGTATTTTCAAACCAAGGTTCAAAGTCAACAAACCCATCAATTATATTGATAAACCTAATGCATGATTCTACTATCAATATGAAGGTCAAATAATTTGGGATTTACTTATTTGGAAGGCCTCAATACTCTCCTCCATCCTCCAAGGGTTGCAAACCCAACCCCTCAACCTTGACATATTCTTGTAAGAAAACCACTTTTATAGATTCTACACAACCTTTGTCCAAGCCTAAAAATCCTCAGCATCCTTAGAAAATCCCCCTTTTCCTTCACCCCAACTCCCTCTTAACACTCCATATTCCCCACATGATTAGTCCCTATATGAGGGATGGAAAATTGCTAAGAGAAGAAAGAAAACTCTACCCCCTTAATATAAAAAAATTGTGCACTTATAGCTTCTCATATCCAAGAAACCCTATTTGTGATTGTGAATGGAAATTTGCACTAACTAAAAATAGATAAAGCACACAAGATTAGCCATTGTTAGAAAGCTCAAATAAACCACTCCCTATTAAATTGTTGATCAAGCATAGAGAAGATAACATGAAATAAAGAATGTAACATAAGCAAATAAACATTTAAATCTAATCTAAATCGACCAAACCTCCATCCCATAGGGGGATTGGTGCTACTTTGATGTGGAAAGTAGCCCTTTCCCAACCCCTTTGATAAGCTTCCAAGATGTAGATGATTCCAAGTATGATATTGATGCAAAGTGGTAATGGAAACAAGCTAAAATGTGATGAATATGAGTGAAAATGAGTAATGAATATGCCTCTACTGATATTGCATGAGATTGTGGATCCATTTCAAGTAAAAGAGGCCTCTACTTATAGGATTCAAGGGTTGAAGAGAGAGTGAAATTAGTGAATGTGGGACTAAATGGGGGAGCCAATAGGATTGTGACACTTGTCACAAGGCTAAGTGATGGATATGGAGCACATGTTGGAGAATGTGTAGAGTTAAGGCACATAGGTGGATGTGTAAGAGGATGTAAGAGAATTGAAGGCATATGGTTGAAATATAAGAGAATCTTGTTGAGGGTGTAAGAGGGACAAGATGACATGTAAGTGCAATTAAATGCCCTTGTAAGAGGTATTTAAGAGTTTGTAAGACGTTTTAAAATCCATTTGGAGGGAAATTGAATCAAGGAGTGGTTGGGAGGAATATTCTTAGGAATATGCCATTGTGGGGATAAATAGGATATTTGGTTAATTATAAGAAATTATTTTCATGTGCGACTTCGTTAGTTGACCAAGGTTGAGTCAAAAGCTAGAGAAATGGGTAATGAGGATTAGGAGTTAATTTAGAATTAATCAACTAAAGTGGGTTAGGGGATTTATGACATTTGATTTAAATAATTTAATTTATTTAATCAAATGAGAGGACTTTAGGGTTTAAATTAAATAATTTGATTTATTTAATTAAATATGGTGAACAATAGTGATTAGAGAGTGAATTAATCTAATCAATTTAATTACTTGATTAATAGTAGAAATTGATGATTTTAACTAAATAATAAAGATTATTTAATTAGTTGGTTAGTACAAAAATGATTTAGGAAGAAATGATGTTAATTAATCAAAATCAGAAGCCTAGTATCAATCAGAGACCACGTAGTTCGACTGACACATACTTGTTTATTGATGAGAATTATGAACATGTATGCAATGTTATTTTATATGATGGACACCCAAAGGACCTATCCTAGGGGCATCGGGGCTGATCAAAGATTAGCCTTGCCCACTGTGAATATAAATTTCCCCAAGCTCCGTTCGGGTTATTTTATTTTTGATAAGTACCGGCCACACCCTCCTATTGAAAGAAACATCGGGTTCCTTTCGCAAGGATTTATTTGAATGATGCCACTTGTCAGCTAGGTGCTCCTTGTAGGGATCTTTTCCTTCACTTTTCAAGCTCCCCCTGCCATGCTTCCATGTGTCAGCAGTTCACACTCTTCAATGTTCCTTCCTGTCACTTCCCTATTGGGCCTCGATCGTATGCCACGTAGCATCGGTCCGCACCCATTCCTTGACGACCCCACCTACATTGTAGTATCTTTGGGAGACCTCCACATGTCTTCACCACTTAATTTTTCATCGCATGGAAGGGAGAATGAACCTTGGGCCCCAACTGCTTGCCACGTAAATATTATAAAGGCTTCTTCGCGTAGGGGAATGAAGCAAGCAACAACCTCACAATAGTTGCCACATATTATAACTTTCGTCATAAGTGGATGAAACATGTCAACACTCTGGTCTGATGGGTCCACTGCCATCATTTATAGGGGATGCATTTGGCACTTGGGTGACCTCATTAATGGCTCAAATATTTTTCATTGCAACGGCTGGGGAAAATCATTACTATATACACCATTGCTAATGATCGAGGGATATTTTATGTTACTAGCTCACTAGGCTGGGGATTTTATTATAAATATTGCTTCTTCTTTTGAAGCAATAGTTCAGATTTTGGCAGAGAAATTGGTGGAAGAACTAGGCCTTTTACTGCTTTTTAGATTATTGCAAAAGAACTTACAAACCGTGCCATTGTTCAACCTTTCTATTTTCTTAGGATATTTGATAAGTTTTACTGTGCCATTATGGTATTGAATGTTTCATTCACAAAAATTCTATAAATTTAATGCAAGTTTGTTGGTTTAGATCATGTCTTTGACTCCTCTCTTTAGTGAATGTGCATGAATACTATTTTATGTAATTGGATGAATCATTCAGGATTTTATTTTTAATCTCTGTAATCCTAGAACATACCAGATTGTTGAACGAGCCCTTAAATCGCATCCAAAAGATAGATTTATCGTGCCTTACATCTAAATCTTGGTGCATTGCCTTAGTTAGATCTTTTAACTTTTTTATCTGCTTCATTTTCCCATTCAAAACCCCAGTTATAGAAGAAGCCGACTTCTTTAAAAACCTAGAGGTCACTCAGTTTAGCACAATAGGTCCCCCCTTTAACTGAGTTTCCCATAAAGGTTGTTACCTTATCAAATTTTGGCATCAACAGTTTCTTTTTTCTGGCATGCCTAGTGGGATCGCTTAAATATACCAAAATCATAAAGGGTGTATAATCCATCAGCCTATTACTAGGTTGCAAGCAACAAGTAACCTTGGCTTGTTAGTGCCTCCACTAGTGACAAAACGGACTTGAACTTGCCCAGTAAACTTTTTGACCTCTCCACCAACCATGTTGCAAATTTCAAATGAAAATTATGTGGCTTGGGACGCCGGGAGTCCCCTTGTAGCCCTAGTAGCACCCACTGTTTGGGCCCCTATCTCGATGTCTGCTCTCAAAGCTATTCTTAAGTTTACTAGAGATGGCTCAACAACACCATTCAAACATCTGCAAGATGTGGAAGACGTGTGTTTGGTACACAGAGTTACGGATCAAAACATAGCGTTGAGGTTGCTCGCAGCTTCTCTCAGAGGAAAAGCATTAGATTGGTATCGCACTCTATCGGCTAACACTATCAATACTTTGGATTAGCTCGGGGATCCTTTTTATCAAATATTCTCGAACGACAGAGACAAGTATTCACTATATCATCAACTAGCGACAATAAAGCATGCCCCATCTAAAGCCATGATAGACTTCAATGCCCGGTTCCATACAACCTGGTTGAGGATCCAGACTGCCATCCATCCACCAACCAAGTTGGGATTCATGTTCTACTTAAAATACATGAACACCAATATCTCAATGATGATCCAATCACTTGGTAGAACTACATTAGAAAATGCATACAACATAGTAGTTAAGCCAGAGAATAATCTGATTGACGTCGAGAATTTTCCACCTTTGCTCATTATGTCGATATTCCTTGAAGTATCAAATTCCACCCAGGAGATGCCATCTACTAGCACACCCATGCTGCCCCTATCTATGTACGCATATCTAAGTGTGCCGCAAAATGTTGCTTCTACATCCGGTGCTTCGAAGGACGAGATGAGCGACATAAAAGAGATGTTATAAAACTTGAAAAATAAAGTAACCACTATCAAGCACAATTGGTCTGCTCCTCCAACACCATCCTACCAAAGTTATCAAGGTAGCAGACCCTCCTACCAATAGAACCAATATCAAGGAGCCACACACACAAATCCATAGACTCAGATAAATAACCAAATGGTACTGGTACCTACTTCGCTAGGAGTTGTTCAAACAAGTATAAGTAGAGAGCTGATTGCAGGGCAAAATAATCTCACCAAAGATATATATTCCTGGTGCTTCCCCTGTGGTGATGCACATATGCCTTGAAATTGTCTGTGTGACAATTTACACCAAAAAATTACGGAACAACGCAGCCAAGGCATGGCACCAAATTCAGGAGGTTATACATATGCCTCTCCCTAAATGGAGAATGCGGTTCTTACTGTACAGATGTAGGGAATGTCCCTGGAACAAGAAAATGACATAGCTCCCAATCACACCCTTTTCTCATGGATGGAGGGAGAAGAAGTAGTGTTCACATATGAGGCATCCACATCAGAGACCCCACAAGTACAGTTTGACTACAACACTCGATGAAAAAGCAAATTCACAGGCGAGCCAATCACTTTGTAGCCTAGAAGTGTTTTGGGCCAACCCCCTAGCCTTTCCACTACTGATCTGCAACCGCAACTGCACAAGGAGATTTTCATCACCAGGGCCAAGGAACAAAAACCTTCAAATCCGTCACCTTTCAACGTAGTGGAGCAATTGAAGAAATCTTCTGCTAATGTATCCCTTTGGGATATCTTAGCCATTCCAGACAAAAAAAATTACTACAGAAGGCCCTTCGGGAAGAGGCGGTTGTGAAATCAACACCACAAGCTTTCGAAAATACTACTGACTCATCACCTCTGACCAAAGTTTTTGCGAATACTGTAGAGGAGGCTTTGACCGAGGTCGAAGAGGAGAAACCAAAACCCTTACCCTTTTTTCGTAACTCTCATTGTGGGGAAGAAATTGCTGCACAACTCCATGATTGACTCCGGTGCCAACACTATAGTCATGCCCAAACAAATAACTGAAGCCCTAGAGCTTAGCTATGAACCCTTGAAGAGAGGAGTTATGCAGCTGGATGGGAACAAGTTCGATACTATGGGCCTCATTAAAGACCTCGCCTTAACTTTGTTCTGTTGTCCTAGCATCATAGTGCTGCAAGATATTGTGATCATAGATGTCCCTCCCATGTTCAGCCTCTGCCTATCCTAGGAATTCACCTCAAATATAGGTGGATACATTTCTTTGGATTGGTCCCACCTAATTCTCAAGACCAAGCACGAAGCTAAAATGAAGATAATATCAGAACATCTGCATTCAAAACATGTAGCTGATGAAGCCATGATCAACTTTGAAGCTAATCATACTTCTTTCACCAAAGAAGAAAATTTTGGTATCAAGCCATTGGGAGATGAGAAGGTAACCAAAGAACAGGTTGATTGAGAAGAGGTCTTGTTGAGTGATTATGTAGACAACAATCCTTTCAGAAATTATCATGCTACTGGGTTGGACACCTACATCATCTATGATGATGATCAAGAATTCCCGAAGGTAGTGAAGGACTCTGCGGCCGAACAAGCCCTAGAGCTCTAGAAATTGCACTTTGATGATGCAAGATGCAAAGTTAGCGCTGGTGCCAGGATATGCTTAACATCTCCAACCAATGAGAAGATTCTCAGATCTTTCTGCTTCCAGTTTTCTTGCTCAAAAAATGAAGCCGAATATGAGGGTCTTATGCAAGGACTAAGCCTTGCAGAGTGCATGGGTGAGACGAATAATGGTGTTTGAAGATTCTGAAATTATAATCAATCAAGTCAGAAACATCTCTGCTGCAAATTTTTTTTGCATGCAATCTTATAGACACAAAGTGTGGGATCTCATTGAAAGGTTCAAAGCTTTTAACATCCACCTGATGCTCAGAGAGAAAAATTCAACTGCGAATCACATGGGAACAATAAGATCTCAATTCGATCCTATCTCTGATTTAATTGAGAATTTGCACTCTGTGCAAGTGATCATCCGACCCTCCATTCTAGATAATGATCAGAGCTAGCAAGTGTTCGGAAGTGATGATCACATTTCCTTGTTCATTCAATAGTCGAGAGAGTTTGTCGATCAGTTTCAACCAAAAATTGAAGAAGCATATGAAGGGTAGATCATTCAGTTGAGATAAAAAAAAATTCCAAAAGGGATGGTAACTCTTGAAAATATGTTCGACTATGATGATGCAAGGAATGATAGGAGAAATTTTATAACAAACCAAGCAGACTACGCTGACCTTGAGGTCGGAGATGGAAGAAAACTAAAGGCCAGGAAAGAAGTTCTACAGCGTGACAAGGATAAACTTATACACTTCTATGAAAAATATGAAGGGGTCGTGGCTTGTTCTTATGATGACCTCAGAGGATATGATCCTAACATCATCTAGCATACCATCAAACTGAAAAAAGGTGCTAAACCCATCCGAAAAATATAGAGGCTCGTCAATCCAAAGATTGAAGCCCTAATGGCACAAGAGCTAGGTAAACTGATCTAGTCTAATATTGTGTTTCGAATCAAGCACAATAGATGGGTATCTAACCTCGCTCTGGTCTGAAAGATGAATGGATAAATTCATCTCTGTGTTGACTTTTGTGACCTGAATAGGGCATCACTAAAGGATCATTACACATTGCCTTCCATGGAATCAATCTTGCAGACTGTGGCAAGATCGAAGATTTTTTATCTATTAGATGGCTTCTCGGGCTACAATCAAGTTCACATTAATGAGGAATATCAACATAAGACCATGTTCACTACCAAGTGGGGAAAGTTCACATATGCTAAAGAGAACAGAAGAAGAGCTGAAAAGTGTTAAGGAAAGGGTCGAGGTCTTTCTCGCCAAGGAAAAGGCTAGGGATGCTGAATTTAAGCACTTATCCCAATAAATGGAGACAGAGCAAGCAAAGCTCCATGAAGAGCTTGCCAATTTCTGATCTCTCGATCCCAACTTGGTCACTGAGCTACAACAGAAGAATCAAGGATATCAAGACGAGTTGGCACGTTTGGAGCAAGAGGTGCAACAAAAAGATGAAGAGTTTTGTCGCCAGCGCGTTCAACTAGAGAAAAAGATGCAGCAGAAAGATTTGGATTTCAATTTCCACGGGGCCCAACTAGAGATTGAGGTCCAAGAAATGAAGTCTTCCTTAGACAAGGAATCGACAAACAAGGAAAGAGCCGAGGCAAGATGGATCGTGAAATCATAGATCCTACATGGAAAATTCACCGCAACAAACCAAAGGGTTGTAGAGCTCACACATAATAATGAATTAAAGGATGCTAAGATAGTCCTATTAAAGGACTCTGTCCAAGCTCCTGTCATTCGATTAGACCTTCTTCAGGTAGCCCATTTTTTCTTTTTTCATATTTGGAATTAGTCAAGGCCTTCTGCCTAACTCTACAACCAACAATACAATTTATGGTAGAGGCTACAATTTTGGGCAAGGAGGTTTGTGAAGCAATCAAATGACTCCCTCAATCCATCTCAGAGAGAGTTTCAGAAGGTAGGGGGTTGTTGGATAGGCTATATATGGTCCCAGATGAAGTCTTGGAAAGCACAAGGGTTGGAGACCAAAAGGCTGTTGCTAAAATAGCTAAAAAGTTCTTTCATTTCCACACAACCATCCTTCATGCCAACAAGTGTGCCACCACATTGGATTAGACCATGAGTAGCATGCAGGCAAGGTTCTCCCACCTAACTCAAATGGGCTTACCATCCCCATTTCTTGGAGATGAATCGGTGGCCACAACAGAGCATATTGCGGTGAAGATTGAAGAGAAGCAACGAGATGCGTCTACTTTTCAGAGTTGTAGTCAACCCCTTTTTGTAGAATATATTAAGAGCGTCACTCATCCGATTGCATGGATTCTTTTTCAACTCGAGTCCTGGGTTGGTATATTGATGACGCTTCCTTACAAAGAAATGATCGATCAACATGGAGCACAAGAAGTCTGTGTGACATATCTACTCCATTCGAGGTTGAATTGCTATCTCTGCAAACCACCATCTCTAAGCTCTAATCACGTCGCCCAATGGAGAAGGCTCTGGTTTGCAAACCAAAATTTTTTGGGTTCCCTGCTCTAGAGGTGAAATGCCCCTGATAAGAAGCCAAAAGGCATGAAAATAAATTTCCCCAAGCTCCCTTCGGGTTATTTTATTTTTTGCTAAGTACTGCCATGCCTTCCTATTGAAAGCAACATCGGATTCCTTTCACAAGGCTTTATCCAAATGTTGCCACTTAGAAGACAGATGCTCCTCATAGGGATATTTTCCTTCGCTTTTCAAGCTCCCCCCAGTGTGCTTCCATGTGTTGACAGTTCAAACTCTTCAATGTTCCTTCCTGTTGCTTCCCTATTGGGCCCCGACCGCATGCCACGTAGCATCGATTCACACCCATTCCTTGGCGGCCCCACATATGGCACAGTATCTTCGGGAGACCTCCACGTGTCTTCACCATGTATGTTTTCATCGCAGTACTAATAATTTTTTTGTCAGTAGGTCAATATTATGGCATTTCAATGCAAACAATCAGGGGGAGCTTCTTGTTGCAATGTGTCTTTAAGTATTTGAATTGCCAGGGTCTTTGATTGTTGGGAATGCAAAGATATTCTAATATCCATGTGATTAACACAAGGAGATATATGACACATATTTATTTGGTTATCACTGAAGTAATGATTTGTTGATAATATTTGATTCTTGATTTTTTTATTCCAGATGGTTACAGTGTTGGTTGGTTTTAGTTGTTTATATTCATTGCATCTCACATTCTCTTCTTTTATTTCTTGTCATTGAGGAAAAAAGGGGGAGAGATGATATGTGTTTTTCCATCAAGGACAAAGGGGGAGTTTGTTGGATTTCAGTTGTTTATGTGCTAGTTTGTCCTTGATGCCAAAAATATTTTATGGGGTTCATGACATCACTGGTTCTATTCTTTGGATTGACAAGCTACATGTCAACATGATATGCAGATTGGTTTAGATGATGTTGGTTGGTGAATATTTCTTGATTGGTATTGTGATGTTACTAACTTTGGCTATAATGGTGTTCATAACTAAATTCTTGAGATATTTGTTTTTGACTCAGTTTAGTTGCTTTAGCATCATTGACATTACTGTGGTCTTTGCATTTCAAGTGTTTCAGATTGTTCATTTAAGGAGATCAACCATGGTACTCAGGTCTATGGCACTGTAAGTTGATCTTGGTAGTATGGATAGGCATGGTATGGCATTAAACATGCATGGTATGGCATTAATTGTTTTAGATATATTCTTGGCCTATAGATCCTTGTTTTTTCCGTTGTTGTGACACTTTGGTACAATGTCAACTATTGTGCAATTTTTTAACAGGAGTGTTTATTGGTCTTCAATGCTAGGCTTTTAGCCATAGCAATTATTTATGAGGCATTTTCTTAAGGTGGTTTATTAGATCTCATTGCAATCTAAATTGTCAAAGAAACTGACATTATACAAGTCTCTTGAGAAATTTATTCAAGAAAGGTTTTATTAAAAGTCATTTTGAACAAGGTGTTTTTGGCTTTGATTGGAATATTTTTATTAAGGTTTTGAGCTTTAAACAAAGTCATATTATCATTGGCATGTGAATTTTGGGAAGGTATTTATACCATGTATTACATGGTTGACATCTCTTGTAAAAGGAATTTGTTTAGTTTATACTTCTAATGAGGTATCAGGTAGGTTAATTTGGTTAGCATTTTGATCACATTATTTTTGTTTGTCACATGGCAGCGACTTCATTTGACTTTTGATTACCATATAATAAGGTATCGAGTTTTAATTTGAGTTGGGAAGTATTGAGACACATCGTATATGTGACTTTGCTTCATTAGTTGTATGGTGACTTGGCATTGGTAGTGAATGGTTGGTTATGATGTGGAATATTTTTATCAACATACGTGGCTGAAGACTTGTCATCGGTTTCAAAAAGCATAATAATGGTTTATTAATTATTGTGTTTTGATTTATTTCAAACTTGAAAACATCATTATGATTGTTATAGTCTTCAACATACTTGAAAGAAAGAAATTTAGGGCAATATCATTTTGAAGGGTTTGGAACCCTAGCCTCCATGAGGATGTTCTGTTCTCATTTGTAAATTTGTTCTTCTTTGGCCAACACTAGAGGAGTTAACTGAGTTCGTTGCAAGAATGGATAGCAGGTTATGAGCTAGAAAGAGCTTGGTAGTTGATAAGAAAGTGACAATGGCTCCTTCAGCTGGGTAGTTGAGGTTGGTTTCAACGGTCTTTGTTTGGTATTTGTTTGATTTCTTCATTGCATAATCGGGTATTACTTCTGTTGTTTGAAGAAAGTAAGAAAAGGCAGTTGATGCTTCTTGAAGCTCAAATCATAACAAAAAAAATTGTATGGGTGTATAATAATTTTTACAGAGGTTATTATTCTTGAAAGAGTTAGTTGAAAAATCTTTAGGGTTCTTTTCTTGTAACCCTAACTCGAGATGGTTTACAGTTATTCAAACTACATACATAGATTCAGTGGTTAATGTTTTTGAAACCCTTGTTTTTTCCCTTTAGAAAAACATTAAGGGTTATTGCATTTAGTTGAAAAAAGAAGCAATTATTCCAATCTGGAAACTTCAATGGAATTTCATGAGTACATATGTGTATAAAATAGTGGTTGATCACTGTTTTGTTATCAATGCTTTTAACAGAGTTATCATGCTGAATGTGAATACATAATTCTCTAATTGAAGTTTTTCAAGTACGATGCAAAACATAGTATATATTTGATATGTTTGGTATTTTAGAGATTCCAGAATAAATCTTTAAGATATTAAATGTATTAAAATGAGAGTAATATGTGAACTGAATAGAAACATGGTAACCCTATGATATATTATTGTTCTGAGTCCTGTACAGGGGTTGTTGCTCCTTGGAATGGGTGTTCCTAAATGTATAAGGGGATGGTGCTCCTTGGAATGGGTGTTCCTAAATGTATAAGGGGTTGGTGCTCCTAGAGTGGGTGCTTTAAGGTTTTCCAGTAAGGCATTGTAAACAGTGAGTTTTGAAGTTAAGCCAGTGAGGCATTTTTGGAGTGGTTTCTCTACCCCAAGAGGGTTTTCCACTCATCGAATTAATGGTCGTATGGTCTCATTGCTTTGATATAACAATGGTTCAAGGTTGTGATGTTTTTTGTGAGTGATTGTCCTTATTAGTTCATAGTTAAATGATTGCCTCTTTATTTCTGCAAATGCTTATATCGGAATGTCATGCACAAATGTTTTGTTATTGTTGTGAACTCTGATACAAGAGAAAGTATAAAATTATTCATTTGGTTCAGTCTATATCTTAATTCATGTCAATGTTTAATTCATATGCATAACTCATGTTTAATGCACAAGTCAAGTCTGCTTCACAAACTGTTATTTGTCCTCTTGGTTCAAAAACAAACATAAATTCTTGGTTTTGAAAAAGATTGAAACTTTCATAAATCGCTGATTCACCCCCCCTCTCAGTGATTTCAGTCTTCCAACAATTGGTATCAGAGCATAGGGTCCTCATATATGTCTAATCCACCTAGGATTGGTTCTGGTTTTGGGAGTCTGTCAAACGTGTCACAATCTCAAGAAAGTACTTTTGTTTGAATGATACAGACTATGTGTTTTATGGAGACATATCTAGTTTCAATTGATGTTGGTGTATAGAGCCATACCTTTGTATAAGTCTAACCAACTTAGGGTTTCCTGGTCATGGAGTATTCGTTATGGCTAAGTGAAAAATAAGCAAAGGTGAAAAGAAAACCACTAGTGTCAAGCAAAAAGTTGATCAATCAATCCCTGTCAAGTCTAGTGAAGTTTTGTCTCAAGAATTACCCCTGCCAATTGATACTAAAAGTGGTATTATAGTTGGTGAAGTAGAAGATCACTTAGTAAGTGACTTTGAACAAGAATTTGGTGAAAAATAATGCGAAGGTGATGAGTTTGAGGTTGATTTGGAAGGAGAATTGCTTGTTGCCTTAGATGAACTTAAAAGGCTTAAACGAGAAAATCGGGAACTTCAGGTACAACTTCAAAAGAGTATTGATACTAATAAGGTATTAAACCAAAACTATGATAAATCTGAAAAGATTATTGAATTTATGAAAGTTCAAATGGTTGATATAACAAGGACTGAAGAGGTATTATAAGTCAAGTTAAAAGACAAGGATAAATTATGCAATCAACTAGAAAATGAGGTTGCTTCATTAAATAAATGTTCAGATAATGATTCCTTGTTAAAAGAACTAACTCTTAAAGGCAACATGATTATAAGTCAGAAAATTGAAATTGAAGAATGTAAGAGGATAGTAGATGTTGTAAGGTCTAATTTGGAGGTTAAAAAGATTGAATGTCTAAAAATTGAAGGATAAGTAGTTGCATTAAGGAAAGATCTTGAAAGTGTCAAGGTTCAATTAGGTAAAAATCAAAAATTTGATCGTAATACTGATCTATTGAATGAAATGTTGAACATGCACAAGCATTCTAAGGATCCTACAAGATTGGGATATGAGGTTGGACAAAGTTCTGTCGAAGAATCTAAAAATGAGTCAATGTTTTCCACTGCAGATGGAAAGAGTCTTGCATTCAAGCAAACATTAAGAATGAAGGTTGATCTTGGTTACCATATTTCTGCACCGAAGGATAAAACTGATGCTAGAAGACAATTTAAAGGTATTCACAAAGAAAGGATAAATGTTTTCAGATTTTCACATCCTTGGCATGATCAGTCATTTAGGTACAATCATAATTTTCAAGGATATTGCTATGCTTGTAATGAATTTTTTCATAAGGCAATTGATTGCATGATATGGTCAAATAAAAATCATTCTAATGTCTCTAGAAATGAGAATGTGGTGTGTTACAATTGTAACAATTTTGGTCACTTAAGAAGAGATTGTAGAATGAATAAAAGTGATAATTATGTAGGGAACAAAGTTGGAAATGTCTATAGGAAGTCTTTTGTTCCTCAGAACAATCATAAGATAATTTGTTTCAGATGTAATAACGTTGGGCATAAAACACAGCAATGCAGATTTAACACTTTAAACAAACAAATGAAAAAGTTTACATTGGTGTGGAGAAGAAAGAGTAATCAAGATGACAAGAAGAGCAATAAAGATGAATTTGTGAAAAATCCTTGTGCACTCCTTGCACATGTGATTTCATTTAGGTCCTGAGAAGAAGAAAAGACTCATGGGGAGTTTATTATGGTAACATATTTTACCCCTGTGAAGTCAAGACTGAGGTATGACAACATGCAACTGCTATTGGTGGTATAAGAAGTAAAGAAAAGATTTGTAAATGTCAAATTTTCATTATGTTTTATTCTAGTTGAATTGATTATGAAGGTCTACATATGATTCTCATAATGATAATGGAGGTATATGTTGCTGACAAGTTCAAAAGAAGTAAATATCCAACTTGTTAAATAAGAGATCTCAAATATTGATAGTTTTGGACATGACAAAGATCATCATGCTTAGTAGATTTGTTGTTACAGGTTGTTAAGTTTTATGTGCTGATTTGATGGAGCCTTTAATTTCCTATCATTCAGGCAACATGAAAAGTAGTTCTCACCATCTTGTATGTGTTTCCACTAACACATTCATTGCAAGAATTCATGTTTGAAAGTACATTGAAAATTCTTTGACGAGTTTGATGCTTTGATGCCTCAATTCTTAAGGCACAGGTATGAGTTTGATAGGAGTAATTTTTTTGTAAACTACATCACGTAGTTTGATGACTATAGTCATAATGGTGACAGATCTTCTGTAGTTGAAACACGTGTTTAGAAAGTGAACTAAAGATTGCTTAAGAGTTCAATGCTTGAAAAGAACTACATGTTAGGATAGTGACATTTGTTGCTTGTTTATCAGTGTACTTGAAAAAAAAATTCTCATGGAAAGTGGTATATAGGTAACCATAGTGATTGTGAAATATCAGTTGATTGAAGGCAGTTGTGTGATACTTTTCTTTGCTAGTTTGCTCTTTTTTTTTAGTTGCAGTAGTGCACAACACAACTCATTCATCCAAAATCACTTGTTTTGAGTTGCAATGAAAAAGGCATATTATCTTGCATAATATTCAATCTAATACACAAGTGGTATAACAGTGGTAGCTTGGACAATGAACTTGATAGTGATTTGAAGGAGTAATGGTTTACTTTGGTTCACATAGTGGTTTTCATAACAAGTATTGCTATGAATTAAGAAGATCTTACATAATATTCAATCTAATACATAAGTGGTATAATAGTGGTAGCTTGGATAGTGAACTTGACAGTGATTTGAAGGAGTAATGGTTTACTTTGGTTCATATAGTGGTTTTCATAACAAGTATTGCTATGAACCAAGAAGTAAAAGACAACATGAATGATGTTTGCACAAAATTGGTCCATTCAATGAAAGTGATTGTTCTCTAAACTAATAAAACTGGCAATGTTATAAATGGTTTTTGATGCTTTGATGACATCATACTCTTTTATGATGGATAGGAAAACATACTCTTCTATGGTGGGTAGTGAGTTTGGTGATGAAATTGGATGGAAAGTGGTAAAGTCTTGTTGACTCTTTTTTATTGTACAATACTTGCATGCATACTGAATTTGTTGGTGGTACCGTGTCTTGAATGTATCTTACCATGATTCACATGTGTGTGAATGTCAATAAAAGTGCCTAGACAATTTAGTAGCAGTTTTTGTTTTCAATGGTCAGTTATATTGCGCTTGGAAAAAGATAACACTTTTGGTTATAACAATAACAAGAGAAATGCCATGGATCAAAAGGTGATAGTGTAAAGTATAATGCATTGTCATGTCAACATAATTCTGTAGTGTTGTGTTCTTACTTTGACAATACACATTCAGTTGATGCATTGTAAAATGTTATGACAGCATAAGTGTTTCCATTGCAACAAGCCTATACTGTTGAAGTACAAGTTGAGAGTAAATGAAAAGTCCAGTAGATGTGCATTGTGAGCAGCACTAATGCAATAAGGTAGTACTAATAATTTTTTTGTTAGTAGGTCAATCTTATGGCATTTCAATGCAAACAATCAGGGGGAGCTTCTTGTTGTAATGTGTCTTTAAGTATTTGAATTGCCAGGGTCTTTGATTGTTGGGAATGCAAAGATATTCTATTTATCCATGTGATTAACACAAGGAGATATATGACACAAAGTTATTTGGTTATCACTGAAGTAATGATTTGTTGATAATATTTGATTCTTGATTTTTTTATTCCAATTGGTTACAGTGTTGGTTGGTTTCAGTTGTTTATATTGATGGCATCTCACATTCTCTTCTTTTGTTTCTTGTCATTGAGGAAAAAAGGGGGAGAGATGGTATGTGTTTTTCCATCAAGGACAAAGGGGGAGTTTGTTGGATTTCAGTTGTTTATGTGTTAGTTTTTCCTTGATGCCAAAACTATTTTATGGGGTTCATGACATCACTGGTTCTATTCTTTGGATTGAAAAGCTACATGTCAATATGATATGCAGATTGGTTTAGATGATGTTGGTTGGTGAATATTTCCTGATTGGTATTGTGATGTTACTAACTTTGGCTATAATGGTGTTCATAACTGAATTCTTGAGATGTTTGTTTTTGACTCTGTTTAGTTGCTTTAGCATCATTGACATTACTATGGTCTTTGCATTTGAAGTGTTTCAGATTGTTCATTTAAGGAGATCAACCATGGTACTTAGGTCTGTGGCATTGTAAGTTGATCTTGGTAGTATGGACAAGCATGGTATGGCATTAATTATTTCATATATATTCTTGGCCTATAGATCCTTGTTTTTTCCGTTGTTGTGACACTCTAGTGCAATGTCAACTATGTGTGCAATTTTTAAAAGGAGTGTTTATTGGTCTTCAATGCTAGGATTTTAGGCATAGCAATTATTTATGAGGAATTTGCTTAAGGTGGTTTATCAGATCGCATTACAATCTAAATTGTCAAAGAAACTGACATTATACAAGTCTCTTGAGAAAGTTATTCAAGAAAGGTTTTATTAAAAGTCATTTTGAACAAGGTGAAAGTCATTTTGAACAAGGTGTTTTTGGTTTTGATTGGACTCTTTTTATTAATGTTTTGAGCTTTAAAAAAATTCATATTATCATCGGCATGTGAAGTTTGGGAAGGTATTTATACCATGTATTACATGGTCAAAATCTCTTGTAAAAGGTGCATTCATTTACTTTATACTTCTAATGAGGTATCAGACATGTTAATTTGGTTAGCATTTTGATTGGCATTTTGATCACATTATTTTTGTTTGCCACATGGCAACAACTTCATTTGAATTTTGATTACCATATAATAAGGTATCAGGTTTTGATTTGAGTTGGGAAATATTGAGACACAACATATATGTGACTTTGCTTTATTAGTTGTTTGGTGACTTGGCATTGGCAGTGAGCAGATGGTTATGATGTGGAATTTTTTTGTTGGCATACGTGGTTGAAGACTTGTCATCGATTTGAAAAAGCATAATAATAGTTTATTAATTATTGTGTTTTGATTTGTTTCGAACTTCAAAACATCATTATGATTATTAAAGTCTTCGATAGACTTGAAAGAAAGAAATTTAGGGCAATATCATTTTGAAGGGTTTGGACCCCTAGCCGCCATGAGGATATTATGTTCTCAGTTGTAAATCTGTTCTTCTTTGGCCAACACTAGAGGAGTTAATTGAGTTCGTTGCAAGCATGGATAGCAAGTTATGAGCTAGCAAGAGCTTGGTAGTTGATAAGGAAGTGACAATGGCTCCTTCAGTTGGGTAGTTGAGGTTGGTTTCAACGGTCTTTATCTGGTATTTATTTTGTTTCTTCATTGCATAATCAAGTATTACTTCTGTTGTTTGAAGAAAGTAAGAAAAGGCAGTTAATGCTTCTTGAATCTCGAATCATAACAAAAAAAACTGTATGGGTGTATAATAATTTTTACAGAGGTTATGATTCTTGAAAGAGTTAGTTGAAAACTCTTTAGGGTTCTTTTCTTGTAACCCTAACCTGAGATGGTTTACAATTATTCAAACTACATATAGAGATTTAGTGGTTAAAGTATTTGAAACCCTTGGTTTTTCCCTTTGCAAACAAATAAAGAGTTATTGCATTTAGTTGAAAAAAAATAGTTATTTCAATCTGGAAACTTCAATCGAATTTCATGAGAACATATTGTTGTGCCTTTAGCACACACGCCCCATTTGAAATGGGGACCCTCCCTTGTGGCATTTGTTGGGTCACTTTTTGTGGCCTTGTTTTACGTGCCCCTATTTTGAATCCTAAGTGATTAAGGGGCTTTTGAAGAATCATCTCGCATCAATCACATTTTGCCCCTGCCCAAAACTTTTTTGTCCTTGTTTGAATTGACATCCTTGGGATGGTGCAGGTCGAGACTTGTGGGCCGCCATGTGCGGAGGTCTCGTGTGCCTCTGCCTTTCTGAACGAGGGATGCTTGGCATCCTCCTGCCTTGTGGGACCCGAACCCCTATCTTCTCTTTTGGGTCTTGGTCTTTCTAAACGACAAACGCTTGATGACCATTCGCATATCAGACTTTGCCAACCCCAGTGCCGCCTTGAAATGACCAATCCACCAACCCATTGACCATCGTACGAGTATTGATTGTGGGAATTAAATGCACAAAACCCTATATATATGCCTGACAACCTGTCATTTTCAACAAAATTCTTTGCAGAGTGGAGACAGAGTGCCGTCTGCAGCCACTGTCGCACCTGTAGCTCACGTCCGCCACCCAACATTCATTCTGCATGGTGTTCATCGTCTCTCTCATCAGGATCATCAAGTATGTCCGCTCTTTTTCCATGCCTCCATTTCCTTTCAAAAATGGCTATGTACATTGAATGTAAAACTAGTCAAAATGTCAAATTTTTGTGAAGAGCGTCCTCCCTGAGAAACCGACAAGTTGAAATATCGTGAGAACCTTGGAATCTCAACGAGAGCCATTTGGAGATTATCAGCACCCTCGCTATTCTTGAGGAGTAGCATCCTAACTCCTCGGGGATGCTTCGTCCACCTGGCCGTCCCTTTTTAAAAAATCGCAAACCATTCTGAGTCGGCCATCGACCTCCTCGGGCCTGCTTCTATAAGGAGGCCTCCACTCTTGGCAGTCCAATTTCCTAGGATACATATCAAATGTGCCTCAAATGCACCATCCACCAACTCCTACAGACCCATCTGTGTGGGTCTCCGAAAGACTTTCTCCCTTTTGAGAAAGTCATTTTGAACGACTATCGTCACGCGTCATTCTGCCTAGCGGAACCTGACCAGGCGATTTAACCATGACAAAACTTAAAGCTGAAATCGCTCATCAGTTGCAACTCTTGGGCCCGATGGTGCTGGTGTTCATCCACTCATGGCCCTTTCGAAACCGCCATTTCAAATGGCCTTCCGGATCCGCCATTCCCTTGGTCGGATCTCGCATCCCCCTTTTCCAGTCAAACTTTGCAAAATCCACGGCAGAGAAATCTCCAACCATTGTCTCTCTCAGGTCTTCTAACATTGGCCTTCGTCCACCCTCGATCATTTCTCATGCTATTTCAAATGGATGAATATTTTCATCCCCCTGACCATTCGTTCCAAATGTTGTTGACAATATGTGAAAATGACTAACTCTCGCGCTCTGCGGGTAGGTTCTTGCAGACCGCCACATGTGGAACTCCATCACCCCCTTGCCATTCTGAATGGCCTCCAATCTGCGTCTTCCCACACTATCGATCCCGCACCTCCATTCTCCGTCAAGCTAAATCGAAACCAATCAACGAACCAAACGAATAAATGACGTTAACCCTCTATGGACCCGACTCAACATAAATCCATGTGTGGGCTGTCATGCCCTCTTCGCCATTCCAAATGCATAACTCTTTGTGTCTTCTCAAGTCTCTTGGCCCATGTGCCCCAATCGTCCTTCACCTCCAAGGACCCCGCATTGTAGAGCTCCGTCCTACTAGTGTCATTTCAACGACAAATACAAACAACTACTAGCATAGGGAAGTCTACACCCCTGGGCCTGCATTGCACAATTTCCCTCAAGAAAAAGGAGAAGGTGATATTTAAAGGGATTTTATACATGACTATTTGATCTAATGTTGTTTTGCAGGGTGTCAGCTAGCGTTCCTTGTATTTCTTCATTATATCATTTACTGCCTCCTTTGGTTGTAAGATAGATAGAACCTGCTGCTAGAACCTCGGGGGCGGTTGCAGAAAAGGATAAAGGAAAGAAAATTGCAAAGGCTCCCTAGGGGAAAGAGGATAAGGATCAAATCAAGTATAAATTCTAGGGGGAGCCCCTTAGCTCCAAAATCCTTACTGAGTGGAAAGACATTTTAGATACAAACTTGGGGCATATTGACCTCGGTGAGTTTAAGTAAAGGGTGAGGAGAAGTCCTAAGAGACAAAACGCCCGAAGGATCAGAGGAAGTGGGTTGGCCAAGGCCCCAGGATTCCCATCAGCCCTTATCACCCTTGAAATTGTAATGGCGTGTAGAGAGGCCTACCAGGCATAAAATAGAACCATCGTGGATAGGGATGGAAACATATTTGCTGACTTGTCCGCCGAATCTATCGGGAAAACCTTCCACGTCCCCATAGTTAGTCAAATGGAGTAGGCTACCATAGAGTACAACAAGTGGGATGAAGATCCCCTTAAGTGCAAGAAATTAATTAACTAACATTAGATGAAGGATAAGAGGGGCAGTGCCAATAAGGTTCCTTAGGAATTATAGCCCAACAACTTCTTTGAGGATTATCATGATTTGGTGACCCTTCTGAGAAGGGTCATGGGTCTTCCAGCCATTTCTTTCTTTCAAGAATGGATGTTTTACTTTATTGAGGAAATCATCCGGGGGAAAACTTACTTCTACTGGGAAGGAATGATTAGTGAGTTCCTACATGAGCAGTTTATGGCAGTAAAGAAGACCTCTAAGTTTTATATGACATCTTATCTTGTGTATTTTCTCGCCGGCCGTGCCCAGTACCGAGGCCTATTTGCTACACCAAATCTAGATCCGTGAACAGAGCTGAAAGTATATGAAAAGTACCCTCAACTTCAATATATAAATTTCAAGAGGAAATAATATAGAGTCAATGATGCCTTCATAGGCCATGTCATCATATTTCTTGGAGGCGATCCTGAAAGAATAATTTGACACAATGCCAACGCCTTCATTCGTTGATTCGGATTCCTATTCATTTAATTTCTAAAATTTACTTATATCTGAACCGAGGGGTTTTTAGACAAACCATACAGATTGCCCTGGTATCCCAATGACCAAATAATATTGCTTGAAGTCTCTAGGAAGCTACAAAGATCACATTCCCTTTTGAGTGATAAGCATAGAGCAGGGGTTCCATATCCTCTTACCTTCGGACAAAGGCAGTATGAACTCCACACTTCCCAATGCGTATACAACTCTGACAAAGAGCTGAGTGAGTATAACTCGAATTTCTATGCTGCTAGGCCCCAGATGGACCCGTAACAAAAACTGAGGAAGATGGTGGGGGTAGAATATGCCCACTTGCATAGTGTCAAGGAATTCTAGGCAAACTGCAAAGATGAAAAGGAGGTTTGTATGTGGCAGTATATGCACATGACGACTTACTTCATCAAAATGGTAAAGTTATTTCTTGTGCTAGAACAAGTAGTAGAAGAAGAAAGCACCATAATAGACCCAAGACATAATGCTATTGCCAACCTGCCATTTCTGGAAATAGATTGGAATGAAGAGGAGGTCGATGACCTAGATGCTATCACTAAACCTGTTGAGGCAAGGAATAAGCAATGGATTCATAGACAAGTTTCCCAATTGAAGCAGCAGGGTGTAGAACTTACATATGTTGAGCCCAAGCATCCACATAAGGGAAAAACTGATAGTGTCGCTGCTAAGGAAGCCTTGACAGGAGAGACCTCATTATCTCCCCCCATCACTAGATCGAAGAAAAGAAAGGAGACAACTAAGGATCAGCCCAAGTCAATGGGGTCTCCAATAAGGGCTACAGAGTTCAGAGCTTCGAAAAGGCCGATAAGATCGAGTGGTCTCGTGGGAATGCCCTTCATATAGGAGGATCCTCTTCGTGAGGGAGAAGAACAACCAAAATACCCTCCTATCACATCCTTTTCCATGTTCTCCGCTACTGTTGTTACCACCTTGCTTATCCCATAGGCAACAATTCTTTCTTCTCTGCCTGCGGTGGAAATTTCTGTCCACCTTGCCTCCACCTCTCCTATCTCGCCAGTCATAACTGTAGACTCTTCTTCAGCCACTACCTCCCCACTTTCTTTGTCCTCCATGTCTCCAACACTATCTATTCCAACTTCCACCATGACAACCACAATGCCTACTCTTACACTACCAAAGTCCTTTACCAAATATATACAGAATATGCCATCGGAGCTTTGTGGGATGTTCGCGAACCCAACGGTGTAGGATGCCATTACTTAGAAAATAATTGGACTCCTAGTTCCTCCTCCTCCTACCGAGATTCCCTCGATGGAAGCCACCATGCAAATTTATAAGGAGTTGGATAGACAATAGAGGGAGGTAGCCAAAAGGGTGGAAGAGGAGTCTGATGATTATCACGAGCATCCCTTGTTTGAGCGCCTAGTAATTGATGAGGTCATCTATAAATCCTTTGAGTCAAATGGTGAGGATTCAGGTGCAAATATTATTGAAGATACCTTTGATCCTAATATTGAAGAAGAAATCTCCCAATAGCTTAAGGAAATTGAAGACAAAGAGGCTGAAAAACAACCTATCCTTGAAGAGAGGGTTGCTGGCACAGAGGAAACTAAGACTCCAATGAGAGAGCATGATCAAGGGCTTAAAGCTGATGAAGAGGTGTCTCTTCATGATGAATGAGAGAAAGAGAAGGAAGAGGGTAAGCCTAAAGGATAGGCGAAAGAAAGGGAAGATGAGGAGCATGAACATGAAGAAGAGAATGAAGATAGCCCCTAGAGGCATGAGGCTTCCATATCCCCTAGGAAAGTAACTGTGATTGTGCATGATTTAGATGAAGAAGAAGGGGAAAGGTTGGGAGAAGATACCTTGGGAGATAAAGCATCATAAATGAAGAAAACTCAAGAGGAAGAGGAGAGTCATGAATCTCCTAAAAGAGAAATTCAAATACCCAAGTGGCTTGGAAAGCAGTTAGAAAAGAAGATTCCAACCCTAACAGATCCTAAAGGAAGATTGGAGGCCATCCTGGCTCGGGCACAGATCAACACTAAGAAAAAGAAGATGCCAAAGGTCAGATCCCAACTAACCATGGATGGCTAGGGGTCAAGAACCATGCTAATTGCCACCCCAGTAGTGGGTGAGGAAGGGATTAGTTACAAAATCTCTAACATAAATCTTGGTACAACCACAAGGGAGAAAAAGATAGATCACCTCCAAGGATCCGTTGCAACCATACTGCAACAAATGAATAAAGACAAAAACACAAAAGATGAGTTGAAAGAATGGGTGGCTGATCTAACAACATACATACAACAATGGTCTTCAACTGATGAGCTCCCCACGATGTCCATGGCTACTCTACTGCTGCTCTCAACATAACACATCATTAAATTAGAGAAAAGAAAGAGTTGGACTAAGGCCACCGAGGACTGGTTCCAAAGGGTCCTTTACACTAGAAATATGGGCATCGGGTGTGCTGTTAAAACAACAATTTTTTTTTTGGATGTGCGAAAATACCTTGAAGACATAAAGAAGACTTGCACGAACTTTCTAGAAGTATATGAAATCACACACCCTAAGGTTGAGGCAATCCTCAAACTGCCCGGGAAAATAGTGAAGAAGGAGCTAGCAATGGTTGAGAAGGATCTCTGGCTCGTTGAGAATTGGAGGTTGGGCCTTGAGCACATGAAAGAGATATTGGAATGGGTGCTTCATGAAGTAGAGCAAGACCTTGATTGGATGAAATAAATCAGGGGGCATGTGAAGAATACTTGAAACTAATGACAAATTATGATATGCCCATCGTTGAGATGCATCCTGAGAAAGTGAGGCCCCATTTCCATAAGAAGATGGAAGAAGGAAAAGAGGGCAAGCTTAGAGTATATTTCATGAGATTTTCTGCTCATGCCTTCACCCAATCAAAACAAGTGCTATAAAATACAACCAAGTGTGATGGAGACTGGGAACCGATCACTCGCAGATCGAAGAAGTTAAATTTCCAAGTGCTCAAGTTCGATATCTTGGAATAGGATAAAATTCGTCCCTTGGTTGAAAAATTCATGGAATATGCCACACTGCAAAAGGAAGCCAGAACACCTATTATAGATGATGAATTTCTCACTAAGTAGGTACAGCCAGAAAGGGAAAAAACAACAATCAGCTAATGGACAAAAGGGCTACAGTGTTGTCACCAAGGACAAAATAGGCTAAAAGACAAAATGTAATTTAAAATTATAAAATATTTGGGGGTAGGTGAAACCCTAATATAAAGTGAATGATGGCCACACAATGAGAACAAATCTTGGCCACATGTTTTTCTTTCTGAAAACTATAAATATGGGTCTCCTCCTCTCATTTTGTAGAAGTTGAGTTTTTGTAAAGGCATGTTGTAGAAATATCAATAGAAGTTCATTGGATTTTGGTGGATTCTTGTGTTTCTATTGCACGTTACATGGTTTATCTCCCATAGTTAGATGATTTAAAAAGATTTACTTTTTTCTTTGAATTGTTTCAGTTTTCTTTGATAGAATAGTTAATGTTGTTCAATGGTTGTGTAGTTTTCTGTTGTGCTGATGCCTTTCTTGTCCATACTTTTGGCTATTTACTGATGGTAGATAGCTATGTAAAGTTAGTTTGGGTATAGATTAAAGTTTCTCCAAACTTCTATCTTTTATTCATGCATGCTCATGGTGAATGAATGGTTGAACATTTGCAGTCTTTAGAAGCTTGCACAAATTTCATGGTACTGTGCAGAAATCTAGTTGAGTGAAATTTTGTTTTAAGGAAGTTGTCCACAATAGAACCCTCCATGATTATTGTTCATTGCTAGTTGCAGATCCAGGAAAAAATTCCCTTCCCTACACCTTTTCTCTTTTCTTTTAATAAATAACCTATGCTAAGGTTCATTGCATAGTGTAAAGCCAAATCTCAAGTCAAGATAGGAGTTTAAGATTTCTGCACGAACCTGCAACAAATTGCATACCAACTTCCCAATTTAAGAACTCCATTCTAAGATCCAACTTCCTTCCAGGCTAACTTCCATAAGTTTTCCCTATGATTACCAGCAAAATGAAATCAAATACCAACTGAATAATTCCATGCATGTCATGACCTGACACCTGAGAGACCTTGGTGTAATTTTTAGCAACTTGTTGTTGGAGGCTGCCTTTCAAGAGAGGTGATGCACCTATTCATTACCTGTCTTGAGAAATTGCTAAAACACCCATCAACAAAACTGGCACTAGAAGGAGGGCACCTTTGGAGCTAAAATGGATTGAATTGGGTCTTTCTCCCTTAAAATATTTTATAGAATACTACGGTCTACACCAAACAAAGGGGAATTCCAAGAGCTACCACCCCCTACCTGAGCTAAGAGAGCCAAGAAAAGGGAAGCATCCACCTCCAACACATCCAAGTAGCCCATCTCTTTTTCACCATCATCCTCTTCTTCTATCCATTCGCCTTCATCTTCTCCTTCATCTTTGGCAGCACATTCTCCCACTCATCCCCTCCAAACACCCTTCCAGGCTGCCACTTCCCAAGGGATAGATGTTGCCCTCCAACCCAACGCCTTCCCATTTATGGGTGTTGTCTCGTTGGCTACTGCCCCTCTTCCGCAATCCCAAGTCAATCTGGCATGTCCACCTCCACCATCACCTCTTATGGCATGGTTGGAAAACAATCTATCTCCTTTGGCCTTCAACCTTTACCATGACATGCCAAAGAATCCAGAAAGCTTTTGCGCAAAGTTCAACCCTCAGGATCCGTAGAGGATAGCATAAGAGCACATAAAAATCTTCCAGATAGCCTTGAAGACCATGTAGATTATAGATGAATCTTTCCTTACTCCTTGGGGGAAGAGGCCTTTTATTGGTATGTTCACTTGCCAATCAGGTCTATTGACACGTGGGACCTTCTGAAGGATGCTTTCTTGCAGAAATTTACTATCTCGATCAACCCTTCAGAATTGTACAAGCAGTTTATGTCCATCCAAAAGGAGATTAAAGAATCAATCAACTCCTTTAATGACTGGTTCCATAGGGCATACACTCGGTTACAAGCCCCATATGTGTTCACTGATGCAACTACTTTTCCAGTTTATTATGCAGCATTAGACAACCTCACTGCAACATTAGCGAAAAGGATGCAACCACCTCCTGCCAGATTAGTGGATGCCTATGCGGAGGCCATCATAGCTAGTAAAAACTTGGGACAAAATATTTACGGCCCGCTGCCCTCTTTGGGGCAGGTTGCTCATCCCATGCAAGTTCAAGGACTTACTTAGGCTCTGCAGCATCAGATGCCCCTCATGAATCTGGTGCCACATTTTCCTATAGTTCCTCACTTGAGACAACCAATGAACCAGGCACCTCTTGTTCCTCATTATTTTTTTCCGCAGCAGCAGTAGGTCCACTCTCAGCCACCCCAAGTGCTAGCCTACCTTCAAGCCTCTGATCTTCCGCCTGCTCACCAAAATCAGCCAGCGACGCAACCGGTTTTCCTTCAAAATTCAATGTCGTAGCCGAGTAGCTCAGAAAAGGACCAGATCTATGAGCTAACAAAAATGATTAAGAAAATTTCTATGAAGATGAATCACTTAAGGAATCAAAACAATGAGCTATAGGATTCACAGAGAAGCATCTAGGCCAACCTCAATTGGGACAGCGATGACAACCCTGACAATTGCGATGCTGGCACATCTTCCGGGTAGAATTATGAAAGAGGCCAAAACTTGGAACAAAAATTTGACAGAAGGCCTTGACTAAGGCAGAATCGAATGTGGAACACCTAGCCAAACAATGGCAGTGTCCCTACACCCTTGGACTAGCCGAACAACAATGACAAGACTATAAGCGAGGTCTACGTGGCTGAGGCTGCCTTGTTCGGCTTTTGCCACATTCACAAAACAAACTGACATTCAGAATTAGATTGTCCAGAATTCTAGACGGCTGCTGAAATTTTCTAGATTGAGGTTAAAAATGTCGTGGATAGCTCAGGATGCAGGGACATCGTCCCTTTCAAACCATATGAATCCTCGGTGTTTGTGGTTAACCAAGCCCCTTTCCCAAAGGGTGAGAGCAATGTGCTCGAAAAGGAAAATGCTACTACAAGAAATGATGAGGTAGATGAGGTAAGTACTGAAAGTCCTTTGGCTCAAATTTTTGATTCAGTAGAAATCGGTCCAATAGATGAGGAAGAGTTGAGAGAAGATGAATTTCAAATGTTCCACCAAAGGACTACCCCTTATGATATGAGGAATAGGCAGTCCGGTGGTTAGGTTGGTGGTCCTTTCACTACCTCCAACCCACCTAACAACTTCAACACCCCTCCCGATCCAAATGCTAGCAACAACCCAGGCTACCCGCACGTACCCATGTGGTAGTTTAACAAGAATAGGCAACAAAACCAAAATCAAAACCAACCCATGGGCTCCTCCCAAAATGCCCCTTATGATGTTGAAATTGAGAAAATGGGAGAATATATCATAGAGGAATTTAAGAAAGTCAAGTTAAGTGTGTCGGCCTTTGAATTGCTTAAGGTCCCAGCTATTAGGAATGCTTTCTTTAGAATGATCAATTTTAACCCTTCATCTGGATCAACCTAGGAGGCACCCACTAAGAAATTTTCTTTTGAGGACTCACAGAATGGGCCAGTCATTCGACAAGTTTTGAACAAGAAGACGAATCCACCTTCAAATCAATAGACAAATAAGCAATATACCAAGGAACTAGAACTGGTGCCAACCTAAAACAAAGGCAATGAAAAAGATAAAGGCTAGGTTGCCCAAGTGGATGTCTCTGGAGGACTATTTCAAGGTAAATTTGAAACTCCTCCCTTCCTGACCACTATCAGAGTATTTGGGAAAAACCTTCATAACTGTCTGCTCGACTCGGGATCCTTCATGAATGTCATGCCCTTGAGCATGTGTAAGGCTTTGGGAATAGGTCTGACTCCTTCCCACCATAAGGTGACAAACTTGACAAGACCAAGATCAACATAGTTGGGGAGATCAATCGAATACCCATGCAGATCTTTGTTCATCCAAGAATACAAAAAACCATCGACATTCAGGTGGCTGACATCCCCAACACCTATGGTATTATCTTAGGAAGGGATTTCACCTGAGCATTAAATGGATATGCCACCACAGAATACTCCCACTTGTGGCTACCATGGAAGGGAATGCCAAACCAAATCCGTATTGATTGGGAGCCACGCATGAATTTTATGATCACGTAATACAACAACACGAACGAACTGTTGTTTGCTGAAATGAAATTAGGAAATTACTGCCTCATGGTGTATTCAGATGAGTAGGAAGGTTATGAAGAAGATTCAGCTGAGGAAGTCCTTCTTGTATCCTGTAGTCCACCGGTTGGCTTGGCCCACATGCCTCAGAGCACGAAAATGCTAGTTGAATCAGACGACGAGGATCCCTGTGAGGATGATAACTTTGGATTGTTAGATGGATTCCAAGACTTCATAGAGAAATACGTGCAAGATCAACTCAGTTTTGTTGCCAAAATTAATTTTCAAGAACTCCTGCTGCCTAGTTGGTGCAGGGTACACAATGCTGCCCATTCAGAATTTGAGTGTTGTTTATGTCAGACAGCGATTAAGCACATCAAAGGACAGGTCGCTCCTAAGGGGGGGATTCAGTCAACACCTCCAGACCAGAGCCCTTTAGAATCTAGGCCACCTCCTAAGGTTGTTGAAATGAGGCCGCCATTAGAAGAAAAGATCAGATCTATTGATTCTAGGGTCAAAGACTCTTCCAAGTCTTGGACGTTGCGCTTTGATGGGTCCAAGTCCAAGCAGGGAGCCAGAGCTGACTTCGAGTTGATTATCCCCACAAGTAAATCATATTTGGTTGCTAATAGAATCCAATTTTACTGTACAAATAATGTAGCAGAATATGAGGCTTTAGTTCTTGGCCTCCTAATGGCATTAAGGAAGAAAGTCAAAATGTTGCAAGTCTTTGGGGATTCAGAGCTGGTTGTGAAGCAAGTAAGAAAGTTCTATTTATGCTATAACTGATGACTAACTAATTATAGGCATAGGGTATGGGACTTGTTAGAAAGCTTGGATACATTTAATATTTAGTTGATCCCATACTCTCAAAATTACACTGTTAATGCTTTAGCCCAAGCGGCTAGTACCCTGCAGCCCTTGTCATTATCTGGTCTCAAGAAATTTACTATTGAACTCACTTTTATTCCATTCATGTTGGATAACGTAGAAAATTTCTAAGTGTTCAATGATGATAAACATATTCTGGATTTCATCACTAGCTTCGATGTGTTCGCTACCCAAATAATTGATGACTGAGTCGAAAGAAGCTGAATTGGATATAGAAGGAGTCATCAACCTCAAGACCAATACTATTCCAAGGGGAATGGTTCAATTAGAATGAATTATCGACTTTGATCAGATCAGAGGACAAGATCAATAAGTAAAGAACTCCATCAGTGACTAGTGTGACACCTATAACCTTGGAATAATTGAGGATGCCAAAAATGTGTTTATTGGCAAGGTGTGCATGCTTGAAGAAAGGAGGGGCATCATGGAGGCTTTGTGGAAGTACCATGACATCGTTGGTTGGAGCTACAAAGATTTGAAAATGTATGACACGTCGATTATCATGCATACCATCCCTATCAAACCAGATGCAAAGCCATTTCAACAGTGGCAATGCCCCATCAATGCTTTGTTAGAACCAATCATTTATAAGGAAGTGCAAAAGCTGTTGCCTGCTAGGATTATTTTTCCAGTTAGGCACTCCATGTGGGTGGCCAATGTGGTTCCGGTAAAAAAAAGAATGGTGAAATCAGGTTATGTGTTGATTTCTGCAATCTAAACAAAGCTTCAAAAAAGGACAACTATCCAATGCCCTCATTTGATGAGGTACTGTCTATAGTTAATGGTTCCCAGATGATGTCTTTTCTGGACGAGTACTCCGAATACAATCAAGTCATGGTGCAGTATGAAGACTGACACAAGATGACATTCACCACCAAGTGGGGCACCTTTGCCTACAGACGAATGCCATTTGGGCTCATCAACACCAGCACTACCTTCTAACGTGCAATGGACATTGGTTTCAAAGATTTGATTGGAAAATGTATAATCATCTACATGGATGACTTAACTGTATTCTCAAAGCAATGAAGAGACCATTTTGTTGATTTGTGCAACGTTTTTGAAAGATGCCGAGAATTCGAGGTTTCCCTCAATCCAAAGAAGTGCATCTTCAGGGTCACTAAGGGAAAGATACTCATACATGTCCTCTCAGAGAAAGGAATCTCCATCAGCCCCGGGCGCATCTGAGCTATAATAAAGATCCAGCTGCCAGGTAACAAGAAAGAATTAAAATCTTTCTTTGGAAAGATAAAATTTGTCATAAAATTTATCACAGGATTTGTTGAAATTATCAAGCCGCTCAATGCCATGCTGAAGCAAGACACCAAGATTGAGTGGATTCTAAAAGTGAAGCAAGCCTTTGAAGAAATCAAGAAATAAATTGCTGATGCGCCTGTGTTGGTCAACCCCGATTCTCTGAAGCCGTTTTATATTTACTCGTTTGCTTCAAACCATTCATGTGCCAGTATATTGACTCAGAAAGATGGTGGCAGAAATGAGCACCCGATTGCCTTTATGAGTGCCCCCTTAAAGGACACTGAGCTAAGATACCATAATGTGGAAAAGCAAGCGTATGCTCTCATACGTGGAGTCAAAAAATTTAGGCATTACATCTTGAGAAATAAAGTGTTTTCCATCATGCCTGACCCAACAATAAAGACATTACTTATGCAAAATGAGTTGGGAGAGCGAAGAGCCAAATGGGTGACCCTACTGCAGGAATACGATATGGAAATCCAACCAATGAAATTGGTTAGAGGACATGGACTTACCCAAACAATAGCTGAAGTAGTAGCTGAATCTGGACTTGAACTTACGGTTCAACAAAACCAACTAGAGCATGTCTCTCCAAGAGAGTGGTACGATGATATAGTTTACTATCTGCTGAATCATAGATGCCCACCCCACTTGTAGGGAGTCCAAAAATGCACCCTTAGACTGGAGAGAAGAAACTACATGTTGCAAGGATTCATATTGTATAAGAGGAACCATGAGAGCGTCTACTTGAGATGCCTTGGCAAAGAGGAAGGAGATCGGGTTTTGAGGGAGTTTCATGACAAGTTTGGTATGGGTCATGGTTCCGGCCCCTCCATTGCACATCAAATGTTGAGAGCAGGATATTATTGGTGACAATCTTCAAGGATGCTCATAACCTTGTCCACATGTGTCACATTTTCCAGACTGTGGCATCCAGATAGAGGAATGTTGCTCTCTCGTTGCAACCAGTCTTGGAGGTAAGACCATCCACGCAATGGGGTCTTGAATTCATTGGCCTGGTAAGCCCACCATCCTCCGTGGGTCACAGGTACATTGTAACCACCTTTGATTACTATACTAGATGGACATAAGCTATTGCATGTAGGGGGCAATGTACCACAAAGGTAGTCACTGATTTGATTCAAAGTTTTATTTTAAATCATTTTGGTTGCCCGTATGCATTGGTATGTGATAATGGCCCCGCCTTCTCCTCACTTAGATTTTGTAGTTGGGCCTTTGATTATGGCATCACCCTCAATTTCTCATCCAATTACTATCATCAGGGGAACGAGCTTGCTGAATCCACCAACAAAAACTTGATCACTGTGATTAAAAAGCTGCTTGATACGAACCCCAAGGACTGGCACACCCAGCTCCTTTTTTCCCTTTGGGTAGATTGCACATGCCACAAGGCTGCCCTGAGTAATTCCCTGTACCACCTCGTTTATGGTTTGGAGCCTATATTTCCAATACACCTCAAAATCCCCACCTTCCAGTTCATCAACAAATTTTACGAAGAAGGGGATCGTAGAGAAGCCCGCCTAGCTGAGTTATTACATCTAGAAGAAGTGCGTCATCATGTAATAGAAAATTTCACCAAACATCAAGGCATCGTCAAAAGATGGTTCGATCGCCAAGCCAAGGTAAAGGCCTTTAGAATTGATGATCTAGTCCTATGCTGGGACAAGGCTCATGAAAAGAAAGGGGGACATCACAAATTTGACAAGCTTTGGCTTGGTTCCTTTCAGGTTTCTAATTTTTTTGGAGACAATGCTTTCCACTTGAAGACTTTAACCGGTGAAAATGTCTCATTTCTCATCAACAGACGACACCTAAAGCACTGCTTCCAAGCCTGAGCTCTTCCAGATTTGTTCATGTAAATATTTGTACATAGGTTAGGTTAGGTTTCCTTGCTTTGTTGTTTTACTTTTGTCTTGTTTTGCTCGTTTCCCGACTGTTTTGCTTTCAATGAAGGTGTCTCTTCATTTCTATCGTCATGGCCATGCTTGGCTCGATGAATGGTTCATTCCACTGCCTACCCTTGTTTGTTCTCTTGACAAGCTTTCATTCTCGACTATCAATTTCTGAACGCTTCTAGAAGTCGATTTCCTCCTTTGAACTGTGAACTAACCTAGGATTGTATCCTTGTTTGAATCATTTTACATTTATCATGGATCATACACAAAGCACACTTTAAGTGTTTTTAAAGAATTGTACGGTGATTACCAGGAGAGATGGTCAAGTGAAAAATCTTAAGTCTTCTCCAGTGACCACTATGATTTCCAAACCCATAGTGAGCTTCAATGCTTACACGGTTGAGCCAAAATAGAAGAAAGAATTATAAAAGAAATATCAGAAGAAAAGAAAAGAAAATTCAAAATTATGCAACCGTATGGGTGTACGAATATCTCTATCGGGGCTGTGGACGCCTGGTTGGCAGTAGAGATATGTTCATGGGGCCACAACGACAACTCTGTCGGGGATATGGACTCCTGACTGGAAGCGGAGCAATGTCTAGGTTACTTTTGTATCTTGCCCTGGTCCGATTAGTGATCTCCTATACAGTCTCTAAGGAAATGAAATGAACCCACCACACACACAATTCCATGATTACTCTATAGTACGATTCAACCTAGGATCCCATCCTCAACCTACTTCTTAGTTCATCCTTGGAAATTGGCCTCTGGTTTGTGAAACCAAAGATTTTGGGTCTTGAATGAATGTTTATCATTAGAACGCCAGGAGTGTTTCCCCAACAGAGTCACCATTTGTTGTGCCTTTAGCACACATGCCTCGATTGGAATGGGGACCCTCCCTTTTGGCCTTTGACGAGTCACTTTTTGCTGCCTCATTTTGCATGCCCCTATTTTGAATCCTAAGTGATTGAGGAACTTTTGAAGAATCATCTCGCGTCAATCACATTTTTTCCCTCCCCCAAATTTTTATGTCCTTGTTTGAATTGACATCCTTGGGATGGTGCGGGTCCGCACCTATGGGCCACCATGTGCAGAGGTCCCTTGTGCCTCTTCCATTTCAAACGGTGAATGCTTGGTGTCCTCCCACCTTGTGGGACCCGCACCCCTATCTGCTCTTTTGGGTCTTTGCCATTCTAAATGGAAAATGTCTGATGGCCATTCGCATGTTGAACTCCACCAACCTCGACGCTGCCTTGAAATGACCAATCAACCAACCCGTCGGTTACCGTACGAGTATTGATTGAGGGCATTAAATGCACAAAACCCTATATATACGCCTGACGACCTATCATTTAAAAAAAAATATTTAAGAGTGGAGTCAGAGTGTCATTCGTAGCCACCATCGCACCCGCAGCTCAGGTCCACCGCCCAACATTCATTCCACATGGTGTTCATCGTCTCTCTTGTTAGGATCATCGGATATGTTCGCCATTTTTCCGTGCCTCCATTTCCTTTCAAAAATGGCTATGTACATTGAATGTAAAACTAGTCAAAATGTTAAATTTTGGTGAAGAGCCTCATCCCTGAGAAACCCACAAGCTGAAATACTATGAGAACCTTGGAATCTCAACGAGATCCCATTGAAAGATTATCAGTGTCGCCACTATTCTTGAGGAGCGACATCCTAACTCCCTGGGCCTGCTTCGTCCACCTGGCCATCCCTTGTTAAGAAAAGGAAAACCCTTTTGAGTCGACTATCAACCTCCTCGGGCCCACCTCTGTGAGGAGACCTCCACTCTCAGCAGCCCAAATTCCTAGGATGCATATCAAATGCACCTCAAATGCACCGTCTACCGACTCCTGTGAACCCGTCTACGTGGGTCTCTGCAAGACTTTCGCCCTTTTGGGAGAGTCATTTCGAACGACTATCATCACGCATCGTTCCGCCTAGCGGAACCTGAATAGGTGATTTAACCATGGAAAAACTTAAAGTTGAAACCGCCCATCCACTGCAACTCTCGGGCCTGATGGTGCGGGTGTCAATCCACTCGTGGCCCTTTCGAGACGGCCATTTCAAATGGCCCTTCAGATCCACCATTCCCTTGGTCGGATCCCACATCCCCCTTTTCTGGTCAAGCTTTACAAAATCTCCAACTATTGTCTCTCTTGGGTCCGTCGACGCGGGCCTTTGTCTACCCTCAGTCGTTTCTCACACTGTTTCAAATGGGTGAATCTTTGCATCCCCACGACCGTCGGACCCCGTCGTTCCAAATGTTGTTGACAATGTGCCAAAATGACTAACTCTCGGGCTTTGTGGGTAGGTTCTTGCGGACCACCGCATGCAAAGCTTCGTCACTCCCTCGCTGTTATGAATGGCCTCCAATTTGCATCTTCCCACGCTGGGGATCCCGCACGTCCCTTCGTCGTCAAGCTAAATCGAAACCAATCAATGAACCAAACGAATAAACAATGTTAACCCTTTGTGGACCCGAATCAGCGGAACTCCATGTGTGAGTTCTCGTGCCCTCTTCACTATTCCAAATGACCGACTCTTCGCTTCTTCTCGAGTCTCTTGGTCTGAGTGCCCCAACATTCCTTCACCTCTACGGACCGCGCATTATGGAGCTCTATCCCTCTAGTGTCGTTTGAACGACAGATACAAACAGCTACTAGCATAGGGAAGTTTGCACCCCTGGGCCTGCATTGCACAATTTCCCTCAAGCAAAGGGTGAAGGTGATATTTAAAGGGATTTTATACATGACTATCTGATCTAATGTTGTTTTGCAGGGTGTCGGCTAGCAATCCTTGTATTTCATGATTATATCATTTACTACCTCCTTTGGTTGTAGGATATATGGAACCTCCTACTGGAACCTCGGGGGCAACTGCAGAAAATGATAAAGGAAAGAAAGTTGCAAAGGCTCTTCGGCGCAATGAGGATAAGGATCAAATGAAGTATAAATTCTAGGGGAGCCCCTTAGGTCCAAAATCCTTACTGATTGGAGAGACATTTCAGATACAAACTTGGGGCATATCGACCTCGATGAGTTTAAGCAAAGGGTGAGGATAAGTCTTAAGACAGAGAATGCCTGAAGGATCAGAGCAAGTGGGTTGGCCAAGGCCGCAGGATTCCCATCGACCCTTATTGCCCCTAAATTTTTAATGGCCTGTAGAGAGGCCTACCAGACAGAAATTAGAACCATCATGGATATGGATGGAAAAATCTTGGCTAACTTGACTGCCAAATCTATCAGATACACCTTCCAAATCCCCACAGTTGGTCAAATGGAACAAGCTACCATAGAGTACGACAAGAAGATGTGGGATGAAGATCCCCTTAAGTGGAAGAAATTAATTAACCAACACTGGCTAAAGGACAAGAGGGGCAGTGCCAATAAGGTTCCTCAAAAATTTTACTGTAGCGAATTCTTCAAGGATTATCATGACATGGTGACCCTTTTGAGCAGGGTCATGGGTCTTCCAATTGTTGCTTTCTTTCAAGAATGGATGTTTTACTTTACTAAGGAAATCATTCAGGGGGAAACTTACTTCTACTGGGAAGGAATGATCAGTGAGGCCTGCATGAGTAGTTTATGGCAATATAGAAGACCTCTAAGTTTTATATGACATCTTATCTTGTTTATTTGCTCGCCGACCATGCCCAGTACCAAGGCCTATTTGTTGCACCAAATCCATATCTGCGAACAGAGCTGAAAGTATATGAAAAGTACCGTTGGCTTCAATATAGAAATTTCAAGAGGGAATACTCCAGAGTCAATGATGCCTTCATAGGCCATGTCATTAGATTGATTGGAGGTGATTTTGAAAGAATAATTTCACACAGTTCTAGTGCCTTCATCTGTGGGTTCAGATTCCTATTCATTCAGTTTCTGAAGTTTACTTATATCCGAACCGAGGGGTTTTTAGACAAACCATATAGACTGCCTCGATATTCCAATGACCGGATCATATTGCTTGAAGTCTTTATGCAACTACAAAGATCACATGCCATTTTGAGTGATAAGCACAGAGCAGGGGCTCCATATCCTCTTACCTTCGAATAAGGGCGGTATGAACTCCACACTTCCCAATGTGCAAAGAAATCTGACAAAGAGTTGAGTGAGTATAACTTGAAGTTCTATACTACTAGGCCCGGGATGGACCCATATGGAAAATTGAGGAAGATGGTGGGGGTAGAATATGCCCACTTGCAAAGTGTTGAGGACTTTTGGGAAAACTGCAAAGATGAAAAGGAGGCTCGTATGTGGCAGTATATGCGCATTACAACTTACTTTTTCAAAATGGTGAAGTTATTTCTTGTGCCAAAACAAGTAGTAGAAGAAGAAAGCATCCTAATAGACCCAAGATATAATGTTATTGCCAAACTTCCATTGCTGGCAATAGATTGGAATGAAGAAGAGGTCGATGACCTAGATGCTATCACTAAACCTGTTGAGGCAAGGACTAAGCAATGGATTGACAGGCAAGTTTCCGAAGTGAAGCCGCAAGGTGTAGAACTTACATATGTCGAGCCCGAGCATCCACATAAGGGAAAAAATGATAGTGTCACTACTTAGGAAACCTCGACAGGAGAGACCTCGTCATCTCCCCCCATCACCAGATCCTAGAAAAGAAAGTAGAAAGTTGAGGATCAACTCAAGTCAAAGGGGTCTCCAATAAGGTCTACAAAGGTTGGAGCTTTGAAAAGGCTGAAAAGATCGGGTGGTCTTGTGGGAATGCCCTCCATATAGGAGGATCCTCTTCATGAGGGAGAAGAACAACCAAAATCCCATCCTATCACATCTGGTGCCATGGTATTCGATGTTTTTGTTACCACCTCGCTTATCCCACAGGCAACAATTCTTTCTTCTCTACCTGCGGTGAACATTTCTGTCCACCTTGCCTCCACCTCTCCTATCTCGCCAGTCATAACTGTTCTCTTCCTCAACCACTACCTCCCCACTTTCTTCATCATCCATGTCTCGAATGCTATCTCTTCCAACCACCACCATGACAACCACAATGCCTACTCTTACACTCCTAGAGTCCTTTACCAAATATATGCAAAATATGCCATCAATGCTCTGTGGGATGTTCGTGAACCCAGTGGTGCAGGCTGCCATTACCTAGATAATAACTAGACTCCTAGTTCCTCCTCCTCCTACCGAAACACCCTCGATGGAAGCCACCATGCAAATTTCTAAGGAGTTGGATAGACAATAGAGGGAGGCATCCAAAAAGGTGGAAGAGGAGTCTGATGATTATCATGAGCATCCCTTGTTTGAGAGCCTGGTAATTGATGAGGGTTTCTATGGATCCTTTGAGTTAGATGCGGATTTAGGTGCAAATATTATTGAAGAGACCTCTGATCCTGATATTGAAGAACTCTCCCGATAGCTCAAGGAAATTAAAGAGAAAGAGGCTAAAAAATAGCCTATCATTGAAGAGAGGGTTGCTGGCATGAAGGACACTAAGACTCCAATGAGAGAGAATGATCAAGGGCTTAAACCTAATGAAGAGGTGTCTCTTCATGATGAACAAGAGAAAGAGAAGGAAGAGGGTAAGCCTAAAGGAGAGGCAGAAGCAGGGGAAGATGAGGAGCATGAACGTGAAGAAGAGAAAGAAGATAGCCACCAGGGGCATGAGGCTACCATATCCCCTAGGAAAGTAATCGTGATTGTGCATGATTCAGATGAAGAAGGGGAAAGGTTGGAGCAAGACACATCGGGCGATAAAGCATAGCAAATGCAGCAAACTCAAGAGGAAGAGGAAAGCCATGAATCTCCCAAAAGAGAAATTCAAATGCGCGAGTGGCTTGGAAAGCAATTAGAAAACAAGATCCTAGCCCCAACAGATCCTAAAGTAGGATTGGAAGCAAGATTTGAGGCCATCCTGGCTTGGGAACATATCAACACTAAGAAAAAGAAGAAGCCAAAGGTCAGATCCCAGCTGACCATGGATGCCTCGAGGTGAAGGACCATGCAAATTTCCATCCCAGTAGTGGGTGAGGAAGGGATCAGTTACAACATCTCTACCATCAATCTTGGTACAACCACAAGGGAGAAAAAGATAGATCACTTCCAAGGATTTGTTGCAACCATAGTGCAACAAATGAATAAAGACAAAACCACCAAAGATGAGTTGAAAACGCAGGTGGCTGATCTAACAACATACATCCAGCAGTGGTATTCAACTGATGAGCTCCCCACGACATCCACAACTACTCCACTACTGCTCTCAACAGAACACATCAAAAAATTAGAGAAAGGAAAGAGTTGGACTAAGGCCACTGAGGACTGGTTCCAAAGGGTCCTTTACAATGGAAATATGGGCATCGAGGATGCTATTAAAAAAAAAACCAAATTTTTGGATGTGCAAAAATACCTTGAAGACATAAAGAAGACTTGCATGGACTTTCCAGAAGTATATGAAATCATGCACCCTAGGTTGAGGCAATCCTCAAACTGCCCGGGAAAATAGTGAAGAAGGAGCTAGCAATGGCTAAGAAGGATCTCTGGCTCGTTGAGAATTGGAGGTTTGGCCTTGAGCATAGGGAAGAGATATTGGAACGAGTGCTTCATGAAGTGGAGCAAGACCTCGATTGGGTGAAGGAAATCAGGGGGGCATGTGAAGAATACTTGAAACTAATGACATATTATGATATGCCCACCGTTGAGATGGATCCTGAGAAAGTGAGGGCCCATTTCCATAAGAAGATGGAAAAAGGAACAAAGGGCGATCTTCCAATAGATTTCATGAGATTTGCTGCTCGTTCCTTCACCCAATCAGAACAAGTGCTGCAAAATACAACCAAGTGTGATGGAGATTGGGAAATGATCACCCGCAGATCCAAGAAGTCAAATTTCCAAGTGCTCCAGTTTGATATCTTGGAATGGGATAAACTTCATCCCTTGGTTGGAAAATTCTTGGAATATGCCACACTGCAAAAGGAAGCTGGAACGCCTATTATAGATGATGAATTTCTCACTAAGTAGCTACAGTCAAGAAGGGAAAAAACAACAATCAGCTAATGGACAAAAGGGCTACAGTGTTGTCACCAAGGACAAAATAGGCTAAAAGACAAAATGTAATTTAAAATTATAAAATATTTGGGGGCAGGTGAAACCCTAATGTAAAGTGAATGATGGCCACACAATGAGAACAAATTTTGGCCACATATTTTTCTTTTTGAAAACTATAAATAGGGGTCTCCTCCTCTCATTTTGTAGGAGTTGTGTTGTTGTAAAGGCCTATTGCAAAAATATCAATAAAAGTTCATTGGCTTTTGGTCAATTCTTGTGTTTCTATTGCATGTTACATGATTCATCTCTCGTAGTTAGCTGATTTAGAATGATTTACTTTGTTGTTTGAATTTTTTTAGTTTTCTTTGATAGAATAGTTAATGTTGTTCAATGGTTGTGTAGTTTTATGTTGTGTTGATGCCTTTCTTGTCCATACTTTTGGTTGTTTACTGATGGTAGACAGCTGCATAAATTTAGTCTGGGCATAGATTAAATTTGCTCCAAAATTCTATCTTTTATTCATGCATGCTCATGGTGAATGAATGGTTTAACATTTGCAGTCTTTAGAAGCTTGCACAAATTTCATGGTACTGTGCAAAAATCTGGTTGAGTGAAATTATGTTTTAAGGAAGTTGTCCATAATAGAACGCTTCATGATTATTGTTCATTGCTAGTTGTAGATCCAATAAAATATTCCCTTCCCTACAATTTTCTCTTTTCTTTTAATAACAACATATGCTAAGGTTCATTGCACATTGTAAAGCCAAATCTCAAGTCAAGATAGGAGTTTAAGATTGCTGCCCGAACCTGCAGTAAATTGTATACCAATTGCCCACTTTAAGAACTCTGTTCTAAGATCCAACTTCCTTCCAACCTAACTTTCGTAAGTTTTCCCTATGATTACCAACAAAATCACATCAAATACCAATTGAAGAATTCCATGCATGTCATGACCTCACACTCGAGAGACCTTGGGGTAATTTTCAGCAACTTGTTGTTGGAGGTTTCTTTTCAAGAGAGGTGATGCACCTATGCATTACCTGTGTTGAGAAAGTGCTAAAACACCCATCAACACATGTGTGTAAAACAGTGGTTGATCACTATTTTGTTATCGATGCTTTTAACAAAGTTATCATGCTGAATGTGAATACAGAATTTTGTAATTGAAGTTTTGCAAGTATGATGCAAAATATAGTATATATCTGATATGTTTGATTTTTTAGAGATTCTAGAATGAATCTTTAAGATATTAAATGTATTAAAATGAGAGAAATGTGTGAACTGAATGGAAACAGGGTAACCCTTTTATATATTATTGTTCTGAGTCTTGTACAGGGGTTGGTGCTCCTTGGAATGGGTGTTCCTAAATATATAAGGGGATGGTGCTCCTTGGAATGGGTGTTACTTAATGTATAAGGGGTTGGTTATCCTAGAGTGGGTGTAGTAAAATTTTCCAGTAAGGCATTGTAAATAGTGTGTTTTGAAGTTAAGCCAGTGAGGCATTTTTGGAGTGTTTTTTCTACCCCAAGAGGGTTTTCCACTCGTCAAATTCATGGTCTTATGGTCTCATTGCTTTGATATAACAATGGCTCAAGGTTGTGATGTTTTTTGTGAGTGATTGTCCTTATCAGTTCATAGTTGAATGATTGTCTCTTCATTTTTGCAAATGCTTATATCGAAATGTCATGCACAAATGTTTTGTTATTGTTGTGAACTCTGATACAAGATAAAGTATAAAAGTATTCATTTGGTTCAGTCTATACCTTAATTCATGCCAATTTTTAATTCATATGCCTAATTCATGTTTAATGAACAAGTCAAGTTTGCTTCACAAACTGTCATTTGTCCTCTTGGTTCAAAAGAAAACATAAATTCTTGGTTTTGAAAAAGATTGTGACTTTCATAAATTACTAATTCACCCCCCCCTCGGTGATTTCAGTCTTCCAACATGTAGAAATTCTAAATTTAATGCAAGTTTGCTAGTTTAGATCATGTCTTTGACTCCTCTCTTTAGTGAATGTGCATGAATATTATTTTATGTCATTGGGTGAATCATTTAGGCTTTTATCTTTAATCTCTGTCATTCTAGAACATAGCAGATTGTTGAATGGGCCCTTAAATCATAACCAAATGATAGATTTATCGTGTCTTACATCTAAATCTTGGCACATCGTCTTAGTTAGATCTTTCATTTTTTTTATTTGCTTCCTTTTCCCATTCAAAACCCCAGTTATAGAAGAAGTCGACTTCTTTAAAAACCCGAAGGTCACTCAGTTTAGCGCAATAGGTCCCCCCTTTAACTGAGTTTCCCATAAAGGTTGTTACCTTGTCAAACTTTGGCATCAACACCCATGTTATATACACAAAATCCTTGTAGTTCGACATGACGACTATGTTTTTGACTTTTTCTCTTTTTGACTTGTTTTTGAATTTTGATATGTTTTTGGAATTTTTTGGTTTTATGAATGTTTTTGGATTTTTTTACATGTGTTGGATGTTTTTGGTTTATGGATTTTTTGGGTTTTTTGACATGTTTTGGATGTTTTTTGGTTTTATGATTGTTTTTGGATTTTTTGACATGTTTTGGATTTTTTTGGATTTTTTGGTTTTATGAATATTTTTGGATTTTTGACATGTTTAAGAAAGAGTTCAAGGATATACATGAATATGATTCGATGCAAGAATAGGGACATACCTCCAGCATGATGCGATATAGTACCTCGATATAGGCAGGACAAACTGACCTTAAAAGTATGCTAAGTAGTAGTAGGATGGAACGTGGTACTTACACAAGATCAAGCTATGATGCTGAAACGAATGGGTGATGGAAAGGATAATGGAATGTGATGGGTGAATGCGTTGGAAAGTTAGGCAGAACAAGACAAATAATCCATGATGGATGGAAAGTGCTTATTTACACAAGGCGCCTGATTGCTAGTTTTTCACCAATGTACTTGCCCAAAGCACCATCGAAGTGGTTTTCACTAGAGGATGATTTTTTATTTACTATTTTCAATATTTTTTTTATTTTTTTTGGATTTTGATATATTTTGATTTTTTTTGTATTTTTGGATTTATACCTTGCAAGTTTAGGCATAAAACCTTTTGAGATGGGAGTTATTAATGGGCTCCAGTAGAGGTTCACCTTTTGGTGTGGACAATTGATACGCTCCTGATTTATAATTTGTTGTGATGATGAAGGGTACCAACCAATTGGGTTCAAACTTACCTTTGTTGTCTAGATTTGACACTCTTTTGATTTTCCTTCAATACGAGATCTCTGACTTGGAAGGACTGACTCTTGATCTTTTTGTTATAGCTCTTTTTAAGATAGTTATGATAAACTTGCAGGTGGTTCAAAGCATCCATGTGTCGCTCATCCAGTAATTCTAGCTTATTCAACTGTGACACCCGATACTCTTCATCAGTAATAAGATTCTATAGTGATATTCTTAGGGATGGGAGCTCAACCTCAATGGGATGGATGGATTTTGATCCATAGGCCAAGGAGAAAGGGGTTGCACATGTAGGTGTGTGGATGATGGTTTTTTAGGCCCATAGGGTGAGGTTTAACTATAGGTTCCAGTCACGACCAACTTCATTCACCATTTTCTTTCGGATATTTAGATTGGTCTTATTGGAAGCCTCAACTTCGTCATTACCGTGGGGGTAATACGGGGTGGAGAAGCAATGTTGGATATTAAATATTTGGCATAGTTCATGAACATCCTAGTTTTTGAAGGGTGTCTCGTTATCTGAGATAAGGGCTTGGGGGACACCATAGCGGTAGATGAAGTAATTTAGGATGAATTTAGAGATTTTTTTTCCCATGATGTAGGTCATAGGGATGGCCTCTAGCCAGTTTGTGAAGTACTCTATGTCAATAATGATGAATTTGTGGCCATTGGATGAGGTAGCTGTTATTTTCCCTATGAGATCGAGCCCCCATTGTAAAAAAGGCCAAGGTGTTATGATTGGCTGGAGCTACTGAGCTGGTGCATGGATGAGGTCCCCATGTTGTTGGCATTACATATATTTCTTGACATATTCATGAGATTCTTTCTCCATAGTATGCCAGTAGTACCCCATCCTCAAAAGTTTCTTGGCCAAGGTCATACCACTAGAGTGTGAACCACAATTTTTGTCATGCACCTCTTTTAAGGTAGTCAAGGCTTCCTAGGGTTAAGGCATCATAATAGGGTCCCTTCAATACTCCTACGATAAAGGGTGTCACCTAGGATGATGAGGCAAGATGAATTTTTAATGAAGTTTTTCTTGAGATTCGGGGTGATGTCAGTGGTGAGGACTCCTATGTTTAAGTAGGTGAATATATCATGGTACCAGGGGTCACCGGGACCGACTTCACACGAAGTTAAATTATGGTACCTCAAAAGCTGGTACAAGAAGCTGCTCTATAAGAAATTCCTATTTATGGACGTTCCTCGGGATATCTAGCAATGATCCAATTATGGCCATAGCATTCGTTGCTCTGTTGTTTACTCTTGGTATTTGCTCAAATGTTATGTTGATGAAAAAATCCTTATGATCCTCTTCTATACTTTTGTATGGGGTGATTTTTTCATCCTTAGTTTGATATTCATCATTGACTTGATTGATAACCAGTTGCAAATCCCCATAGACCTTGAGTGCCATGACTTGCCACTGTAGTGCTACTCGAAGTCTAATGACAAGAGCTTCGTATTCTACAATGTTATTAGTGCAAGGGAAAGATAGTATGTATGATTTTAAAATACAATCCCCTTATGGTGTGATGAAGAGGATTCCTTCTCCTAACCCATGATGTGTGTACAATCCATCAAATTATACTTTCTAATGGTCCACGATATTCGGGAGGAATATTGACTCGTTTGGAAACACAGATACCAGTGGGTTCTCTACAATATGGGAGCTTCAACTAATTGATCTACGATTACTTGTCCTTTGATGGCTTTTCAATCCACATACTCAATGTAATACTCTATCAAGATCATGAACCACTTAGCCATTCATCCTGTGAGCATTTCCTTATAAAGTAGATACTTTAGGGGATCTATCTTGGCAATGAGCTTAATTTGATGAGAAAGCATGTAGTGTCTAAACTTCTGCGAGGAAAAAACTACTCCAAGATAATCTTTCTCAATGAAAATGTAGTTTAGCTCATGTCCCACCAAGGTTCTATTGATTTAGTAGATGGCTCTCTCTTTCCCTGTTTCATCATGTTGAGCTAGAAGAGCACCAAGAGCTGATGTTGTAGCTGAAATGTAAAGGATCAATGGCTTATGTGGGATTGGTGGTATGAGGATTGGTGACATCAACAAGTATTCCTTGATTTGATTAAATGCCTTATCGCATTTCTCATCCCACTTGTAGGTTACCCCCTTGTGGAATAGATCTGAATATGGGATAGTTTTATTGGCCAACTATGCTATGAATTTTCTAATTGATTGAAGCCTTCCCTGTAGACCCCTCAATTATTTCAGTGTCTATGGTGCTTCCATGTCAAGGATCACTTTGAATTTTGCAGGATCAATCTCGATTCATCTCATTAAAACAATATATTCCAAGAGCTTTCCTGAAGTTATGCCAAAGATGCATTTCTTGGGATTGAGTCATACCTTATATTCTTCTAGTTTGTCGAAGATTGGGCATAGTGTTGCTATGTGGTCTTGGAATTTCCTTGATTTGGTAAGGATATCATCCACATAGTCTTCCACAATCTTATGGATCATTTCATTGAAGATCAAGGTCATAGTCCTTTGATATATAGCTCTGGCATTCTTAAGCCTAAATGGAATCATATTCCAATAGTAGGTACCCCATGGACAAGTGAAGGCTATTTTATGTTGGTCATCCTTTACAAACATAATCTAGTTGTATCTTGAAAATCTGTCCATTAATGATTGAATTTCATGCCTCATTGTTAGATCTACAATCATATCTATGTTGGGGAGGGGGAAATCATCTTTGGTATATGCCTTATTCAAATCTCTAAAGTCAGTGCAGATTCAGATGCCCCTAGTGGGCTTGGAAATAGGTACAAGGTTAGAAACCCATTCTAGATAATCGATGGGTCGGATGAAGCTAGCGTGAAGGAGTTTCTATAGCTCAAGTTTGACCAATAAGGCAATTTGTGGATGCATCTTTCTCAATTTTTGTCTCACAGGTTTTTCCTCAGGATACACTACTAGATGATGAACCGCTAGTTCTGGATCAAGGCCTAGCATGTCGACATATGTCCATGCAAAGTTCACTTTCCTTTCTTTTTGAAATGTTGCTAGATTTTCTTGCTTCTTAGTCAAAAGTGAATTGGCGTAGAAGGTGATGCACATGGCCTCTTCGGTTCCCAAGTTCACTGGGTTGCACTTCTCTACTAGGATTGATGATTTCTCTTGATGGATAACACTAAGGGGAATATTGAATCCCTCATCCTATGGTGCCTTGGATAGTTTTTCACCATTAGATACGTCCTTTGTTTTTACTGTTTTGGGATTAGAAAGTGCCACAGTTTGGTTTTCACATAAGTATCAGGACATTACTCTTAGATTTTAAATTTTGTGACTAAGAGATTCAATCGTTTCCTCATGGTACACATGTGTATCCAACTCTATGTCAAACCCTGCTTTGTGATCTCCATATGGTATATTATCCCTTAGTCCCATGAATTCCAAGAGAGCCTCATCATTTTTGAATGTATCTAAGATCAGTAGTCCTCGTTGGTCCCAGTCGATGAGTTGGGGGTAAATGAGCTTTAGCTTAGTGCCTTAGTTACTTGAATCGAATGACATGGTGGTGATCATGAAGAAATTTGAATCCTCATCGTATAGGTCAGTTATATCGAAAGTATAGTTATTTAGGGGTAGGCCAATGGATACTGGTAATTGAGGAGGAGCTTTGACTTCTTTAACAAGGGTACACTTGCCAAGAATGTTTATCTTCATAGAGGTACATCCAAGACCAAGATTATTAAGGTGCTTCTTAGGAATGATAGGTTTTAATAGGTTGTTGTCATTTTTCCCAAGCTTTTCATTCTTGTTGTAGCCCCATCCAAACATTAAATATAGACCTTTGTTGTCGTCCTCCATTGGAAGAACATGGATGAGTCTTTCATCTTGATACAACAAGATTGATACATCCTTTTCATCTACCACCTGTTTGCTTAGGTCTCCCCACTTTTTGAAAGTGGTAGGTTCTGCTTTGAAGGTTTGAACGTGTTGATTGGTTGTGATTTTCCATGAGATCTAGGAGATTGAGGTAACTCTCCTATCAAAAAGGAACTCTTCTTTAATTTATAGTCCCCACAACCATTATCTTGGATTACAGCCTTAATAACAAGGAGATTTGAGACGGAGGGTGTCTTTGTCTCATATGTGGAGGCCAAAGTGGATGGGTTGACATAGGGGGATGTGGGTCCCTCATCATTTTTTGGAACTTGGGGGAGAAAGGTTTGGGTTGCCATGGATCATGAATTCTTGATTCTGGTAAGGGAATTTTACACATTGGTGGAATGTAGATGCAACAACTTGCATCCCATGGATCCATGGATGCCCTAGGAGAATATTATAGGGAAGCTCAAGTTCAAGGACTTGGTAAGTAGTTTCCATGATTTTTGGTCCAACTTGGATGGGGAGTTGAATGGTACCTTGGGACACCCGTTCTTGGTCATCATAGGCCTTGATGGTCATACATTTTCCCTTTTCAATGACATCCTTTGAAAAGCCCAAATTCTTGATTAGATGCAAAGTACAAATATTTAAGCTTGCACCCCATCCACCAAGACTCGTTCAAATTTGTTCTTATGGACTAAGACCTCAAGATGGAGTGTGCGGTTATATCATGGTTGAGTTGGAAGGTCATGCTCAAAAAATTTAAGGAGATGTGGTGTAGTAATGTGTTTGACCGTAGCTTGAAATTGGTCTGCATCAATGTCTATAGGAATGAAGGATGTGGCTAAGGCTTTCTCTAGAATATCCCTATGTGCAAGCGATATTTTAAGCAACTCCATGATGGAGATTTAGGTGGGGGTCTTTTTCAGTTGTTCCAAGATGTTGTAACCACTAGGGTTTGATTTTGGATTGGCAATGATGTCCTAGGTGGTGGTGATGGTCTTGGGATAGAGATCTAGCTAGTATGTGTGGTGACTCCACACTCTGCTTTGGGTCCTCTAATGTTGACGCCCATTATAAACTCATCCAATAATGCTACAACATGGTCATAGACATGGTTTACATTGGTGTAATTCTTCTCTTTGCCTTTGTTGTGATCCGACATTGGATTTGTGTATATCTTGTGATCTTGGTTTCTCATTGGTTGGTCGATGGTTATACTTTTATCGTTAATGAGGTCCTGGATAATATTTTTTAGCCTCATGCAACTAGCTGATGTGTGTCCCTTGATCTTGTGAAAATCATAATGGTGCTTCTTGTTATACCAAGGTGGTTTAACTTGAGGTTCTTGGTAATTTTCATAGATGAGGAGTGTGATGAGGTTTTCTTGCACTAGGTGTTGCATGAAAGATTCAATGGGTTCCCCTAATGGTGTATACTTGTGTTTCGGTGGATATTTGTTCCTTGGGGTGGTCCTCTTGAGCGTTCACATTGTTGACTGCTTGATTATTCGGTTGTTGTTGTGATGGGTTTGTTGTAGTGCATTTTGATAGATGGTTTGTTGTATGTTGATTCATGGTTGATGAGTGTTATGTTATGGGTATGTTTTTTGTTGCATGTTTTGTCTTGGAGCACTAATAACAACTTTGGCATCAACAACACCATCATTGGTAATTTTTTTATTCTCATCCCAAGTGCGAGGTTTGTCATTGTAGCTAGTCAATGGTCTATTATCTTGGTACACAGATGTGCGTCCTTGTGCCATGAGGGCTCTTTCAATGTTGAGAGCCTTGGGATTAGTTGGTCATATGTTGTGATGCATTTTATTTTTAGATGGAAGAACAAATCCCCTTCAAGGGTAGAGATGATGGTTCCAATTTTTTGTTCCTTTGGCATGGAATATTTTCTTTTGCTGGCTTTGGATCTCCATGGTTGTAAGAAATCCACAAATGTCTCTCCCTTAGCTTGTTTGAGGCTGTATAGTTCCTCTAGGCTTACATCCATGTCTAGATTAAATGAGTAGTTTTCTATGAATAGGTCCATGACTTCTTGGAACTTTTTGATTCTACGGGGTAAGCGAGAGAGCCATTCCATTGCGAGACCAACCAAGATTTTGGGGGAAGACTCGTAATAGATAGGAATCATCATATGCTACTTCCATGCAATGTATGTGAAATTCTCTGATATGATCCTCAAGATTTCCTTTTCCTTGGTATTTGTCGATTTTTGGTATTTTGAATCCTGGTGGGAATGGAACCATAGCGATGTTCTTATCAAATTGGTAGGGGATCAAATATTGTTGTGTGTGTGATTTATTTATCTTTCCTGATTGTATTTCCTGTATTTGCTGCGAGAGCAATTTGACTTGCATGGAGAGATTATTTTGCAGATAGGGTGGTGGAATGTATGTCTTTTGAGGTGGTAGAGTGGCATTGTGTGACATGTGTGGGGGGGGGTTTCTTTTTTTGCGTGAATGATGGGGTGGCGTATGATGTTTGTGTGTTAAGGTTCATGACACCTGGTTGCACGTTCATGCAGGTTTGAAGATTTTGTTACTACATGAGCAAGGCTTGTTGGTATGCTTACTATTGTTGGTATGCCAACAATGCTTCTTATTGTTGTTGTTGTTGTTGTTGTTGCTGAGCTATCAACACTTGTTGTTGTGTGTGTTGTTGTAGGGATTTTTGATAGGATTTCTATTGTATCAAGGCTTGCGCTTGCAGTTGTTGTGCTTGGTATTGTGCCTGTGCTTGGGCTTGTGCTTGTTGTGTCACTTGTTGTTGTTGTTGTTGTAGCAAGGCTTGCGCTTGAGCTTGAGCTTGGGCTTGTGCTTTGGCATGAGCTTGAGATTGCACTTGGGCTTATTCTTGAGCTCGTTGGGCTTGTAGTTGCTGCAATGCCTTTTGGTAAGCTTGTTGTGTTGCTTGCAATCTGATACTATATTGATTTGTTGCATTGGAATTCAGAGGTGGAGGTGGGGGATTTTGAGGAATGGTTTGAGATGGTGTGGTAAAAGTTTGTTGGAGTTTTTTTTTGAGGTGTTTGTTGTGTAATGATGAGGGTTTGGGTGATAGATGGTGGATTTGAAATCGTACTTGATGTGCTTAGCCCTTGTGAGACTTGAGGTGTTGTTGATGATGTGATCATTGGTTGAGAGATTTGGGATGATTCCACTTGGTGTTGTGATATCAGTGGCATGTTTGGAGGATTTGGTATGATGGATGCATTGATTTGATTTGTGTTTGGGGGGTTGACTTGATTTGGTTGATTTTGGATTGATGTGTTTGATGATGGGATTTATCCTATACCTTGGATTATTGTAGGTGATGGTGTCATTATAGGGAATTGTGGGTATGATTGTAGTATGTTCCCTTGTGGGAGTGAGGATGAAGCATTGAATGCACCCATTTGTCTAAATTGGTCAACTTGTCCTTGGGAGATGTTGGGGGTGTAACTTTGTGTATTAGGCGCATAGATGGGTGTGGCATGGAAAGTGGATGATATGTTCAAGTTTTGGAAGATAAGTGGCACATATGGATGTTTAGGGTCTTGTGGGATGGTGCTAGGCATAACCAACATTGTGTTAGCCTCTAATTTTTTATTGTTGACAAGTGGGTGCCCTTGGAGTGTTTGGAGTAATTAGATTCCTTTCATGATCATAGGTTGACTTGGTGTGTGAGATGATGATGGTTGAGTAATTGGTTGGATGATGCTTGGAAATGAGGGTGTGAATGATTTTTGTGGGATGTTTATGAAAGGTTGCTCCACAATGTTGCTTACATCAAAATCGAAAGGGAGTTTAGCCCCTTCTTTTGCTAATGCCAACATGTATTGGGTGGGATTGAGTTTCATGACCATGTTGACAAGTTTGTGGGTTTCAGGATTTTGCACTAATTTGAGTATTTCATCTTGGGACATCTCTTTGTAATTGGTTGTGACATCCTCCACATGGAATCCTCCCTCTTGAAGATCTTGCAGTAGTTGAGGGGGATTAGGTGGAGGGTTGGTAGATACCCTAGGGTCAAATTCTGTTTGACTCAAATCACTTGTGGTTGAATTTTCATTGTTTTTCTCCATGCTCTTCTTGTATTGTGCCCTTATTTGGACCATAAATTTGGGATCAAATTTTAGGAATATGTGGGATGAACCTTTAACTCCTTTGGTTGATCTAAACTTTAGATTTAAAAAGAAATTCTAGAATATGTTTTAGGATCAAATGATGATGATGTGATAAATGAGGGGTAAATGATATGTATGTTTGAACTTTTGAGAACTTTGGATTAATACTAGACCTTAGGATTTTTTTATTTTTATTGGTTTGATTTAGGTGATGAACTTGTAGATCCAAAGATGCTAGATGTGATATTAGGATGAACTTGTCCAAAAGGGGTGCTAATTTAACTAAGTGTGTGAGAAAGGATTCATTCCCACACACCTAACTAAACAAGATTATTTTGATTTGGGCTAAATGATTTACCAAAAGTATAGCATAGATGATTTTTCCAAAGTCTAAAAAATTGTTTGTGAGATGGATTTTGATAAATGTTTTGAGGATAGATGGAGGTGTTTGTTTTGACCCTAGATGAACCTAGAAGAATGTTGTTTACAGGACCAAGGTGTTGAAGAACATGCTTTACCCTATAAATGAATCAAGATCAATAGCTTAAATGAGGGGCTCATATTGGATATACAAGTCTAGATTATCCCTCATAGAAATGAATCTATAAAAATTCCTTACCAAGATGTTCCTATTGCGATAGAGTTCCATAATGTATTTCTTAATAGACTTTGGGCTATTATTTCTAAGTTTGAAGTGGTGACATGTGGACCTTCGTTTAGCAATTTTGGATTTGTGAGAAATCATGAAGACAAGCACATGTGTGGGGTTCAATTGTGATTTTATGTTGGTTAATGATTTTTTTTACCACATCAACTTTTCTTGCTTAAATTTCAAACTAAATGTCTGTGTCTTAGCTCCTTTTCATTCCACATGGCCCATTATGCAAAAATCAAAGAGCCAAGGCCATAGTTTCCCTAGGTTGACTTTAAAGAGTGAATTGAGATATGAGCCCAAGTATTTAGAAGCCTCTAAGGATGAGATCCTTAGGGACAAGCAGTAATAATTGGACTCTTCAAAGGTATCCACTCCTTTCAAAGGGTTTGAAATTTTGGTGATTGTTAAATGTTTTTTTCTATGTTGTGGAACCAAGCAATGTGTTCAAATCACTTGCAAAATGTACAATCCTAAGCTAAAGAGACACTACTTGCTGAGTCCCCACTCGGATTGCTCCAAACACTAAGAAAAATCAAACAACTAGAGATTTGGTGACACTGGCTCCCCCTTACATGACACACACTTCTTGGGTACACCAAATCTCAAACCCCAAATGATTTTTTTGTTTCTACTATGAATAGTAGAACGCGGGGTGGCTTCAGAACAATCATTCCTGCACCAACAAGCATACAAGGTTTTTTGGTCACTAAAAAAAGTTGGTTATTAGTTCAGATATTCAGGATAAAATACTGGTGCCATACACACAAAAATATTAGATCAATTAAGAGGCCTCCCAGTATCTTCCTAAGAATATATTCTAATGTATCACACAGATACTAGGGGTGGAACTTGTCGGTATGGGACAACAACACCAACTGATTGATGAATTTAATCACCACCGTTTCATTTATATATCAGACCGAATATGAAAGAACCACTTTGGGTCTTTCCCTCTCTCAAGTTGGGAGGTAGGACCATCTAAAGGTAACACTTTGACATGAAAAAAAATGTGCAAAAGGAATCAAGATGTGTTTCGTCACCCAATATCACCAAAAGGTGTGAGGGGAGAGGATACACACCTCAAATGTACAAAAGCAAGAAAATAACACCTTGAGTGTTTTTCTTCACCCAAGATCATACGAAGCACAAGGGGAGAGGATATGCACTCAAAGCTTGTCAAAGATAAGGTCACTCACTTCAAGCACTTGTTAATTTTAACCTTCAAATCAATGGTGAATTCATTTACGCACCAAACTAAGTGTGAGTTTGCCTTGTTCAATTTTATCCCAAATAGCAATGTCTAGTAAATTTCTAAGTTCAATTTTGACCAACTTGAAAAAATCAAATCAATGATTAATTTTAAACCCAAAATAAAGCTAGTTGGTCTAAAACAAAAAATGAAAGCAGCAGTGGATGCCCTAATCTATTACAATGAGCATTTAAAAATTCTTTTTCAGTTCCAATACCCACTTCTCGAACTCAAATCTATCTGAATTTATCCACCTTGATGCAAAGGAGCTATGAAATAAAAAATGGTTATAGTGTTAAAAATCGGATTTTAGGAAACTCTAAGAATCCATATGATCAAAGATAATTAGACAGCACGTTTATACATCAATTCATATTTAAGGGTGAAGAACTGATACACAAGATTATATAAGCATGAAGAACTGATCAAAGTTAATCAATAGACTCCACCTTGGCAATCTGTATCCAACAACAACAAGGTAGTAAAACAAAATCAATCACAGGCCAACAACTTTATTTATTGTCAAATAGAAAATGAATTTTTGAAAAAGTTACATTCCACTATATAATATAATGTATTTTTAGAGCATCTACAGAGTCTAAATCAATCGAAATGTTGCATAGGTACCCAACTATCATATGGACTTCACTATATTGCATGGAAAATGACCAATAATTATTATATTCAAAGTTGCAAACAAATGGTATATTAAAAGTGAATAAAATGAGAGGATTTTAGGGATTAAATACCTAGTCATGACTCCTCTCACATCACTCCTTTCTAGATGTAAAGGATGGTGGCCAAATTGCAATGTTAAAATCCCATCATATCAAGCTTAGTTCCCCTGGTTATGATATCGATGATCTATTCAGGGCATCTGTAGAGCTACCACAATGCTTGAAACAAGTGAATCTTTGGTTGTGAAAAGACTTAAAGATCTGTAATCATGAAATTGAAGGTGAATCTAACATGGTCAAATTGTATTAGAGGCACACTTTATAACAGGATAGTAGTAGTGAACAAATATGATTCCTTATGCGAAAGATACAAAGACATTCGCATGATCGAGCATACAAGAGTTGGCATAAAAAGGTACGTTGAAAGACTTCGCCTAAATCATTTCACAAGCCCACTCAATGTGAACTCCAAAAATACATAGCAAATAGAACACCTACCCTCTTATCCTTGCATTGAAGGCACTCAATTCAAGATTCTACATTCAACATTCAACTTGATCAGGCATTGTTAACACACAAGGTCAATAAAAATGGATAAATCTATATTAAAAGCGTATAAGCTCAAATGCATTAAGCATACAAGTTGTGCCTAAGAGAGTACATGTGCATAAAATCAAGCTCAAATATTTAAATTGACAACTCAATAGTTTCATTAACATTCACAAATAAGGGGCTCCCACTGAAAACCATGATTAAAAGAAGAAAATTGACACGATTAAAAGAAGAAAATCAGCTTTAGCATATGCTCTGAAAAGGCCAAGCATTATTGTATATCCCATCATAATGAATGCATATAAATCTCAAGAGAACAAGATAAAAGATAGCATGTAATTTATTGTATATCCTCCTTTTGTTCCCAATCTTTATACGAGATTGAATACAAATGATAGGAGGTGAAAAAATATTTACATTGAGTTATGATGGGCAAAGGCAGCTCAAATCTAATTCCACTCTTCCCTAGCATGCAATAATGCAAAATATTGTACACAACAAATAGTGGAAGTGCAAAAGACTATTCTTAGCAAATAGTTACAGGAGCTATCACTCAAAATGGGTCAAGTAGAAATGTGTTAAAAATGCAGAAGCATAGATAACGCACATTATCTATTTGAAAGAATTCTTTGAAGAAATGTAATATGGATATGCATAAAATAGATTTATTATAGAGGCTTTTAGAAACTTTCTAGCAAATGAAATATAATGATAAACTCTCATATTAGCTATTGAAGAAACTCAATAAATAGTTAGAAGTGAGCCAATGCACAACAAACACGAAGAATATCTATGATACCACGGTGGGCACTAAAATGTGAACAAAAATCTACACTAACTAACAATAGATAAAGCACACAATATTAGCCATTGTTAGAAAGCTCAAATAAATCACTCCCTATGAAATTGTTGATCAAGTGTAGAGAAGAAAACATGAAATAAAGAATGTAACATAAGCAGATAAATATGTAAATCTAATCTAAATCAACCAAACCTCCATCCCATAGGGTGATTGGTGCTACTTTGATGTGGAAAGTATCCATTTCCCAACCCCTTTGATAAGCTTCCAAGTATGAGATTGATGCAAAGTGGTAATGGAAACAAGCTAAAATGTGATGAATATGAGTGAAAATGAGTGATGAATGTGCCTCTACTAATATTACATGAGATTATGGATCCATTTCAAGTAGAAACTGGCTCTACTTATAGGATTCAAGGGTTGAAGAGAGTTAAATTGGTGAAGGTGGGACTAAATGGGGAGCCAATAGGATTGTGACACTTGTCACAAGGCTAAGGGATGGATGTGAAACATGTTGAACAGCTTGGATACCTGAGAGGGGGGGTGAATCAGTTATTATAAAACAATTTTCTTGACCTTAATTAATCTAGAGCAAACTTAAATCAATCAGATAATGATCTAACATATATGAACATGAAAGCACATAACAACACAATGCACAATGAACACCAGAATTTATGTGGAAACCCAAGAAGGGAAAAACCACAGAGAATGCTAATTCTCAATTATAAAACACGAGTTAAGATGACACTGGTTAAGGTGATTTTAACAAAGGATCACTTCCAAATTTCTCACTGCAAGTAAGGCTCACTGCTGGTGGGCTCACTACCTGGCTATTACAACCAAAGATAAAAAGGCTCACTGCCAGAAGAATGATAAAAGGGAATCCACCGTTGAAATAATTGTCACCGACAATGACACCAGATAGAATCTCACTATCTGTTGCCTCTGATTGTATAATTTCAAATGATCTATGGATTTTATATTCACATTCACCACACTTGCTTTCATCAAACATAATCAAATTTTACTTTATCATTCCATGCCTTCATAATCTCCTAAGTCGGCCAAACACAATTTGAATTAGGTGACCACAAAAATTCCCACGGTGGAAAAGAATGAAATGTGGACCATGCAAAAACTCCTTGCTCAAATCAAGATGCTACATATTAACCATGATATCTAGAACCAAAGAATATAATATACATGTTATAATGCAAACAATGTTTCAAGGCACGCTAACCAATTTACAAATCGGTCCAAACCCATAAGAGTGTATCTCATTATGTTGCAAAATGAATGGACCAAGACAAGAACAACCAAAGATAGATCATCACAACAAACCATCTGGAGCATGCCAATCTGGATCACCAAAGCATCAAAAACAAACCTTAAACAATCAACCAAGATATGTTGGCATCAATGACAACAATCAACAACATCACATTCCAACAATCTACCCCTTTGTCATTGATGGAAAAATTCATCAACGACAAACCAAAAAACTCAACAACATCATCAAGGAACCTCGTTTCTTCTCCCCGTTTGACATCAAAGACAAAGGGAAAAAACTCCCCCTGAAAAATTTACTCTGCTCCCCCTATGAGGAAGCCACCAAACATTGATCTAGATAAGAGTGAGCATATAATACCATGGACCAATGCACACCCTGGTGAAAATTATTGTAGACTCGGAGGGGTCAGAACCCCTAACTTCTGTCAGAGATACTCAAAAGTATCTTTGCTCAATGGTTTTGTGAAAATTTCTGCAATATGCTCTTTTGTAGGTACATATTCAAATCTTACCTCATTTTCCAAAACCGTCTCTCTCAAGAAATGATATTTGATGGGTATATGTCTCATTTTGGATTGTTGTACCAAATTCTTGGGAATGCTTATTGTATTGGTATTATCACACATAATTGAGATTGGTTCATTAAATGATATGCCATTGTCTTTCAGCGTTTGTTTCATCCATAGTACTCGAGTACAACATGAGGATGTTGTAATGTATTCAGCTTCAACAGTAGATAAAAATACAAAATATTATTTCTTGCTTGACCAAGCAACCAACCGAGAGCTAAGGAAATAAGCTCCACCACTAGTGCTTCGCCTGTTATCAACACACCCGCCCCAATCAACATCAATATAAGTTGTCAAAGTGAAATCCGAGTCCTTTGGATACCATAACCTGATATCTTTTGTACCTTTCAAATATATAAAGATCCTTTTTACTGCAACAACATGTGATTCCTTTAGTTCTTGCTGAAATCTAGCTTCTAAACAAACAACATACATAATGTCTGGTCTAGTAGCAGTCAAATATAAAAATCCTCCAATCATTAACCTATAAATAATTGCATCAAATTTAGGTGAATCATCTTCTTTTGTCAACTTGCATCTGATAACAATAAGTGTACAAACCGGTTTGGAGCTCTCCAATCCAAACTTCTTCAATAATTCTTTGGTATACTTGGACTGAGAAATGAAAATTCCTTTGCTATTCTGATTTACTTGTAATCTAAGGAAGAAATTTAACTCACCTATCATAGACATTTTGAATTCCTTTTGCATTTCATCTGTAAATTTTTTGCACATGTCATCATTTCCTCCAAAAAATATGTCATCAACATAAACCACAACAATCAACATTTGATCTGAGTGAATTATGTAGTGTAAATTACTGTGAGCAGATCCATTTTGAAATCCTTATCCAATCAAGTACTTGTCTAATCTATCATACCAGGCTCTAGGAGTCTGCTTCAATCCGTATAAAGCTTTCTTCAACCTACAAACATCATCTGGGTTACTTTTGAACTTAAATCCCTTCGGTTGCTCAATGTAGACTTCTTTCAGTTCTCCATTTAGAAATGATGATTTTACATCCATTTGATAGACCTTGAAATCCTTAAAAGCTGCAAAAGCTAGGAATATCTGGATCACTTCCATCCGAGCAACAGGGGCATATGTCTCTTCAAAATCAATACCTTCGATCTGAGTGTAACCTTTGCAAACCAATCTTGCCTTGTTTCTCATTACCTTTCCATTTTCATCTAGCTTGTTTTGGAATACCCACTTTGTTCCAATTACATTTTTGTTTACCGGTTTGGGTACAAGTTCCCAAGTCTATTTTTTCTCTATCTGATCAAGCTCTTCTTTCATTTCCTTCACCCAATTCTAATCATTGCATGCTTCTTCCATAGTATTTAGCTCAGTTTTCGAGAGTAAACATAGTAATAATTGTTCTTGAGTAGCTTTGCTTCTTGTGATGATTCCTTTATTCTTATCTCCAATAATTTGATTTTTTGAATGGTTTCTCTGTACATACCTTGGGGTTTTGGTTGTAGTTTATGGAGCCTCCTTTGTCTCTTCTTCTTCTTTCTTATCCTTTTCTCCTTTGTCATCTGAGTTATTTGATTCATATTCAATATGCCTATTAGGATTTCTTTGAACATCTTCATCCACTTTCACATTCACACTTTCAACTATCTTGTTCAGTCTCTTGTTGTAACACTAGTATGCCTTGCTTCTTGTAGAGTAACCCAGAAATATGCCTTCATTAGCTCTACTGTCAAACTTTCCAATATTTTCCTCATCTCTTTAGATGTAGCATTTTCGTCCAATTTTTTTGATGTACTTTACTGTGGGAGCTCTTCCATGACATAACTCATATGATGTCTTTCTATACCTCCTCTAGAATAATACTTTGTTAAGAGTGTATATTGTTGCGTGTATCGCTTCTCTCTAGTAGACTTGTGGTAAACCTACTTCACTAATCATTGTTCTAGTTGCTTCTTGAACTGTCTGGCTCATTCTTTCCACTACACCATTATGTTGTGGTGTTCTAGGGTCAGATAGCCATCTTTTAATGTCGTATTTCTCATAGAACTTGTTGAATTCATCAGAAGTGAAATATCCTCTATCAGATCTTAAACACTTGATTATCTTGCCAACTTCATTCTCAAATCTTGTCTTGAAAATCTTGAAATTTTCTAAAGCCTTTGATTTTTCTCTTAAAAATGCAACCTAGGTTAATCTGGAATAATCATCTATTAAAAGCATGAAATATTTCTCACCTTGCAAACTTATTGTTCTGGTTGGACCACATAGGTCAATGTGTACAAGGTCCAACAAACCGGTAGAGGATTCTTCTTTTCTTTGAAATGTTTCTCTGGTCTGCTTTCCTTCTTGACATCCTTTGCAGGTAGTGTTGTCTGGTTTGGTTAGTCTTGGAAAGTCTTTGACTGCTCTTGTTGATTTTATCCTCACCAAATTGTCAAAGTTGATGTGACACATCCTTCGATTCTAAAGACAAATGTCATTGCTCTAAGAAAATAAGCATCTCTTTGTAGCTCCTTCCAGTTGATACATATTCTCACTTGTTATTTTTCCTGTTGCAATAACAGTTTTGGAACTCTTCCGGATCTCACAACCATCATCCTGAAATATAACATTATAGCCATTTTCGCACATTTGTCCAACACTCAAAAGATTATGATATAAACCCTTCACATAGTAAACATTTTCAGTGTTATGTTTTTCATCAAAAGTAATAGAACCAATTCCAACAATCTGTTCCATTTTATCATCTCCAAATCTAACATAACCTCCATCATATTTATCAATCTTCACAAACTTACTTTTATCACCAGTCATATGATTCGAACATCCACTATCAATCAACCATTCATTTTTTTTTTTTTTGACAAATAATGCAAATTTAGTGTTATCATTAGATTCTAGACAAATATTAGAGATATCAAATCTAGGTTCATCCTTTCCCACCAAAAACAAGCAATCCTCATGATCTGATTCATCATCTGAAATACTGGCATTCTCATTAACATAATAGGCCTTCTTATTGATCTTTTTAAATTCTTGCCTTGTTCTTTTCTCTAGACACTTAGTTGCTAAATGACCAATCTTTCCACATCTAAAACATTTAAGGGGAAACATACCTTTGTACTTTCTAGTACCTTTCTTCAGTTTCCTTGTGAAGTTTTCTTCCAACTCATCTAAACTTTCACTATCCAGATCTTCTTCTATTTTTGTGGCTTTGAAGGTTGTTTCAGATTTCTCCTTTTCTTTTCCAAATTTACTCATCTCAAACACAGTCAAGGTGCCAAATAGTTGCTCTCTCGTGAATTTCTTCGAATCATAAAATTCATCAATAGCTGAGATCTTGTCACTATAGCTCTCCGGTAGGGTCATTAGAATCTTCTCCATAACATCTTCATCTATCAGAGTGCCTCCTTGATTTTTGACTTCATTTACTACACTGTCAACTCTCTGAAAATGGGTTGCTATATCCTCACCTTCTTCCATCCTCAAGTTTTTATATTTGCACTTAGCTGTCAACTTCTTTGATAATTTGACTCTATCATTTCCTTTATAAATTTCTTTCAAATTTTCCCAAACTTCATAAGCAGTGCCCAATGAAATAATTTTTTTTAACTCAGCCTTAGACAAAGTACTATAGATTACATACCTTGCCTTTTCATTCTCTTCATAGGATGAAATCTCATCCATAGAAGAAGAACCATTTGTCAGTTCAACATATTTTGTCTCAACGACTTTCCAAGTTTTGTAAGCTAGAGAAATCAGGTAACATCTCATCTACACTTTCCAAAAACTGTAGTTAGATCCATCAAACACATGAATTGTTAGTTTGTACACCATCAGATCTACCCCAAGCGGTTAAGCTCTTCTTTAAGGAACCAAAGCTCTGATACCAATTGTTGAATAGTCCGGAATTAAGAGGGGGGTGAATCAGTTATTATAAAACACTTTTCTTAACCTTAATTAATCTAGAGCAAACTTAAATCAATCAGATAATGATCTAACATATATGAAAATGAAATCACATAACAACACAATGCACAATGAACACCAGAATTTACGTGGAAACCCAAGAAGGGAAAAACCATAGAGAATATTAATTCTCAATTATAAAACACCGGTTAAGGTGATTTTTACAAGGGCTCATTGCAAAATTTCTCACTATAGGTAAGGCTCACTGTCAGTGGGCTCACTGCCCAACTATTACAGCCAAAGATAAAAAGGCTCACTGTCAAAAGAGAAAGGCTCACTGCCGACAGAAAATGGCTAACTTCCAAAAGAATGGTGAAAGGGAATCCACAGTTGAAATAACTGTCACCAACAATGATACTGGATAGTATCTCACTGTTTGTTGCCTCTGGTTGTATACTTTTGCACATTGTCTAGATTTTAGATTCACATTCACCACCCTTGCTTTCATCAAACATAATCAAATTTTACTTATACCATTCCATGACTTCATAATCTCCTAAGTTGGCCAAAGAAGATTTGAATTAGGTCACCACAAAACATTCCCATGGTGGAAAGGACTTAAATTTGGACCATGCAGAACCTCCTCGCTCAAATCAAAACGCTACATATTAAACATGATATCAAGAACCAAAGAATAGAATATACATGTTATAATGCAAACAATGTTCCAGGGCACACTAACCAATTTCCAGATTGGTTTGGACCCATAAGAGTGTATCTCATTATGTTACAAAATGAATGGGACCAAGACAAGCACGACCAAAGATAGATCATCACAACACACCATCCAGAGCATGCCAATCCAGATCACCAAAGCAACCTTAAACAATCAACCAAGATATGTTGACATCAATGACAACAATCAATAACATCACATTCTAACAAAACATATTTTGGAGAATGTGTAGAGTTAAGGCATGTAGGTGGATGTGTAAGAGGATGTAAGAGAATTGAAGGGATATGGTTGAAATGTAAGAGAATGTTGTTAAGGGTGTAAGAGGGACAAGATGGCATGTAAGTGCAATTAAATGCCCTTGTAAGAGGTATTTACGAGTTTGTAAGAGGCTTTAAAAGCCATTTGGAGGGAAATTGAATGAAGGGGTGGTTGGGAAGAATATTCCTAGGAATATGCCATTGTGAGGATAAATAGGGTATTTAGTTAAATAAAAGAAATTATTTTCAGGTGCAACTTGGTTAGTTGACCATGGGTTTAGTTGACCAGTGTTGAGTGAAAAGCTAGAGAAATGGGTAATGAGGATTAGGAGTTAATTAATTCAGAATTAATCAACTCAAGTGGGTTAGGGGATTTATGACATTTGATTTAAATAATTTTATTTATTTAATCAAATGAGAGGACTTTAGGGTTTTAATTAAATAATTTTATTTAATTGATTAAATGTGGTGAACATTAGTGAACATGGAGTGAATTAATCTAATAAATTTAATTATTTGATTAATAGTAGAAATTGATGATTTTAACTAAATAATAAATAGTGTTTAATTAATTGGTTAGTGTAGAAATGATTTAATCAAAATCAGAAGTCCAGTATCAATCAGGACCATTTGAGTGCCTACAGTGATATACAGGTCACCTCCTTAGGAGAAGGCTCCCACTCCTATAACTACTCTTAGATAAATAATTCACTATCTTACACTTAGCACAAAGTGCACTCTATACCCATCCCAATCAAGTGTGTAATTCAATCATACAATGTGAGGGGATTATCTATCCCATCCCAAAAATATTAGTTCAATAAATCTCTCATGATACAACAGAATGATGCCCTAATACTATAAGAAGTCAAAGAAAATGATATTAGGTTGGATATTACTCAATGTTATTTGAAAATAATCTAGATTATTCCATACTAATCACAATGAAGGAAGTGGTGAGGTTGTCCTTAGATTTCCAAATCCATCATAACTATAAGTGTTGAATTAATTAATAGTAATGTATGTGCCACTCTCTTTTTCTAAGAAACTCTTTATGGATTCTTCTTAATGTATGCCCATAATTCCCCTCTAAAATAACTCAACTCTTATATTACATGAGAACCAACCTCCCTATTGCTGATTAGACTATAGGGGGGAACTTTAACAATGTTGAATGTTTTATGAATTGAATTTAGATAAGAAACATTCATCTTTCTTAGCTACATTTTATGCTTAGAGTTTTATCACATAATGAACTTGGGGTGTTTGATCCTATTAATAGTAAATATACTTTAGGGCACACTTGCTCACTTAAATAATTTGAAAATAAGCTTTTCTTAGAAAAATGAGTAGATTTGACAAGCTCTATGTATCTCCTTGCCTTATTGGCCCCCCAACCCATTTGGCCTTCTTTTTTCCCTTGATCTAGATATAACACTCTTTGACAATCTACCCATCCTTACAAACATCCTCTTAATCAATGCCCCTTTCCAATGTCACAACTTCCATTTAATCTCAATGTGTCCTATACAATAATGGGGATTGTATTGACCATCTTATTACATGCTAAAACATGAAATTGAGCTTGAACAAGACATATAGATTAGATAGTGGTAAGGTTCCATTACCTAGTATAACAACTTCATAAGAGACTATGGTAAAATGGTTCTTAGTAAGACAAGGTAGCTCGAGAAGTATTTTAAATAAATAAATAAAGCCAGGGAGGTCCCTTCTTGATGGTAATAACCAATATTCAACATTTTATGCCTCACACTAAGGATATCATTATATACCCCAATGCTTAAAAGGGAAAGGATGCTAAAATAAAAGCTCACCTCTAATGGATAAAATATTGTGATAGAGGTTCAAAAATTTTCTTTTAGGTTCTTAAATATAAACACTAAAAAGAGCACATCTAGTGATTAGAGGTGACCACAATATTATTCATGTAAAATGTGACTCAAGATCATGATGATCTTCCATTACCTTTAATAGTTACTTTTAATAGACCCTCCAAGAATGAGCCCCTCATTCCTATGTTGGAATATATTGTGGGAGACTTCATCCCCAAGAAAATAGACCAAGACTATAATATTTTGTATATGGAGGAACTAGATGAAGCACTTAATCACATGGTTACTAAGATAAGTCATAGTGTGGATGTATTACCTACTAATTTCTACAAATCCCTTTGGATACATATAAAAAAAATACTTCCACTATGTCTACATTAAAGGAATTGAAATTGACCTATTAGGACCTATAATCAACCAAGGTCTTATTAAGCATATTCCTAATGAAAAGAATGAAAACTCTATCGATGACTAGAGAGTCATCACTTTTTTGACTAATTCCTTCAAGATAATAGATAAAGCCTCACCCCTTGGGATTAAATCAATAATTTGGGAGATTATTAGACTATAACAACCTAGATTCCTTAGTCAAAATTTTATCTTAACAATTCACATTGAATGTTTTGATTGCTAGGTTACACTTTGACAAGGCTTATGATAAAATTACATGGTCATTCATCCTCAAGATGTTAACTTGGTTAGGATTTGGGCCTAAAATCCTTAGTAAAATTAAAATTATTTTCACATATACTAATGCAAGACTAGGCATCAATTAAGCTTTCTCCCCACAATTCTCTTTCCAAAGAACCATTTTCCAAGGCTACCCTCTTGCACCCCTTTTCTTTCTTTTATTATTTTCAATAGTCTTGGCTACTTGTTCTAGCATAATTTGTCCAAATTTCTCATTAAAGGTATTTATTTTACCAACAACATTATTGTCCTCAACTCCTAGTTTGTTAATGATAGTATGCTCTTGATTCAAAATTACATTGATGAAGTTACCAACACCTTAACTATTCTAGATCTCTACTATTGTGTCTAAATCTCCCAGCTAGCCCTACACAAAATATAATTCTTTATGACAAGACTAAATTCAGATGAAATCAATTGAATAACATGAAATCAAGCATGGTATCATTGTCAAATAGCTTGAAACCCCTTTTGGTATTGGGTTCCCACTCAAAGATATGTGGAATTATTTCATACTTAAAATTAAAAAAAACATTGATGAACTAGAGCAACAAGTTCATCTTAATGGCTCATGGAATGCAACTTCCTAACAAAATTCTATTAGCTTATCATGTATACATTTTTTCTTGTTGGCTACCATCTAAGCCTTGTTAAAATCATCTTGCTAGATTGATCAAGGATTTCCTTTGGGCCAAGTGGGGTAATAAGGAAGATATTCCCATCACTTCTTAGCTATATTGTATTCAATTGAAGGAAAAGGGAGGCATGGGTATCATTAAACCTAAATCTTGAGGTGTCTACATTATAAGTGGATTATTCAAGCCTTGGAGGGAGATTCTCTTTGGAAATAGCTGGTTAGGGAAATGATTCAAAATGTATTTTCTACTAACAACTAGAATAATGTGAAATGGAGTTTGATAATTTCCTACTGGCTCTAGATTCTTTAGAACTAAGGGTTCTACGCCTTGTAATAACATCTAGAAATCCTAACAAATTATTTCCTAACATCAAATCTAGTGTGACTAGTATCTTAGACATTGTATATGTTTCTCCACCCCATCCCTCTGAGAGCCGTCCCTTAATTTAAGGGTATATTTTTTTATGAAAAGGGTTTACAAATTTTCAAAGAATTTTGGGAATTTTTTTCAGCTACAATGTAAAATCTTGCACTATCTCAAACACGATTTTAAACTCAATGAATATGTGACAAACTAGTTGTTGAAATCTCTAGCCTTATTTTCCCTATCTAACTCTCTAGCTCTATTCTTTTTTCAAAGTAATTTCTTAAAGGATTGGCATTGGCCCCAAGCCTATAGTATTAGATTCTTTGTACTTAAGGATTTCTACAAAATAATCTTCCCCAAGGACTCCTTTGTAAACTAATTTATTGAAAAGTGTAAATATAAGCTTTCTAGTGTCAAGTGGAGGAAACTTAGTCATCTCTTGTGGAAATTGAAAACTAATGTTCAATCCCAACTTACATATTAGAAAATCCTTCATACTAAGTTACCCATAGAGTTCTATCTGGATCGACTTCATTTAGCCACCTCCCACTTGCACTTTCTATCACCAATATGAATCTACCAAGCATACCTTCGAGGCTCATTAGAATGCTAAAAATATTTGGAAAAATCTCCACGGTCTCCCTCTCAACCGTCTTCTCCCATGATTGATCTTGAAAGTCTACTCTTTTGAACTACAAAATTTCTAAAAATATGATTATTGAATATTGTGGAAAAATCAATATAAAATTCATTTGAAAGTTTAGACACATGAAAAGTTTATCTGATTCTTGTTATCCTCATAAATTTTAATGTCTCTACTCTTAACATATCTCTACAAATGTCCAATCTCTCCATTACTATCCAAGATCAGTGAAAGGCTCATCATAAGTTGGCTTAACATGTTAAAGTCAATAAACCCAACTTTGAGATTTCGAAGACCAAGAAGAAAATATGGAGAAGAAGATAAATCAGATTGCTCTGGATGCCAACAAACTAAAAATTATCAGTCAAACCCTTCATAATGAAGGGAAGATGAATAGGGCTAATTATTACTACCTCCATATTGTTCAAGTTGTTGCCAAATGTATGGTTAATTCTATTAGTCATGACACCAAATTGCCTATTGTGGACAAGTTGGAGCTTCAAGAAGTTCTATTATGTTTTATTTTGCCTTACAGTTGGTTTCATTGGACTTATATCCTTGCTATTGTTGTATGACTGCTATGTTACTCTCGCTATACAATGCAAAAAAATAGACATTTCTTCTTCATAGTTTTTGGAGTTTTTGTAGGTTACTTCTCAATGTTTTTACCCGTATTAAATCTCATTGCACTTCTGACAATCTACAATTTCCAAATTTAGGCCCAATACGATGTAAATAATCATTCTAAATATTTTCCACCCTTCAAAAGGAGCATTTTCATTGCATAAACAATATCATATAAACAATTATTGTAAGCTTTTTTAATGAGTGAAGGCAATCTTTTCTATTCAAAGGAGGTCCAAAAAAAAAAGAGTTGCGGTGATTGTGGTAAAGGGTCCAGAAGTTGTTTGGTGATGGAGCATTTAAAATAGATAGCATTATTTGATAGAATTTGTTTTATATGTGTATAGTCTATATGCATAAATAGTGATATGTAATTAAAAATTATAGTAGATCCGAGGATGCTTGCCATTTTTATAGTTTTATGTCATTCTCAAACAATACCAATTATTGATGGTTAAAATTAACTATCGATGGAGATTTGGAAATTGACAGAATTACTTGATGGACTTTCCTTCATGTGTATGGTCCATATGTATAAATAGTGATATGTTATTACAAATTTTAGTAGATCTGACAATGCCTATCATTTCTATCATTTTATATCATTCTCAAATGATATCAATTGTCAATGGTTAAAACTAATTGTTGATAGAGAATTTAGAATTGACAAAACTACTTGATGAACTTTGCTTCGTATATGTATAACTCATATGTATAAATAATTGTTACACATATATAACATATATACATAAATAATGACACATTATTAATTCTTTTTTTAAACAGATCCAACTAGGCCCATCATTTCTATTATTATATCATTCTTAAACGATATCAACTTTAATCAAAATTAACTCCATCCCTCTCATAAAGAGAACACCTTGCTCCCTCCCATGAAGAAAACTGCTTGTTCTATCTCACAAAGAAACACTTTAGGTGTATGTAGTTAAAAAAAATATTCACATATTTGCCACGTCACAAGTTTGTAGGTGTACCATCAAACTCGATAATTAAGGTTGGAAACTTTGGAATTTTCATGTGCCTTCAATGTCAAAGAATTTTATTCTCCCGATGTTTGCGGGGGAACATATCCTTTTATAAAAGGAACGAAGGATTTGCTTTTACTTTATCACATCTTGCTCACTTTGAGGATAATCCAAAGGTCCTCTAGATTATGGATATATTATCTATATAGAAAATCAACTTAAGAAATATTGAATAATGCATAATGCACAAGAGGGTTATTGAATATAAAATGTTTCATGATTTTGTGTTGGTAAGAGTAGACTTTTAGTTATATGTTTTTTTATTTGATATTATTTAAAGTAAAAAATGTGTTGTTATGTTCAAGATGGTTTATCTTTTAATGTAATTAATCAAAATTTCAGTGTATTTTATCAATTAATTAAATGATAGTTGTCATCATGATAAATTATAAAGTTATTGGTTTACTACTTTGTCAACACATCACCAATGCACATGGACTGAAGATCAAACCATGTTCTTAAAAGATAAAGTGAATAGACAAATCATTTGCACAAGAAATAGACTTTTGTACACACATCTTTTGAAGTCAATGCACATTTACAAATTACACCAAAAGTTTATGTAATCAACCAATGTGTGGAGCAAAACTTATACACAAACATGACAAACAAAGAGATGTGCCACTAAGAACTTTACATGTCAAACATATTTTTGAGTGAAGTATTATAATGTACAAATTTTGAATATTAAATTAGGTAGACCACCACATTTCATATTGTAAGGAAAACACACACCTTACATACAAATATCTAGGTTAATTAAATAATTAAAGTAATTAACCAACAACTAATCTAGATAAATGTGTTGGTACTAGAACAATAAATGCCTAATTGAATTTAACAAATTTAAATGAATTTAAATGTGATACTTAACTAGAATATGAGATAAGAAATTGATGTTCAATATTTAGGGAATCAATTTGTTGCATACCTAAAATTTTAGAGCTTGTTCAAATGATTATCTTAGATTCTACAAATTGATTGTGCTTCATCTCAATTCATCTAGGTGAGCATAGAACTAATCCTCACATAGAGCATTGACAAAGGCCTCTCAACTAATAATAGAGTGGTGATTTGTGTCATATAGTACACTGAGTGTTTACGACTAGAGGAATATTGAAATAAATATTTTCAATGTAGTTGTGAAAGAAAATTTCTTAGTGTTAAGTGAAATTATTGAGAGAGAAGGTTGAGTAGTGAAATCTAGATACCCAATGTTTTGCAATGTCAAAATTTCCCTTAAATATAACAACATCTAGATTAAATTATACTCTAAAAGGGTTTTAATATTACATGATAACATGATGTCTAGAGTGTTGTGGTACTATCAATCCAAGTTGACATATGAATTAATAAAATTATTCAAAGAGTTCTAGGTGCACTACCTCTCCAAGGCTACATGAACCATTCTCTATTTTTTTTCTAGGTGTGAATTCATCATCAATTTTACCATTTCCTTGATATTCACTAAAATACTCAAAAGTTGAAATGAGTGTATGTTGCACCTTTTATTTTTGTGTGGGTTTTTATACTATAATGAAACATTTTCTTTAATAACAATTATATGGATCCTAGTTGATCCAAGAATAATATTGTGTATTAGTTGATAATAAACAAGATTATATAATATACATGCAAATGGAGAGAAATAATAATAAACCAAATAAAAATTCAAGGTATAGAAGGCTTATGATCTGAATATATGCCTCCTCTATTTAAAACATTAATGAGCATACGAATAGTTACAAAGGATTAGGATGTCTCTCTTATGGTTCCTCTCTACATATAAAAGTTGTACAATGCTTGTATTTAAACATGAATTACAAGGAGAATTGGTAGTTATGCACCATGCCCTTGTTGATATATGTCTAACATGTATAGTCATGTGACATCTATTGTGTGGGTGTTTCCAAGCGTTGTGTATATATGGTGTTGTTTCTCATCACGTAGATGCTTCCAAATATTGCACATGTATGGTTCACTTGAGAATGTGTGTGTACAACAATACTTGGGAAATGCATAAGTATGTGTGGTTGTGAACAATGTCATAAATATTTTTGCATAAACACGTGAAGAGGCTGAGTAGTTGTACAAGAATACTTTTTTGAGGTTGCATTCGAGCAATGTGTGTAGTTATATGCAAGAACCATGCACATAGAAGCTACACAATACTAATAATGTTGAGGAACATGACAAGCAAGTCAATGCTTATATCGTTATAAGATGTGACATCTAGAATCTCAATACTTATGCTTACAAAAAATCATAAAACCAAGTCATATTGTGACACTTAGATAATAATTAAATGACAATTATTAATGAATAAATTAAATTATCCTATGCTAGTCATAATTTTCTTTTTATAATATAACATATTATTTGAGCTAGGAAAAGTCTAATGAGGGGTGAAAAACTTAGTTGGTGGAGGCAACTACTCTTTTACCCAAAAATAATACTAAAAAAATGGATGAAACAACAAACAATTCATTTTCATCAAATCTAGATGGGAAAGTACAACACATGCTTTTTCTTCTTATTAATGTTAGAATGAAGAAAATACAACACATTGATTGTCCTCTCTTGCTTGCTTAAACCAAATATCACATTTTATAAATGCTTAGAAGGCATAAAAAAGGATCATATTCATGGGATATGCATTAATGTTGTTGGAATAACTAGGAAATAGATTGGTATAAATTTTCAAATTTTGATAAGGGTTCACATAACTAAGGTATTTCTCCATCATTGATATATACTATTTATGAATCATATTACTATAAAAGAATATTATATTTTACATTTAAAATTCACATAACCTTTGAGTATGATGTCCTTTAACTCTATGAAAGTTATAGAGTGCATTTTTAAAAATTCTTAGGTAACCTTAGATTTGGATATAATGGATGGATATGTGGAAGAGTAACTAAACTAGAATCCAACAAAATATAAACACAATGTTCAAGGGCTCTTGTAAACTTAGTAATATTTTTAAAATTATGAGGCATAAAGATGACACATTTAAAGTATTAGTCACATGATGCACATTATCTTGTCTTTATAATCATTACTAGACTTTGACAAATTATTGGAATTTTAGAACTTGGAAGGGTAAGAATATGTAAAATAACTATACTTGTGCACATTGGATGCAAGTAATTTCAATTTAATATTTTTCATATAAGCATAAATGCTCATAAAAAGAATACAAAATATTTTTATACATATTATCTTAAATAATTGGAAACACTCACTTAATAAAAATAGTTTACAATTCATTCATGAATTTGAGGTTGTAATTTAGAACATAAGAATTAAAATCTAATAAGATATTCATGTACACACTCATAAGGTATATAAGTACCCAAAATGAATGGAATAACATAGAAAATCTAATGATGACTAATAATCTAAATAAACCTAAAAATAACATTAAGAAAAATAAAAAATTGACATCTAAAACATGTCTTCAAAGTAAAGTCCCACTTGTTGATATTTCCCCCTTGTTTTGTCCCATGTCTCTAAACTTCTTTTCATTTTTTCCTTGTAAACCATTTATGTTTCATGTATGTCTTAGTGAGTTCCCTATTTTAATTCAATATCTATCATGGTATTTTAGTTGTTCATCATTTTATTTGTCTATTTGTTGAGGCATTTCATTTACTTTCCATAATATTTTACTATTCTCGATGATAGTTATTCGTTCATATTAATGAATTTTAAATTAGAAAGTGTCAAATTTGCTTATTTTATTTTTACAAATAATTTTATTTCAAAATGCAATTTTTTCTTTAGTTTTTTGTTTTCTTCATCTAATTAGCGTAAATCTAGATCCATTATTTTTGTACATGATTATAATTTTTACTAATTTTAAAATCTTCAATCTAAGTTATTTGTACGATCTTTAAAATTTGGATTGTACAACCAATAGTCTTCTATCATATTTATTACTTGACCATGCTCTATTATTTTTCTTAAAATTACATGCAATTGTTAGCTCGAAGACTACTTTACATCTATAGAATACCTAGTTTCAAGTGTGGATTTTTCATTTTAATTTTTATATTTAGATTTGATTTTGGTAGATTAGAAAGTTTGTTTTGAAATATTATCTATAAATCAAGAAAGATTTATTACTTTAAAATATATTAGTATAAAGAAGACTTGAATATAAAAAATCACTCCATTTTCATTGTATTATTTTTTTGTCTATTTTTATTTAAAGAATCACAATTTATATAGAAATCATTTACATTAAAACTTAGATTCCTAAAAGACTTTCCTAAATCATCTTCTTTCCCTAAGTCATCTTTGTAGAAGCCTCTAATATTTTTCAAATCTAATTTCTAGAATAAGCTATGCTAGCCTAAAAAACAAGCTTCAATATCTAATTTAATAAAAAAAATCCCAACTAATTTTTTTACATTATATGTTTGAGAGTAGCAAATTACTTTTTGTAAGGAAATATTTGTTAGTCTCTATGTAAGAGATTAATTAAAGCATGAGTTCATTATTAGCTATTTTATATCTATCATAAAATACTAAAAATAAAAAGTTAGGAAGAGTAAATTAAAGTTTATTATTTAACTTACAAAAGTTTAAATTAGATGCATGCATGTAATTAATTATAAAAATAGTTAACTAATTATAGGAAGCTAATCAAAGCAATTCAAATTAGTGTCTTTGCTAACTATTTAATACTAATTAGTTTGTTACTTTATCAATTATTCTAAAGACTACATAAAAACAAGTTATATTTTGACATATTTAGATTAATTTATTTTAATTAATATGAAATAATTAGATTAGATTAATTTATTTTGAATTTATTCAAATTAGATTAATTTAATTAAGTGCTCATTCAAAACATAAAATGCACATTAAACAGTATAATTCAAATTAATAAAAATAAAATTATTGCTTTGTAAACAATTCAAATAAATCAAGGTAGCTCGAGAAGTATGCACAACTCTCACTCTTCTCTTTCTCAATCTATTTCTCTCAAGCTTTCACAACTCTCTCTCTCTCTCTCTCTCTCTCTCTCTCTCTCTCTCTCTCTCTCTCTCTCTCTCTCAAGCTCTCACAACAGTCTTTACAACTCTCTTGGCTCTCACAACTTTCTGTTTTTTCTCTCTTTGGCTTCCTCAAACCTTGTAGGTAATATCTATTTGTCTTATATCTTTGAGCATCTTGGGATTTATCACATCCCTTGTCTATGCATTTTATCTTCCTGTCTATTTATCTTTCTATCTATCTATCTATTTGGCTATTTATGGAGGTGGAAACATTGAAATAGGGGATTTGATTGAGGCAAGCCCCTAAACAGCCCCAACATTTTCTCTTAGTCTTATGTATGCAAGTGTTGGATATATCTCTTTGTTGGAGGATTCATTGCTTGGTCCGTTGTGAGAATTTTCTTTCTCTTATTATCTCATTTCATCATTTACATTTCACTTAGTTTAATTTATTTTATTCTCTATTATACTTTGTTATTTTCACATATTTCAAGAGTTCCTAGTAAGTCAGAATAGTAGTAGTTACCTTTTTTTTTTCTATGATAGTCTCGATTTTTGGTTCGTACAAGATGTCAACACGCCTTTGGGACAATAAAGCATTGTGCTATCGTCCTTGGTTGAGAGCTTGTCAGTCTATCTAGAAGACCTATATGATGTACTATTTCTAGTTTGGAACTCTCATCATTTTATCCTATCACCTAAGCTTTGTTCCTTGAGGTAGTTGAGGACCATTTTCTCCTTGTAGACTCTTCTTATCCTAAAGACTCGAGGGTAGAAAATTTCCTCCTCTACACTACTCGTCCAAGGCTACATGAACCATTCAATAAAATTTTGTTGGATGCTTGGGTGTGAAATCATCATCAATTTTACCATGTCCTTCATATTCATTCAAATACTCAAAAGTTAAAATGGGTGTATATGTTGCACCTTCTATTGTGGTGTGGGTTTTATACTATCATGACACATTTTATTTAATATCATTTATATCAATATTAGTTGATCCAAGAGTAATATTATGTATTTGCTGATAGCAAGCAAGATTATAGAATATACATGCAAATAGAGAGAAATAATAATAAACCAAATAACAATTCAAGGTATAGAAGGATTATGATGAATATATGTGTCTTGTATTTAAAACATTAATGATCATACAGATAGTTAGAAAGGATTAGGATGTCTAGATCTTATGGTTCCTCTTTACCTATCAAATTTTTAAATGCTTGTATTTAAACATGAATTACAAAGAAAATTGGTAGTCATACACCATTACCTTATTGATATGTGTCTTTAACATATATAGTCATGTGACATCTATCGTGTGGGTGTTTCCAAGTATTGTGTGTACATATAGTGGTGTTTCTCATGTTGTAGATGCTTCCAACTATTGCACATGTATGGTTCACTTGAGAATGTGTGTGTATGAAAATACATGGGGCATGCATAAGCATGTGTGGTGGTGAACAATGTCATAGACATTTTTACATGAACACACAAAGAGTTTGTTTAGATGTACATGAATGAGGTTGCATTTGAGCAGTTTGTGCAATTATGTGCAAGCACCATGCACATAGAAGCTACACAATATTAAGAATGTTGAGGAACATGGCAAGCAAGTCAATGTTTAGATAGTTATAGGATGTGACCTCTAGAATCTCAATACTTATGCTTATAAATTTTACAAAACCAAGTCATATTGTGACACATAGATAATAATTAAATGATAACTATTAATGAATAAATTATTATCTTACACTAATCATATTTTTTTCTTTTTACAGTATAACATATTATTTGAGCTAGGAATAACTTAATGTGGGGTGGAAAACCTAGTTGGTAGAGGCAACTACTCTTCTACCCAAAAACATTACTCAATAAATGGATGAGACAACAAATAATTTGTTTCCATAAAATCTAGACAACACATGCTTTTACTCTCATTAATGTTGAATGGATAAGGTATAACACATGATTTTCCTCAATTTCACATTCTATATATATACATATAAGCCATAGAAAAGGATCATATTCATAGGATATGCATTAATATTGCTGAAATAACTAGGAAATGGATTGGTATAAATTTTCAAATTTTTGTAAGGGCTCACATAACTAAGGGATTGCCCCATCATTAGTATACTATTTATGAATCATATTACTATCAACAAATATCATATTTTATGTTTAAAATCCACATAACCTTTGAGTATGATGTCATTTAACTGTATGAAAGTTATAAAATGCATTTTTGAAAAATTCTTGGGTAACCTTAGATTTGGATCTAGTAGATGGATATGTGGAAGAGTAACTAAATTAGAGCCCAAAAAAATATAAAACACAATGTTCAAGAGCTCTTGTAAACTTAGTTTAATATTTTTAAAATTATGAGGCATAAAGATGACACATTAAAAGTATTAGCCACATGGTGCACATTATTCTTTTGTCTTTATAATCATTATTGGAGCCTTTGAAAAATTATTGGAATTTTAGAACTTGAAAGGGTAAGAATATGTGAAAGAACCATAATTATACACATTGGATGCAAGCAATTTAAATTTAATGTGTTTCATGAGCACAATGCCCATGGAAAGAAGAAAATATATTCATGTACACATTATATTAAATAATTGGCAACATTCATTTATTGAAAATAGTTTACAATTCATTCATGAATTTTATGCTATAATTTAGAATATAAGGATTAAAATATAATAACATATTAATGTACACACTCATTAGGGCCTATAGGCACAAAAAAATGAATGAAATGACATAGAAAATCGATTAATAATGTAAATAAATCTAAAAAGGACATTAATAAAAATAAAATTTTGAGATCTAAAACATATCTCCAAAGTAAAGTCCTACTTGATATTTTCTCCCTTGTTTTGTCCCATAATCTCTAAACTTTTTTTGATTTTTTCCTTGTAAACCATTTATGTTTTCTCTATGTCTTAGTGAGTTCACTATTGTAATTCAATGTCTACCATGGTTCTTCGTATTATTTGTCTAGATTTGTTGAGGTTTTTCATTTATTTTCCACATTTTACTATTCACCACAATAGTTATTCATTCATATTAATGGTTTTTAAATTAGAAATCAAGTCAAAATTTACTTATTTTTCTACAAATAAATTTATTTCAAAATTGCAAGTTTCCCTTTAGCTTTTTGTTTTCTTCACCTAGTTAGCCTAGATCTAAATACATTATTATTGTACATGATTACAATCTTTACTAATTTTAAAATCTTCAATCTAAATTATTTGTATGATCTTTGAAATTTGGATTCTACAACCAATAGTCTTCTATCATCTTTATTGCTTGACCATGCTCTATTGTTTTTTCTAAAATTTCTTTCAATTTCCAAGACTGCTTTATATCTATAAAATACCTAGCTCGAAGTATTAATTTTTAATTTTTAAATTTAGATTTGATTTAGAAATTCTTGAGAAGATTTTCCTAAATCATCTTTGTAGGATCCCTCTAATATTTGCCAAAAATAATTTCTAAGAAAATCTATGCTTTTGCTAATGAAAGTTAGGTAGCCTCAACAACAAACTTCAATATTTAATTTAATGATTTAAAGTTCTTATTAATTTTTTTACACTATATGTTTGAAAGTAGCAAATAAATTTTTGTAAACAAGAAAATTTTGTTTGTTTCTATGTAAAAGATTGATTAAAACACTTGAATTCATTTATTACTTATTTTATATCTATTATAAAATACTAAAAATAAAAAGTTAGCTTACTAGTTCTATTGTTTCTATACAAATTTAGTATAGTTTATCATTTAACTTACAATTTTTTAAAATTAGATGCATTTTTTTTAGACTGCAGGAACTGGGTAGCACGACCCCCTATAAATTGCAGTGCACTTGGTAAAAAATTTAACGTGACCGGTGGCACTGACGTGACACACCCTTCGATACCACGGGGGGTGGGGGGAGACTAGACCTCATGACCAACCTCCTTCAATAGGAAAGGTTTAGCCAACCGAGCTAGGGCCCTGCCTAAATTAGATGCATTTAATTAGTTAATAAACAATCAATTAATTATAGGAAATTAATCAAAGCAATTAAGCTAAATCAATGTATTTGCTAACTATTTATTATTAATTAATTTATTATTTATCAATTATTTTACAAACTACATAAAGAAAGCAAGTTATACTTTGGTATATTTAGATTAATTTATTTTAATTAATATGAAATATATTAGATTAGATTACTACATTTAATTTATTCAAAATAGATTAATTTAATTAAGTTCTCATTCTAAATATGCAATCAAAAAATACAATTCAAATTAATAAAAAAAATTACCATTTTGCAAACCTTCCATATATATCAAAGAAAGACATTTAAAATTTCAAACAAATAAACCAAACAAAAGCCCACAAATAATCTCAATGACAACTTAATTTAATGCATCAAGGATTATGACTAGATTTAGTAAGAGAACTATGAGAAGATGTTTCTTTTATTCCCATTACTCTCTTCCTTAAACAACTCAATATCCTAGAAGATCAATTGAGAGAAAGATTAATACTTACAACTCAAGGGTTTCAGTTCTTTTCCAACTGAAAAATTTAACAACCTATCCATTTATTTTTCACACCCATAAGAGAGATAAAACCAAACTAGTTGTCCATTTATTCTCCCATGATAATTTCCACTTCATTTTCTTTTACATCAACTTTAGCCATAGATTTCCTAGTCACTTTTCCACATGATTGATTCCACTTGTGCTACTTTTCATGTATACAGGACCTTTGAACACTCAAACAAATCAACAATATTAGCCTTTAAGCCCACACTATGCTTTAGGTGTTTAAGGAATATTTTCCTAATCCCAATAAAGAATGGATATATCCATGAGGTAAGGAGAAGAACTATTCAATAACATAATCTAATAAATTGTGTAGGAAAAACTTAGCCAAGATCTTATCTCCATAGATAAAAGCTAAACGCATATCAATGAAGGATCTCAATATACATTAAGATCACACGTGTCATTATAAATTACAAATTCAGGTGCCACAAAAGCACTAGATAAAGGATAAATAAAAATCTCAAATACAAGTGGTGTATTTTATGTTTCACATATTCATCTTTATCTTGGCCATGAAATTTACACTCCACTCTATCTATAATTCGAGTAAGTTCATCCAAGGTAGAGGTAGGGATACAATATATGCAAAAGGTTGAGTATAGATAGGATGGTAGGAAATAAAGTAGTAGGGCATGGACATTGGCATAGTAGGAGGAGTAGGATATGTTGTGGAATAAGATACAAAAAAGGATATATAATAAGATATGGAACTATCAGTGGAATGAGTGATGTTGATAATAGTGATAGGGATAGCACTATCAATGGGCTCGAAGAGGAGGCAACACTAGAAGTGGAAGTGGAAATGGTAGAGGAAGCACTGAGACCATGTGTAGTCACGATACTAGTAGAGATAACATGGAAAGTTGGTAAAATTTTCTAGGATAAGGTGATATTAACCGTGTAATCCTATGTACTAATATTAAATCTCCAACATCTTGGCAATGGTACTTAGATGCCCATGTATGTAGTTGATAGATATTATTATGTTACTACTCAATTTACAACTTGGAATATTAGTTGTAGTGGTATTCATAATGGAGGCTACTTATGACAATTGTGGTTACAATTTTTTTACTTCATTTACACCACTTTATTGATTCTAGGTGCTACAAGAGAGCTCATGCAACATCTTGTTATGATGGGTGGGGTCCATATTAGTTGGTCACTTCATTTTGGAGCACCATAATTGGAATGTGTTCCTACTCTTCACACAAGTCAATTATGATGTTAATAATGTTTTCTATTCATAGATTGTTGATTGATTGATCATGGAGGGTGTTGGATTTTTTCCATATCATGCATTTTGGTTTTGAGAAGTTGTTCATGGTTTTTCTTGTCTATTTATCTATAAATTGGATTCCTTAGATACTTTTTTATGGATCTTTTATAGGTGAATTAAGGTTATGCTACCAAAATGATATTAGATTGAAAGGAAAATTTAGATGTATTATTGCAACACAAGGTGTGTGCACCAATCAGTGACACAAAAATGGTGCCAAATTGAAAAAAAACCATAACAAGCCATATTGCACTTGCTAAATGGCTTGAATTTTGCAATGAATGTAATTCATGACTTTTGGAATGCATTTTTCTAAACTCATTCATTTTCTCTTTCTCTACCAAGGAAACTATATACATGAAATAAACATTTAAGTATAAGTTGAAATTCACATATGGACATTTAATTTCTTATACTTTAAGTTATATTTCATGTATATAGTTTCAGGGTGTTTGAGAGTGGTTTCGGATCTCTATGAGTTATAATGCAAATTCTAGTTTTTGGAAGATTTTAAAAATTTCAGACAGTCAAATTTTAGTAATTAGCATGTCAAGTTTCAATAATTAGGAGGTCAATTTTTAGTAGTCAACAAGTTGTATAATCTTTCTCTCTCACTCTCTCCTTCTCTCTACTCTCTATCTCACCACTCTCTCTCTCTCTCTCTCCCTTCCTCCCTCTCTCCCCTCTCTCTATCACACACCCCTCTATCTCCTTGCTACAGCTACCTCCCTCCCTCCCCTCTCTACTTCTCTCTATCTCTTCTCTCTCTCTCTCTACATATCCTTCCCTCTCTACTTATATTTGTCTCCCCTCTCTCTCTCACTTTACCTACCTCTCCCTCCATCACTTTGTATCTCACCAATGTATCCCTCCCTACCTCTTTCACTCTCTACTCTCTATCTCTCCTCTCCCTCCCTCTACCTACATCTCTCACTCTCACTCTCTATCCCTCTCTTCCCCCTCTTTTTCTCTAACTCTCTCCTCTCTCTCTCTCATAATTCTCTCCCCCCCTCTCACTCTTTCCTCTCTATCTCACTACTCTCTCTCTCTCTCTCACACACACAAACCTCTATCTCCCTCCCTCCCTCCTCCCCTCTCTACTTCTCTCTATATCTCCTCTCCCTCCCTTTGTCAACCACACCCTCCCTCCCCTTCTTTGTGTCTCTCCTCTTAGTCTCTCTCACTATTGTGCCTCCCTCCCTCCCCCCTCTTTCTCTCTCAATTGATCCTTTTATCTATCTCACCATTCTCTCTCTCTCTCTCACTCACACACAACTGTATCTCCCTCCCTACCTCTCCCTCCCTCCCTCCCCTCTCTACTCTCTATCTCTCCTCTCTCTTTCCCTCTCTATACCTACCTCTCTGATAGGGTAGGGTTGGATGGAACAATCACTGTTCCATGCTCTGGGTCTCCCTTGGAAGATCCTTGTGGTAGCACACTCCACCACCTAAACCTATAGGACCTAATGCTTGATTAGGTTCCCCTGGTTCACCTTTCCAACCCCACTACTATCACAATTCCATCTACCAAGTCAATCTTGGTGCAATGCTTCTAACTCTTCCTTAGCCCTTAATCTACCCTAAGGACTAATATCCTCCAATAACTAAATTTTAGCTTTGCATGGGTGTAGAGATGTTTTCAAAGGATTCAGACCATCTCCCTAGGGTTCTTGAAAGTCCACCATACTCCATTTACAAATCGCTTCCACCAAACCCTCAATTAGGGTTCTATTAGGCTACTAGCCCAAGAGCCCAATTAGGTCTCTATCTCCGAGCAAACACACTAATACTCCAAGGTTTACCAAAGAACACTGAATTTACCCTTGGGTTTCTTGTTCTTCATGTCTGTCATCTGAAGATTGTAGTGGTCCTAGCCTCCAACTACCCATACAGCTGCTCAAACTGGAAATGATCAAGAACTTAGGTTATTTTGGGTCTTTTCCTGTCTTCTTGCAAACTGTTAAGGATTCCTCTCACCAAACGGGTTGATGGAGCTTCTTCCTTCTTGCTAAGTCTTGGCAAGGCATACACCTTCCCTCTCCACACCGTGAATTGCCAAGAGATAGACACCCTTTCAAGTCAAGTGCTTTGTGTCTTTGCACTTCTTGTCTTTCCTAGCCGGGCACTGTCAAGCTCGCCTAGGAAAAGACTTTCTCCATAATTCCTTGACTTCTAACCACTCCTAACCCTATCCTATTTATAGACATGGAGCCTAATCATAGTTCCCAAGGCCCGTACACAAAGTACAGTGGGAATGTAACTAGAACTCCATCCTTTACAGACTGACTGCCAGGTCAACAACTAAAAAGAAACAACTTAATTAAACAAACAACGCTTGAAAATTGCTCACACAAACTAAATACTACCACACAAAGCTTAAAACACAGCTACACTACAAACTACAACAATTTACAGTGCCATGATCACTCTTGATCACCCAAAATCAAAACAAACATAGAAAATTATACAACTTTATCACTGTCCTCACTGGTATTCATGAATTTTCACCAATACAAAAGCTTCTAACCTTCCTTTCAGGTCGAGACACACCTTATATAGGTTTCCCAATTCAGTTAAGCTCAATCCTAACTGCTCCATGGCCACTTGTGGCTTTCCCAATAGGCCTTATTTGACAAATTTTAAAGAAACTAACACAAAATAACACCTAGGAAGGTCTATAAAGGTATTAGACCATCCTTGTAGGAAAAAATCAATCTAACAAGGGTCAACATGACCTTCCTTAACACATTACATGTTCTCAAATGCCTCTAAGGCACAAACTCAAGAACTAGAAAGAGAATGCTACCTTTGATCTAAAACAAATTTCCAATTAACAACCTTCTAGACAACCTTCCTAGATGAACT